>CM068953.1:80318349-80320849 GCA_035128595.1 Eptatretus atami | reverse complement strand
AAATTGTTACCCCCCCCCCAAAAAAATTGTTAGAATTTTTTTTTTTTTTGCATTTCTACATGTTTTAAGTATTTCCAACCCACCCCCCAAAAAATTGTCACCCCCCCCAAAAAAAGTTTTTTTTTTTTTTGCATTTCTACATGTTTTAAGTGATTTCCAACCCCCCCCCCAAAAAAAATTGTTACACCCCCCCCCCCCAAAAAAAAGTTAAGAGAAATGTTTTTTTTTTGCATTTCTACATGTTTTAAGTGATTTCAACCCCCCCCCCAAAAAATTGTCACCCCCCCCCAAAAAAAATTGTCACCCCCCCAAAAAAGATTTTTTTTTTGCATTTCTACATGTTTTAAGTGATTTCCAACCCCCCCCCAAAAAAAATTGTCACCCCCCAAAAAAAGTTTTTTTTTTTTGCATTCTACATGTTTTAAGTGATTTCCAACCCCCCCCAAAAAATTGTTACCCCCACCAAAAAAATTGTCACCCCCCCCAAAAAAAAACGATTTTTTTTTTTGGCATTTTCTACATGTTTAAGTGATTTCCAACCCCCCAAAAAATTGTCACCCCCCAAAAAAGATTTTTTTTTTTTTCATTCTACCATGTTTACAGTGATTTCCAAACCCCCCCCCACCCAAAAAAAAAAATTGTTAGAGGAAAAAAAAAATTTTTTTGCAACTTTTTTTTTCAAACCAAATTTGGATTTCTTTTTTTTGCATTTCTACATGTTTTTAGTGATTTCCAACCCCCCCCAAAAAAATTGTTACCCCCCCCCCAAAAAGAAGTTTTTTTTTTTTTTTGCATTTCTTACATGTTTTAAGTGATTTCCAACCCCGCCCCAAAAAAATTGTTACCCCCCCCCAAAAAAAAAATTGGAGAATTTTTTTTTTTGCATTTCTACATGTTTTAAGTGATTTCCAACCCCCCCAAAAAAAAATGTGTAGAAAAAAAAAATTTTTTGCACTTTTTTTCAACAAAATTTCGATTCTTTTTTTTGCATTTCTACATGTTTTAAGTGATTTCCAACCCCCCCCCCCAAAAAAATGTTGGAGAAAAGAACTATAACTGTCAGCACTGTTGACATCATATTTATGAATAAGAGAAAAGGTTCACTTGAGTGACCCAGCAGTATTGGTGGCGGAGGTTTTGCACTCTCCGAGTGCTCCCCCTCTAGTTTGTATATGTAATGGTTGTAATATCAGTGACTCTTCTTGGATATCACACACTGCAGCCATTCATTTGAATGATATTCAACCTAAAAATGATTGCATACTATGTGTGCTATTGTTATTATATTAAACTAGTGCGGGCCCGTAGTGCATGCCCGTAGGTGCGTGCCAGTATGTGAACCTTCGTTCCTTCGCTCTCGTAAACGACGATGATTGGGGCATTGTTTCAATTAGATCGGACCAACCGTATCATAAATGCCATAACTTGAAAACACCTGGGAAACATACTCAGGTCCCCAGCGTCAATTGTGACGTCATATCAAACGAAGAAGAAGAAGAAGAATTGTGACGCCCCT
This sequence comes from Eptatretus atami, assembly GCA_035128595.1. Taxonomy (NCBI): domain Eukaryota; kingdom Metazoa; phylum Chordata; class Myxini; order Myxiniformes; family Myxinidae; genus Eptatretus; species Eptatretus atami. The sequence goes on along the minus strand of CM068953.1, from coordinate 80,319,333 downwards.
CTCTCTCGCCCTCTCTCCGCCCCCTCTCTCGCCCCTCTCTCTCGCCCCTCTCTCTCACCCCCTCTCTGCCCGCCTCTCTCGCCCCCTCTCTCGCCCCCCTCTCGCCCCCCTCTCTTTCCCCCCCTCTCTCTCCCCCCTCTCTTGCTCCCCCCTGTCTCCCCCTCCTCTCTCCCCCCTCCTCTCACCCTCTCTCTCTCTCACCCCTCTCTCTCGCCTGCTTTCTCCCCCTCTTCCCCCCTCCTCTCTCACCTCTCTCTCTGTAAATGTATTCACAAATGTCTACCAAGCACAACAATTAATTCAAACCTTGGGAAAAAACAGCTTTCAAACCTTGGGAAACACTTGGGAAACAGCTGAAACGGATGAAGAACGATATCAAACCTTGAAAAGGCACATACTCAGGTCCCCAGCGTCGATGTGACGTCATACCAAACGAAGAAGAAGAAGAATTGACGTCAATCGTGCAAAAATAAATAAATATATAAATAAACATTAATTATGACGTCATTCGTATGTCATAGCACCGTGTCTTGTCATTGGTTGACAGATAAATGGCCCTAACTTGGGAACCGCTTGTCCGATTAATATCAAACCTTGAAAAGGCACATCAGCGGGTCCCCAGCAATATTCCTGGCAAGTTTCAATCATATCGGACTGGCGGTGTCGAGAAACGGCGGTGACACCACAGACACACACACACACACACACACACACACACACACACACACACACACACACACACACATCATGTAGTATTATTAGTGACAATTGAACAATCCTCTCCTCAATTGAACAAGTCTCCAATGTATGTTATTTCTTATATTTAAGGCATTTAAAATTATAGTAAAAATAGCACAGTGTGTGTGTGTGTGGTGTGTGTGTGTGTGTGTGTGTGTGTGTGTGTGTGTGTGTATTTCAATTTAAAACAATCGGTGTGTTTGGGAGAATATTTCGATTAAGGAAACAGAAGCACATTCTTGCCAA
>CM068953.1:80299270-80318324 GCA_035128595.1 Eptatretus atami | reverse complement strand
ATAGACCTATAAGGTCTCAAAGCAACTATCTGTGTGTGTGTGTATGTGTGTGTCATTGATTGGTATCTATATGTGGGTTTCAGAATGTGGAATGGAGTCCTCCAGGGCGGGCTCAAGTATCCACCTTCATTTCAGTAAGGGGTCATGATCATCGCTCATCGCTCATTCAGCGAGGCGTCGCTCTCCCACCTCCCCTTCCCTTCCTCGCTCTCTCCCTTCCTCACTGCTCCTGCCTCCTCCTCCGTCCTCTCTCTCCCCTTCCTTCCCTTGTCATCTCCCTTCCTTCCCTCTTTCATCTCCACCCCTTCCTCCGTCCTCTCCTCCCTTCCTTCCCTCCATCCTCTCTCTCCCCTCCCTGCCTTCTCTCTCTCCCTCCTTTCCTCCTCTCCCCTCTCTTCGTCGTCTCTCACCCCTCTCTCCTCTCCCCTCCTACTCTCCCTTCCCCCCTCCTCCTTCCTTCTCTCTCTCCCCTCACCTCTCTCTCCTCACTCTTCATATCCCCTTCAGCGAAGCAATGGGTTTGTATTTGCTAATATATATGCATATATTTTTTTTATATGGACATATATATGTATATTAACCTCCGCCATCGAAGATGGATGGAGGTTACTGTTTTCAACCCTTTCTGTTTGTTTGTTTTGTTTGTTTGTTTGTTTGTGAACAGTATTATGGAAAAACTCCTGGACGGATTTCGACGAAACTTGGTGGGGGGGTTAGGTATGGTCCAAGGATCATGCCATTAGATTTTTGGACTTGGTCAAAATGCAATATGGCCGCATGGCGGCCATTTTGAAGAAAAATTTGAATTTTTTTTTTTTTTTGCATTCTACATGTTTTAAGTGATTTCCAACCCCCCCCCAAAAAAATTGTTAGAGAAATTTTTTTTTTTTCGCATTTCTACTATGTTTTAATGATTTCCAACCCCCCCGCAAAAAATTGTCACCCCCCCCAAAAAAAGATTATTTTTTTTGCATTTCACATGTTTAAGTGATTTCCAACCCCCCCAAAAAAATTGTTACCCCCCCCCAAAAAAAATTGAGAATTTTTTTTTTTTTGGCATTTCTACATGTTTTAAGTGATTTCCAACCCACCCCCAAAAAATTGTCACCCCCCCCAAAAAAAAGTTTTTTTTTTTTTTGCATTTCTACATGTTTTTAAGTGATTTCCAACCCCCCCCCCCAAAAAAAATTGTTACCCCCCCCCCAAAAAAAGTTAGAGAAATGTTTTTTTTTTTGCATTTCTACATGTTTTAAGTGATTTCCAACCCCCCCCCCAAAAAATTGTCACCCCCCCCCCAAAAAAAATTGTCACCCCCCCAAAAAAAGATTTTTTTTTTTGCATTTCTACATGTTTTAAGTGATTTCCAACCCCCCCCCAAAAAAAATTGTCACCCCCCCAAAAAAGTTTTTTTTTTTTGCATTCTACATGTTTTAAGTGATTTCCAACCCCCCCAAAAAATTGTTACCCCCCCCACCAAAAAAAATTGTCACCCCCCCCAAAAAAAAAGATTTTTTTTTTTGGCATTTTCTACATGTTTTAAGTGATTTCCACCCCCACAAAAAATTGTCACCCCCCCAAAAAAGATTTTTTTTTTTTTGCATTCACATGTTACAGTGATTTCCAAACCCCCCCCCCACCCAAAAAAAAATTGTTAGAGAAAAAAAAATTTTTTTGCAACTTTTTTTTTCTCAACCAAATTTGGATTTCTTTTTTTTGCATTTCTACATGTTTTTAGTGATTTCCAACCCCCCACAAAAAAATTGTTACCCCCCCCCCAAAAAGAAGTTTTTTTTTTTTTTGCATTTCTACATGTTTTAAGTGATTTCCAACCCCGCCCCAAAAAAATTGTTACCCCCCCCCCAAAAAATTGAGAATTTTTTTTTTTGCATTTCTACATGTTTTAAGTGATTTCCAACCCCCCCAAAAAAAATTGTTAGAGAAAAAAAAATTTTTTGCAACTTTTTTTCAACAAAATTTCGATTTCTTTTTTTTGCATTTCTACATGTTTTAAGTGATTTCCAACCCCCCCCCCCAAAAAAAATGTTGGAGAAAAGAACTATAACTGTCAGCACTGTTGACATCATATTTAATGAATAAGAGAAAAGGTTCACTTGAGTGACCCAGCAGTATTGGTGGCGGAGGTTTTGCACTCTCCGAGTGCTCCCCCTCTAGTTGTATATGTAATGGTTGTAATATCAGTGACTCTTCTGGATATCACACACTGCAGCCATTCATTTGAATGAATATTCAACCTAAAAATGATTGCATACTATGTGTGCTATTGTTATTATATTAAACTAGTGCGGGCCCGTAGGTGCTGCCCGTAGTGCGTGCCAGTATGTGAACCTTCGTTCCTTCGCTCTCGTAAACGACGACTGGATTGGGGCATTGTTTCAATTAGATCGGACCAACCGTATCATAAATGCCATAACTTGGAAAACACCTGGGAAACATACTCAGGTCCCCAGCGTCAATTGTGACGTCATATCAAACGAAGAAGAAGAGAAGAATTGTGACGCCCTCTCTCTCCGCCCCTCTCCTCGCCCTCTCCCCCTCTTCTCGCCCCTCCTCTCCCCCCTCTCCCCCTCTCTCGCCCCCTCTCTCGCCCCCTCTCTCGCCCCCCTCCTTTCCCCCCCTCTCTCTCCCCCCCTCTCTTGCTCCCCTGTCTCCCCCTCCTCTCTCCCCCTCCTCTCTCACCCTCTCTCTCTCCTCCCCCTCTCTCTCGCCTGCTTTCTCCCCCTCTCTCCCCCCTCCTCTCTCACCTCTCTCTCTGTAATGTATTCACAAATGTCTACCAAGCACAACAATTAATTCAAACCTTGGGAAAAAACAGCTTTCAAACCTTGGAAACACTTGGGAAACAGCTGAAACGGATGAAGAACGATATCAAACCTTGAAAAGGCACATACTCAGGTCCCCAGCGTCGATTGTGACGTCATACCAAACGAAAGAAGAAGAAGAATTGTGACGTCAATCGTGCAAAAATAAATAAATATATAAATAAACATTAATTATGACGTCATTCGTGATGTCATAGCACCGTGTCTTGTCATTGGTTGACAGATAAATGGCCCTACTTGGGAACCGCTTGTCCGATTAATATCAAACCTTGAAAAGGCACATCACGGGTCCCCAGCAATATTCTGGCAAGTTTCAATCATATCGGACTGGCGTTGTCGAGAAACGGCGGGACACACAGAACACACACAAGTCTAAATTTGTATAATGGACATATGGTGATCTCCAAATGTGATGAACCACAACACATTCATGGAACTTTCATATATCCTTTCAGGTAGTGAGGGTAGTGGAGGTAGGGTAAGTGCAGATGATGATGGGGGTGAGAAACAGAAGATGTGGCTGAGGCGCATGTTATGTGTGGCTGAGGCGCATGTTAAAAGAAGACTACAAACTACAATGTGAACATCCATTTGAGAAATGTATTGCTTCTGTGTGCGGTTAATGAGTGGAACCCTCTTAAGATTTTATTGCCTTGTTACCCTCGCCGAAGGAGTGGGAATTGTAATTGGGTCTGTTTGTTTGTTTGTTTGGTTGTTTTTCTGTCTGTTTGTTTATCCGCACAGAACTTTTGTATGTTTCTTCGTAACCGCTTGTCGGATTGAGACCAAATTTTCACCAAAGGAGCGACTACTCACCTAGAATGCTGTTGTCATAATTATGACATCATACATCACGTGGTGAAGCAGCCATGTTTGGAAAAACGGGAAAAATTTGGACCTCTTTATCTCTGAAATCGCACCAAGGAAAAAATTGAAACTTGCCACATGGCAAGTACTCTTCATGGGGAATAAGTATTTTTTTCTGACATCATAGGTGCCTTCGTTATGACATCATAATTGCATATGTAGCAAGCTATATCTGATCAGTATGAAAAATTTTGAGGGTCATTTAGGGATAAAATAGTCCACACAAAAAAATTTGAGGACGTCATCGGTCACGTGATTCGGCAGCTATATTGTTTAAAAACAAAACAAAAATCAACCTTCAAAAGTCTTCTCTGAAGTGGCTAAACACATCAAGGTGAAACTGTACTTGTATGGCTGCCTTCCCATGAGGAACAACCGGTTCACAGGTACGACGTCATAGGTCACATGGTTTGGCAGCCATACTGGATGGGTTTGAGGGTAGAGGAGTAGCAGCTGAAATTTGAATCCTATCCAGGTTCCTCCTGATTACTTCATCTTTGCTTTTTTCTTGTTTGGGTTCCTTCTGATGACTCCAATGCAGGACTTTTTACCTATTTGGTCTTCCATTTGATTTGAATTAAATTTATTTTAATCCCATTCTGAATTCAATTGAATAGTAATAAAAATAAACAATGTCACCCTTAGGGTACCCGTATCTTGCCAAAAGGTGACCACGTGTGACTTCTTTAAGGTCACACTGAGGTGAACAGATGCTGCTATCCACCAGGAGCGACTCTTGAGGAATATCTGCCTACGAGAGATTCCGATGAGAATCGTTCTACAGAGTAACCATGAAAAATATGCGGTTGCCTCATAACGTCACAAATGACGTCATAATGTCTCAAGCTTGATATATCTAGAAAGCATCATCGAGGTGTTCAATTTGAGGTACTACACGATATGGTTCCTAAAACTTGAAAATTTGACCTTGGGGTCAAATATGTTTGACCTTAGGCGCTAACCATGAAGGTCAAGGCCAATCGCCACCAAAAATTAATCAGCTGAGTGCCAGACCATGAACTATATTCCCATGAAGTTTGAAGACGATCTGATCAAAATTACTCAAAAATAAGGGTTCGTCGACTCCCCTGATTTGCGACAAAGTGACCTTGACCTTTGACCTTGACCTTCAAAATTTTATGCGCTGAAAGGGACCTCCATAGGCCTCTGATATGCGAAGTTACAAAAATTTCCAATGAAAACTGTGGTCTTGCAGAATTTTTTTTCGTGATTACAGACAAAAATAAAAATAAAAAATAAAAAATAAAAAAACATACAGACTGACTAACATATCTTGCAAAAACTTCGTTTTGGCAAGATAATAAACCAATGTCACCAGCAGGGTGACCCGTATCTTGCCAAAAGTGACCACGTGTAACTTCTTTAAAGGTCACACTGAGATGAACAGAGCTGCTCTCCACCAGGAGCGACTCCTTGAGGAATATCTGCCTACGAGAGATTCCATGAGAATCGTTCTACAGAGTAACCATGAAAAATATGGTTGCCTCATAACGTCACCAAATGACGTCATAATGTCTCAAGCTTGACATATCCAGAAAGCACTCATCGAGGTGTTCAATTTGAGGTACTACACGATATGGTTCCTAAAACTTGAAAATTTGACCTTGGGGTCAAATATGTTTGACCTCAGGCGCTAACCATGAAGGTCAAGGCCAATCGCCACCAAAAAACTAATCAGCTGAGCGCCAGACCATGAACTATATTCCCATGAAGTTTGAAGACGATCCGATCAAAATTACTCAAGAAATAAGGTTTCGTCGACTCCCCTGATGCGACAAAGTGACCTTGACCTTTGACCTTGACCTTCAAATTTGTGTGCTGAAAGGGACCTCTATAGGCCTCTGATATGTGAAGTTACAAAAAATTTCCAATGATAACTGTGCTCTGCAGAATTTTTTATACGTGATTACAGACAAAAAAAAAAAAAACAAAAAAAACCAACAAAAAAAAACATACAAGCTGACTAACATATCTTGCAAAAACTTCGTTTTGGCAAGATAAAAACGTCATGGATCAGGGTCAGGTGCCCAATCAAAGTGGGGTTGCATCAACGCGGGACATTTTGGTACCCGGTCATCACTGCCAGCAGTTATAAAGTGGCAGTTCTAATTATGTCTCTTACTAATTACGTAACACACCAGCACACAAACGCCACATAAAATACACCACACAAAACGACACAAACACCACACAAAACAAGTTCTGGCGAGGGTCTGCAATCTCTGATTGTTCTTTCTAGTTTGCTTTCGCTTTTGCCCTTGTTTCAATTTTGCTTTTATGTTTTTTTTTCACATTTTCTTTGGTGCAGAAAGCTGTTGGCGGTATGTCATCCATTGTTGTCAAAATATCGTATTGTTTTACGTGGTTTAATTCTGGTGGTAGATTAAGGGTTAAGGTGGCTGACTTTATGTCTTAAGGTCCTGAGTTCAAGTTCCCCGTCGTGCTATATATAACACGAGGTGGGTCAACTCATTCGGTTCATTCTTCTGAGGTTGGTAAAATGAGCAACAGCTCCTAAAAAAATGAGCCATTCGAGTATTCTGCATCGGAGTGACGACCTATTCAGGATTGTGCCCCTCAGCCTATGAAACCGCCTTGGCAGCCCTACGTGTCTGAATTTGCGAAAATAATGGTTGGTATAGTCTATGTGGTTTCTCCATGGGCATTCTCTTATAAATAAATAAAAGAAAGCAACTGAACACCAAATATATTTTGCCAATATTAAGCTGACCACTGTAATCTCAATAAGTGTAAAATGTAATTTCAAATGCAAGACAGGAATGGGGATCAAAACAGAAACTTTTAGAAATAGCAAGCTATCCAGCCTGACATACACTTCTCTCTCCTTTTAAAAGATCAAAAGCACATGAAAATTATGTTACATTAACGATGTCATTGCTTGCCCTGTATGAGGAAATATATATATTTTTTATGTAATTACATCACCTGGCAACAAAAAGTCGACCTAAATGTTACACAGCAGCAAAAAGTCCGAAAATGTTTGTGGAGCGTGCTCCCCCATTTGAAATAGAAAGACATGGAGGGCTCCAATAAAATTACTGCAAAATTTATTATTTGGGTATTTAGATTAATAGTGTTTTTCCCAGAAATGCAAACTAGAAGGGCATTTTGTAGAGCGCATACCTCCGCCATGCTGAATTGTTTACGTTTTGCATCCCACTGAGAGGCCGGATCTGGATTCGGACCTGAACTAAAATTTAATCGGCTTGTTCGTGTCACCTAACCAACTCATCCACCAAGTTTCGGCCGAATCTGTCCATAACTTTTTCAGATATCGTTTTAGCCCAATCACTCAATGGTGAAGAATCACTGAAAAAAATTCTCGAATCCAAATCCGAAGTCGGATCTTCAGCAAAATCTAATCTTTTCATTCTCGTCAAATACCCAAGCTCTCCACCAAATTTACTCCAAATCCGTCCACAACTTTTTGAGATATCCCGTTCACAAACAGACAGACAGACATGAAAACATAACCTCCATCCACCTTTGGTGACGGGTAAAAATCCTGCCCACGTTTTCGGATCGACATCATCCAGCAAATGTGAAGTGTTCAAAAAGTGTGATTTCTGAGCTTTCTCAAAAGTTAGGAGTAAATGGTCAACGATTGAGACTCTGCTGCAAAGGTTTAAAAAGCAACCACGCCCCAAAGTTGAGAAAATTTAATGAAAATAACAAAACTATCTGAAAAACAAATTAAGGATTACCAACCATAAAGTGGTTTATATTTGAAAAGTAATGAAAACAATGTTGAAACCAGTGCATATTGTGGGAATGAGCCAATGACCCAAGAAGAAACCTGAATAATTCCATTGCATTGAATTTGAAAGGACTGAAGAACAAAGGTTCACTTTTCACGATGTTTATGGTATTGTGGACAATGTCACAGACGTTTTTCGAACATTAATAACAATGGAGGTCCAACTCTTGGCAGAGATTTGGGACATTCAAGACAAGGAAAGTTTAAAGAGAAATTCAATAATGATCCAATCGATTATGTCCCAGTTTTTTGATATTTGAGTTTAATTCCTTTTCAAGTATCTGGTCAATGAGATGGAATAACAGCATCAGCAGCAGGTGACTGTTCCCACTGCAACTTGGTGTCGCAAATTGAGATATTATTTGTGCCAGAAATGTAGCATCTTTCTCTAACAATGATACTGGTTAGATGTAATGGACCTTCCTCAGTCGCTGCACTTAATTTTTCGATGGCCTCAAATTATGTCGATATTTTAATTCTTGTTCATTCAACACTGATGCCATAATGACATCAACAGTGCTATTTAGGGGTGTATCATATGAATGTTATTATTTTTTCCTTTGAGAATTATTAATTTATTTTCTGTTCCCCAACCCCCCCCCCCTCCCACTTTTCCAACCCCTTCTCAATTCAATCCTTATTTGTAGGACAGAATAATTCCCTGATGATTGTCTACACAGCATGCTTTCAGCTTACAGACAGCTTCAAGGGCACATATAAATGCCACTTAGAGAAAAGTATGGGTAGTTACAGCATCGTCATAATCATCAGGGGAATACTCTGTCCCACATCTCATTTTTAGGCTCATCCTGTGAGAAGCGATTTATGATGTCAACAGTAGAAAATGAGTGGCTTAGCATTCTCCAAGAAACTTTCCAATATCTGTATTTGTTGTGTATGGTCAAAACATCGGAAAACAATGATTTATTACTTTATTTTTAAAAGTAGGTGATGTCAACATGTGGCGAGTGTTATGCGAAAGCCATCCAGCTCTGAGCTTCACAAGATGCAGGTCAACAAACAACTTTTCAGTCAGTTTAACCACACTCTTGATCATGAAAAATTGTCCAATTCACCCAGACAACCCTGTTATTGAGGAATGTGTCCATGAGAAAAGGTGTTTAAAACCACTGATTTTCCACCGATGCTTAAAATTATCTTTGAGATATATTGAGACAAAAGATTTATGGTATCTTATATTTTGACAATTTACGAGCTACATTGAGTCACATTCATTCAGTGTCATGTTTATAATGGATTGTCTTTCATGGATGAAGGTGGCCCACATTCACACATCAGATCGGAATAAACACCTGGGTGCATGAAATTGTTTCTCGTGCAGGAGGGGCAGCCCACACAGCAACCACACTCTGTGATAGCAAACAATGTAACCTGGTGTCAAGCGATACCAGAGAAGATCAGTTTATTTGCCACCCACAGTTTAACAAATCATTTCATCGACTTTAAACACTTGTATAAAGGAACACACCTTCCTTCATTTGATATGATCAGCTGATTTTCCTAATAATTGCACTCGTTTGTGAATGGAAAATACATCGCAACCCTTTATAGCAATATGTCCTTGATCACCAAGCTTTTCCTTTGTGGGGCATTCAAAATGTTTAAAGAAAGAGAGTCACACAATAGTCCAAGACATGCAAAGGCTTTTAATTAATACATACATACATACATACATCATACTGTACTTTATGTATGTTGTGTGTGTGTGTGTGTGTGTGTGTGTGTGTGTGTGTGTATATATATATATATATATATATATATATATATATATATATATATATATATATATATATAATATATATATAAGATTGTGGCGGTTGGGATGACATATTTTTAAAGAAGAGGAAGGCGCTTCCAACCAAAATATAAAAATTCGATCGACTCCGCTAATTTGAGCAAAAAAGCGAGAGCAGACCCGGTCTCAGGGCAAAGTTTCGTCGGCTTCATCAGGCACAATAGACCCTGGCCTCGGCATGTGTCCGGTTTTTATTTCGATACGACCCCTCATTTCCGGTCACGTGCTGGTGCTCGAGCTCAAATGGAGGAGTAGTGGGGCAACTTACATAACAATTGTGCATTTTGTGAGGAAAGCACCAAATTTGGCACACTAGTAGCCTATCATATTATGAACAGATTTGGATATTGGGCCATCTCAAAATTTTTGATGGCAGTGGAAAATGGCTGCCACAGCCATCAGCGGCTGAATTTGAGATGGCCCAATACCAAATCTGTTCATAATATATGATAGGCTACTAGTGTGCCAAATTTGTGTGCTTTCCTCACAAAATGCACAATTGTTATGCTATATTTAGCTAAGTTGCCCCACTGAGTGCTTTTTTATTTTGCAAAAGCAAAAACAAACGTCAAATCACATCATTGAAGGGGTGCTCTGCCCTTTTTTGTTTTTATTTACACGTGATCTGGTGTTGTATGTTGTGGGTGGTGTGGTGTGTGTGTGTGCTTGTTGTTGTTTTTGTGTTTGTGTTTCCGGGGCACAAACACGGCTGGTTTTGTGTCCAGGTGTAGGACTTTATGTCCATTGGAGATTGGGGAGTGTTCATCGACTCCACATATTTTATTAACCCTGCCGATCACTCCACGTGCCTTCTGGTTGAATGATTTGTATTAGTGGGAACAATCGTCTGGGTGGTAGACGGATGGTTGTTCTTTGCGGATTAGCGGTTTTACCATGTGACCAATCCACGGCGATGCTCACCATGACAGCCAGGATGTGCGATATATAATATATATCGACGACTCCCTGCTTTCGAGCCGAAGAAGCTGCATAAAGCAACCATGAAAAGCTACTAATGGTAAGCCCTTTGCCTTGGTTCAAACCCTTCCTAGATTCTTCCACAGCTGTAAAGACATTCACAAATAGGTGAGAGATATGAGTGGTGTCTTTCTTTGTCATTTATGTGTTGACTACTTTTGATGTTTACACGTGGTCCATGCTTGGGAGCCTTGTTGATATGCATTTCTGTGTGTGTTGTCACTGATGATTCGCCAACAAGCAATTAAACTGGCAGTTGAGGGTGTGTGTAGCATTGGGATTCTCATGTACGTACTATTTGTGAACATCTTTACAGCTGTGGAGGAACTCTGGGAAGGTTTGAAATAGGAAAGGGCTTACCTTTAGCTTTTCATGGTTGCTTCATGCAGCTTAACTTTTCCTTTTTTTGCCTGCCTCTGGAACAAACTCCCACACTCCCTTCAATCCCACTCTTCCCTCCAGGTCTTCAAAAAGCTGTTCACTACCATCTCTTCTCTTCCCCCATTCAAAACCATGATCGTCTCTACCCCCGTTAATCCACCCAACCCAGTCCTTCAAATTCCCTGCTTTCCTTCCTGAAAGTCCCTGTGTACCACCTTGTTTACCCTGTGTACCCCACCCCATCCCTCACCCTTCCACAGATCTCCTAATGTCTCTGCTCCCCGCTGTTTTGTGCTAACCTTTCCGCCTCTCTTGTCTCTTGCTCCTTTGTTATATGTTCAGTGTGCTCGCTCTTGTAGGAGCCGAGGACATTGCATACAAAAAAGAGAGCATGGGAGGAGTCGATTTATTAATGTAATCCAATCCACCTGCGTTTAATTGATTAAGTGAGAGCTAATTGGTTGTTCCCTCCATTCACAGGTGAGAGATATCGTGGGTCTTCATTTTTCATATATATGTTATTTAAATCTTGCAGTGTTAGTGTGAGAAAATTCTGAGGATATCCGAAGACTCAAGAGTTCAGTGGACTTTCACTGTGTAAGTGATGAGGTCCTGTGGTTCGAGCCTGGGTTGAGTCAGAATTTTTTCCCACGAGCTCCAACAGGAATTTATTCTTGCCAGAATTTATTACATTAAAAATTTAGCCCTTCCCAGAGTTTATTAAATTAAAAAATATATATATATATATATTGAAAACATGAGGAGTGTGACTAACACCCGTGATCTCCAATGGACATAAAGTCTTACACCAAAGCGTCACCTACATCTCAGAGGCCTCGGCCTGGCGACTCTGTCAAACAGACAAAGATTATATGGTCAACATCAATTAAACATCAAACGGAGCCGCCTATTGGATTTTGGGCGTTTTTGCCTCATCAGGATGGCATACCGATAAATATCGAATAATGATGACCACATTCATCTATCTATAATTCCAGCAATCTATGTGTGTGTGTGTGTGTGTGTGTGTGTGTGTGTGGTGTGTGACCCTGTTTCTTGAACAACCACTGGTCCGATCTAATTTAAACTTTCCAGATATATTGCTGGGGACCTGAGTATGTGCCTTTTCAAGGTTTGATATTAATCGGACAGTGCTTCCCAAGTTATGGCCATTTATTACCAACCAATGACAGGACACGTTGCTGCGTAGGCGTGGCCTTGGGGAAGAGATCCTCAGCCGCGTTCCCCATTACGGGTTACAACGTACGGACTTCCGGATAGTGATGACACTGTATTCTAATAATTTCTCGATTTCTTATGCGCATTTATAGATAAACACAATACCCCAATCCAGTCGTCGTTTACGAGAGCGAAGGAACGGACTGTGTGGTTTGAAAGTTTTTTTTTTTGGAGGGGGGGGGGGGGTTTGTCGGCAGGGGCTGCTTGCAGCCTATGTTGATCTCTGTAAAGCGTTCGATTCAGTGAATCGGGATGTCCTCTGGAGGATTCTTGGTCTTCGTGGGGTGCCACCAAAACTGATCGATCTGATGTCTGAACTCTACTCTGGTACTGAGAGTGCTGTGAAGTGTGGTGGTACCATCTCTGACTTTTTCCAGTTGTTACTGGAGTTCGTCAGGGTGTGTACTGGCCCCCACACTTTTCAGCACTTGTATGGACTGGATTTTAGGGAGGATGTCGGAGAGATCAAGCTGCGGTGCATCGTTTGGGAATGTCAAGATCTCGACCTTGATTTTGCAGATGATGCAGTCATCTTTGGCGGAGACTTTAGATACCTTTTGGGGGCCCTCGAGGTGCTGAATGAGGAGTCGGAGCCGCTGGGATTACGGGTTTCTTGGATCAAAACTAAGATCCAGGCTTTCGGTGACATCTTGGATGCTGCTGTCCTGTCTGTGTCTGTTTTGGTGAGGATGTTGAGGTCGTGGAGAGATTCACTTACCTTGGCAGTGATATTCATGTCTCTGCTGGCTGTGAGTCAGAGGTCAATAGACGTCTGGGTCGGGCTGGGGAGTCATGGATTCACTGGATCATGGGGTGTGGTGCTGCGGTACCTGTGCGGGAGGACGAAAGTCCGAGTCTTCAGGTCTTGGTACTTCCAGTCTTGCTCTATGGATGCGAGACTTGGACTCTGACCAAGGATCTGAGACGGAGACTTAATTCCTTTGGTACCAGGTCTCTTCGGAGAATCCTTGGCTATCACTGGTCAGATTTTGTGTCCAACGAGCGGTTGCTGAGAGAGACTCGGGTGAGATTTGTTACCTGCATAGTCCGTGAGCGTCAGTTGCGGCTGTATGGACATGTGGCTCGTTTTCCTGATGCTGATCCTGCTCACCAGATTCTCTCAGCGAGGGAGTCTCATGAGTGGAGGAGGCCAGTGGGCCGACCACGTGCCTCGTGGTTGCAGCAGGTTGACCATCATCTCAAGGAGATGGGGATGGGCCTGGCATCTGCCTGGGGGATGGCCAGACGGAGGCCCTGGAGTACCGGTGGAAAGTGGACGCAGCAACGTGCTGTTCTGGCACATGCTCCCATACCTGACTGGGGGGGGTTGCATGTACGGCCATGTGAGAGCGAAGGAACGGCCTGTGTGGTTGTTGTTTCTGGCATGAGGTTTGAAAGTTATTTTTTTTTTTTTGCATGTACGGCCACGTACTAGTCATTTAAACATCAACCACATCCTGACTGTTATGGTGAGCATCGCCATGGGATTATGTCTCAAGTGGTAAAACTGCATAATCTGCAAAGAACAACCGTCTATCTGCCATCAAGATGATTGTTCCGGCTAATGCAAACCATTCAACCAGAAGGCACATGATATGATCAGCGGGTAAATCAAAAACATGTGGAGTGTGATGAGCACTCCCCCGATCTCCATTGGACATAGTCTTACACGACGTAGTTGACAATTCCATTGGACATAGTTGACAATTGCATTTGCATGAAAAAAGATTTGGTTTTAAATCTCCTGTAAGCAAAAAATAATGGTTCCAGTGAAGATTGTTCTGACTAATGGATGTAAACATTTTCAGAATTGTCAAGAAGACAAAGGACCATAATTTCTATAAAATGTAGGAGTGAGCATAATGTTAATTGCAGGAGTGAGCATAATGTTCATTAAAAGAAATTAAGTGTGAAACACTCTTATAAATTTAGTCCCTTTTGCTTTTCTAGAGTAATCGTATAACTATAAGAATCATATCAGCATAATTTGCCAATTTTGCTCCAACAAGGCATTGCGTGATGTACATCAGAACGGAATTAGTGATGTCTGTACATATCAATGTTGGATCATACTGGCGAGCATGGTCACACTGGATCATACTTGCTTTCCCACTCACACTGGAAGTATTCAGTAGCCTGGCATTGACTGCACTAACAGTGCATTTCCCGTGACAGTGGAAAAGATTAATGATACACAGATGTTTCATTTTATCAGGGTCTTCTCAAAAAGCTTCACACTGTATCCATTATTTTGATTTTATTTTGACAATAGTGTGAGCAATATGGAACTGTTATAGCCCGTTTGCTACCAGAGATGGCTTCCTGCCTGTAAGAATGCCCGAGCTGGTTTGCTAAATATGAGGTCATACCCGGGTTGATACTTTGGGTGACCTGTTGGAAAGATGTCATCTCTTGGAGAAATGACCCGGTGCTAGCAATAGCCCTGTAGTGCCTAAAATTGAGTAATTCACGTTTGGAATATAGTCAGAGACAATTTTTCATTTGTCATTCCTCCCTTTAACTGTTGTCTGTAACATTTATCAAGGATGCAGGAGGAGGCCAGTAGAGTGAGGTGGGAAATAAGTCCCTGTTCGTGAAGTGTGTGTCTGTGCATGTGTCAGGAAAGATCTTCTCTCAACTTTCCCAACAGAGGTCTCTTGCCCGAGTACCTTATTGTATTACTTTATATATTATTATATTATATAATATATAATATATATATATATATATAATTATATATATATAAAAGAAGCCATTGTGCAACATTTTGCTAATTGCTTGAAAAACATTTATTACGTTTTTCCATTGGAGTGATTTGTTGATTATTTGAATTGGTATTTGTTCTTGTCTCACATATGCATCTACCTTTGTAACGGACTGTACTCCGTCTTCCTAACGGACGGCACAAGACCATTGGAGAATTCTCTCACAAGTCGCCTGAGCGGAGGTGAATGCTGTTTTACTAATTCCACGGAGTGGACATTTTGGTGCATGTGGTTAGTTTAACAGGGAGTATTTTCTCATGCTAGAGGACAGAACAATAGCGCAAAAATATACAGCAACCAACAACGAGCAGAGGTTTAATTGATATATAATGGAATACAACACAACTTCCTGACACAACCCTGGTCGCCTCTTAGGACACAGGGATATATATACACAGGAGGTAAATGCGATAAAAAGGCAGAGATAACCGGATGTCATGCTTAACTGGCTGTAATAATTCCTCAGTCATCTGAACACTAATCTTATCACAGCGGACTTACTCGAGAACACAGGATGGAAGAGAATGGACAAACGTGTAAATGTGTGTGGGTCTTCCCTTAGGCCTAAATCACATTTGCCACGGCGGCCGTGGGGTCTACAAAATCTACAGCCACTAGCAATTATACGCGCGCAGTATTTCCACGGTCACACAATGTACAGTCACATGTTTTTATCTTCGGGTAGCCCACGCCCATTTATAATTGTGGAGACCGAAAACGTGGGGGTGCCGTACGGTCTTTGATTTTGATGTCGCACGGTGACCTTAGGCGTTCCTGCGGCGGCCATAGAATTTCAAGGCAGACGCAGGGTGCCCGCAAGTGACCGCAGGGGGACTGCAGGGGCCCTAAGGCGAACGTGCGGCCAGCGGACGGTAACGAGTGGGTTTTTTTTTTTATCAGTTCTTTTGTTTCGGCTTGTCGAATTGCTATGGCGAACGTAGAAATGAAAAAAGTTATAACTCCGCCCTATAATTCCACGGCGACCCCTACGGCCTGTAAAAGATACCAAATGGCGTAGGGCCACCCTGAGGCCACCGCAGAAACTCTGTGGCCGCCGCACGTTTCTGTCAATTCAGAGGGCGTACGGCCGCCGTATCCTCGCCGTAGAGCAAATGTGACTTAGCCTTAAACACCAAGGGCACTCTGTATTGTGTGATCTCCTGATTCTGTCTCAGGTCTCTTGTTTGCAGGGGACCATCACCTTATATAGGCAACGCTCACACCCCTCTGCTGTGCGGGTCTTGCACATGCGCTGTCGATGTCCCAGCTGTGCTAAGTCGCACACGGGAACCTGCCATTGGTATAAAACATGTGTTCTAGACTCTTGGTAGTACCACATATGAATGTGCCATTGTGAGTGTGTTTTATGCATAAAAGTGCACGGGGGTGATTTAGAGATTAAACATTGATGGGAAATTGGAGAAAAAGACAGACATGAGGATAAAGTATAAGAGGGAATCCAACTATACATGTGTTACTGGTGAATGGTAATTGGGGTTTACAAATGCTTGTGTTAACACACATTATGATATAACTATATTGAATAATTAACCCCTCGTTCACCCCTCAGTCATTTTTTGTGTTTGTATGCATATATATATATATATATATTTATATATATCTTCTTCTTTCTATATATACAATATATATACATATACATATACATATGTACATACATATATATATATATATATATATATATATATAATGTATACATATATATATACTTATGTACATATATATACATATATATATACATATAAATACATACATAAATATATATATTATATATACATATATACATATAGCCTGGTGTTGGCATAGTGATTAGGGTGCGGCTTGGGATCCAAAAGGTCCTGAGTTCCAGCCCCGTTGGCCGCTTGAATTAATACACACCAGGAGGTTGACTCAGCCTGTCATCCTTCCGAGGTCGGCGAAGTGAGTACCAGTGTGAGTACCAGTGTACTGGGCCGCGTGTATGCCCCGGTTAGAATAGGTGTACCATATCCCTGTGTCGTAAAGGCGACCAGGGTTGTGTCAGGAAGGGCATCCGGCGTAAAAACCTATATGCCAAATCATTATGCGGATCATAACGGATGATCCACTGTGGGACCCCTAACGGGAGCAGCCGAAAGAAGAAGATATATATATAATATATATATATATAATATAGCATACAAACACAAAAAATGACTGAGGGTGAACGAGGGGTTAATTATTCAATATAGTTATATCATAATGTGTGTTAACACAAGCATTTGTAAACCCAATTACCATTCACCAGTAACACAGTATAGTTGGATTCCCTCTTATACTTTATCCTCATGTCTGTCTTTTTCTCCAATTTCCCATCAATGTTTAATCTCTAAATCACCCCGTGCACTTTATGCATAAAACACACTCACAATGGCACATCATATGTGTACTACCAAGAGTCTAGAACACAGTTTTATACCAATGGCAGGTTCCGTGTGCGACTTAGCACAGCTGTGGGACATCGACAGCGCATGTGCAAGACCCGCACAGCAGAGGGGTGTGAGCGTTGCCTATATAAGGTGATGGTACACCTCAAACAAGAGACCTGAGACAGAATCAGGAGATCACACAATACAGAGTGCCCTTGGTGTTTAAGGCCTAAGTCACATTTGCTCTACGGCGGGAGGATACGGCGGCCGTACGCCCTCTGAATTGACAGAAACGTGCGGCGGCCACAGAGTTCTGCGGTGGCCTCAGGGTGGCCCTACCCATTTGGCTATCTTTTACAGGCCGTAGGGGTCGCCGTGGAATTATAGGGCGGAGTTATAACTTTTTTCATTTCTACGTTCGCCATAGCAATTCGACAAGCCGAAACAAAAGAACTGTAAAAAAAAAAAAAACCCACTCGTTACCGTCCGTCTGGCCGCACGTTCGCCTTA
This sequence comes from Eptatretus atami, assembly GCA_035128595.1. Classification (NCBI taxonomy): domain Eukaryota; kingdom Metazoa; phylum Chordata; class Myxini; order Myxiniformes; family Myxinidae; genus Eptatretus; species Eptatretus atami. The sequence continues at coordinate 80,300,724 of CM068953.1, read as the reverse complement.
GGGCCCCCTGCAGTCCCCCTGCGGTCCCTTGCGGGCACCCTGCGTCTGCCTTGAAAATTCTATGGCCGCCGCAGGAACGCCCTAAGGTCACCGTGCGACATCAAATCAAAGACCGTACGGCACCCCCACGTTTTCGGTCTCCACAATTTATAAATAGGCCGTCGGCTACCCGAAAAATAAAAACTATGTGACCGCTACTTGTGTGACCGTGGAAATACTGCGGCCGCCCTATAATTGCTAGTGGCTGTAGATTTTGTAGACCCCACGGCCGCCGTGGCAAATGTGATTTAGGCCTAAGGGAAGACCCACACACATTTACACGTTTGTCCATTCTCTTCCATCCTGTGTTCTCGAGTAAGTCCGCTGTGATAAGATTAGTGTTCAGATGACTGAGGAATTATTACAGCCAGTTAAGCATGAACATCCGGTTATCTCTGCCTTTTATCGCATTACCTCCTGTGTATATATATCCCTGTGTCCTAAGAGGCGACCAGGGTTGTGTCAGGAAGTTGTGTTGATTCATTATATATCAATTAAACCTCTGCTCGTTGTGGTTGCTGTATATTTTTGCGCTATTGTTCTGTCCTCTAGCATGAGAAATACTCCCTGTTAAACTACCACATGCACCAAAATGTCCACTCCGTGGAATTAGTAAAACAGCATTCACCTCCGCTCAGGCGACTTGTGAGAGAATTCTCCAATGGTCTTGTGCCGTCCGTTAGGAAGACGGAGTACAGTCCGTTACAAAGGTAGATGCATATGTGAGACAAAACAAATACCAATTCAAATAATCAACAAATCACTCATGGAAAAACGTAAAAAATGTTTTCAAGCAATTAGCAAAATGTTGCAACAATGTCTTATTTTTATATATATATATAATATATATATATATTATATATATATATATATATATATATAAAAGTAATACAATAAGGTACTCGGCAAGAGACCTCTGTTGGGAAAGTTGAGGAAGATCTTTCCTGACACATGCACAGACACACACTTCACACAGGGACTTATTTCCCACCTCACTCTACTGGCCTCCTCCTGCATCCTTGATAAATGTTACAGACAACAGTTAAAGGAGAAATGACAAATGAAAAATTGTCTCTGACTATATTCCAAAAGTGAATTACTCAATTTTAGGCACTACAGGGCTATTGCTAGCACCGGTCATTTCTCAAAGATGACATCTTTCTTCAACAGGTCACCCAAAGTATCAACCCGGTATGACCTCTATTTAGCAAACCAGCTCGGCATCTTACAGCAGGAAGCCATCTCTCGGTAGCAAACGGGCTATAACAGTTCCATATTGCTCACACTATTGTCAAAATAAAATCAAAATAATGGATACAGTGTGAAGCTTTTTGAGAAGACCCTGATAAAATGAACATCTGTGTATCATTAATCGTTTCACTGTCACGGAAATGCACTGTTAGATCTCTCTCCTT
>CM068953.1:80283065-80299245 GCA_035128595.1 Eptatretus atami | reverse complement strand
ATATATATATATATATGTATATATGGAAACATACACGACATTGCCAAAAGTATGTGGACACCCCTTCTAATGAGTGGATTTGGCTATTTCAGCCACACCGATTGCTGACATGTATAAAATCAAGCACACAGCCATGCAATCTCCATCCACAAACATTGGCAGTGGAATGTGCCATACTGAAGAGTTCACTCACTTTCAACGTGGCACTGTCATGGGATGCCACCTTTCCAATAAGTCAGTTCGTCAAATTTCGCCCCTGCTAGAGCTGCACTGGTCATATGTAAGTGCTGTTATTGTGAAGTGGAAACTTCTCGGAGAAACAACAGCTCAGCCACGAAGTGGTTGGCCACACAAGCTCACAGAACGGGACTGCCAGGTGCTAAAGAGTGTAGCATGGAAAAATCGTCTGTCGTCGGTTTCAACACTTAATACTGAGTTCCAAACTGACTCTGGAACCAGCACAATAGCTGTTCATCGAGAGCTTCATGGAATGGATTTCCATGGCTGAGCAGCCACACACACCCCGAAGATCACCATGCGCAATGCCAAGCGTCAGCTGGAGTGGTGTAAATCTCACCACCATTGGACACTGGAACAGTGGAAACGCATTCTCTGGAGTGATGAATCATGCTTTCACCCCATCTGGCAGTCAAACGGGCGAATCTGGTTTTGGCGGATGCTTGGAGAATGCTACCTGCCCGAATGCATAGTGCCAACTGCAAAGTTTGGTGGAGGAGGAATAATGGTCTGGGTCCCTTAGTTCCAGTGAAGGGAAATTAAATGCTACAGCACACAATGACATTCTAGATGATTCTGTGTGTTCAACTTTTTGGCAACAGTTTGGGGAAGGCCCTTTCCTGTTTTAACATGATAATGTCTCAATGCACAAAGCAAGGTCTGTACAGAAATGGTTTGTCGAGATCGGTGTGGAAGAACTTGACCGGCCTGCACAGCACCCTGACCTCAACCCCATGTAATACCTTTGGGATGAATTGGAATGCCGGCTACAAGCCAGACCTAATCGTCCAACATCAATGCCCTACTTCACAAATGCTCTTGTGGCTGAATGGAAGCAAATCCCTGCAGCAATGTTCCAACATCTAGTGGAAAGCCTTCCTAGAAGAGTGGAGGCTGTTATAGCAGCAAAGGTGGGGGGGGGGGGGGGACAAACTCCATATTGATATCCATGATTTTGGAATGAGATGTTGGATAAACAGGTGTCCACATACTTTTGGCCATTTAGTGCATATCAGGAGTTTCTGTCTGTCCATCTGTGTGTGTTGCCTGGTGTTGGCTTAATGGTTAGGGTGGTGGACTTGGGATCCTAGGGTCCTAAGTTCAAATCCTGCTCAGCTGTTGAAGTAATACCAGGTGGGGTTAACTCGACCTGTCATCCTTCCAAGATCGGCAAAATGAGTGCCAGCATGCTGGTATATTGTGTCGGAGTGGCGACATGTCCAGGATTGTGCACAATAGCCAAGGAGACTGCTTAGGCAGCACCAACGCTCTGCATAGAGTATGGTCCCAATCTCCTCTCCTCATCCGCCCGTCCCCGAACTGCTCCCTCAGTTTTGGGGCTCGTCCCGCCATACCTTCTGCGAAACCTTTTTGGGTCCCAGTGGGTATCCTAAGATGGGTGTGAGGTTTCATAAATTCCTCAATACAATTGTGATTTTGAGTTTCGATTTTTTTTGTTTTTGAGTTTTGATTCGTACAAAACTGCTGCTTCCCACCCGGATATAACGTCAGAATGGCAATTATCTTCATTTACCTCATGGGTGTTTGTAACATTGCATTTTATTACACTCATGGTGTAGCATTAATTTGTGATTGAAATGTTGCTGTTTGGAATGAAAATATGGAGAGATTGAGTTTAAAGGAGAATGAGGAAATCATGTGAGGGTTTCCACCAGTGACATTTGCAGTTTTGCCATTGACATCATTCAAACATCATCCACCTTCGTAAGTTTTTTTTCCCCAAGTGCTTCACAAACCGGCTGTCCATGCGACCGAAGGTGCAACAGGAATGTGGAATTTATTGGTTCATGATTTGGCATCGCTGTTTCCACAATGTCTGTTTGCATTTGGGCTCCCCACCCCCCCAGCCCCTCCCATGCATAGCACAGGTACCTCGCTGGTAATGCTATTTATATATCATCATCCTCAGAAAATGGATCTCGAGGTAGAAGGGAAGGACCAGATTTGTTTGGCTAACTTGTGAAGCATGCCATTGTTCACCTGGAGCAGAACGCCATCTGTCCCATGTTCAATCATGTTCGGATAGAAAACCCAAATAATCTTTTGTCTACAACAGTCTTAAAGAGCATTATCATCGAGCCAGACTGTGCCAGCATTTAGGTTGAAATGTTTTCTGGGGTGAAGTGCAATCAAAGTCAATGGAAAGTAGAGGTTGTGTTGAGTAAGGGGAGAGATTAAATTAATGAGACGAGCTTTTTGTAAATATGGCCCGTGGAGATTTAAGAGAAAAATTGCATAAAACAAGTGCAACTATCTCTATCATTAACCAAGCAATTTACTGCAGTCTTTCAGGATAAGATATAATGTATTCATAGTGCACTTAGCAAACATGCTTTGGATCCGAGACTTTCCTCCACAACTATCTAATAAATGTTTCCTGTTTGGATCACTTATTAGCTGTCATTCAAGATGCGATCCAGGAAATCATTGGTAAATCGAAGAAAACAACTTGTTTACTTGATCCAGTTCCCTTATCTTTGGTCGATTCCATATTTTCAGCTCTTTCTCCACTCACAAATATAATAATCAATGTTGCTTCATTTCATTTTCTGCAGTTCCACCCTCATTTAAACAAACCATAACAATTCCCATCTTGAATAAACCTTCACTGAATAAAAACGATCTTCAAAATTAGAGATTGGTTTACCTTTTACCTTTTAGTTTATAGATTCTAGAACTTATAATATGAACAATCAGGCAAGATTTACATGCACCAGCATTCTCTTTTCGAACCCTTTCCAGTCTTATTTCAAACGCTTACCACTAAGACTGCTGTGCTGAAGTTCACAAAGCAGATCTGGGATCAGCTAAAGTTCTTATGCTTCTGGATCTATCGGCTCCTTTCGACAGAGTTAACCATAATATATTACTTGACCATCTTCAATCCTGTGTTGGTATATCTGGATTGAGTGTATTTTTACTTACTTCAACCTGATCGGGTGGACTAGTTTATATTTATCTTACAGATTGTATATCAACTGTAAACATTACCTGCGATTGATCCGACCCATTTCATCTATTGGTTGTTGTTCCCCAGGGATTTGTTCCTGATCCACTCTTGTTTTTTCTTTGGATCCATCTACTTGGTACAATTTTACAGGATTTCATCACCTTGTATTATTATTATACCTGTCTATTGAACCTCATCATGGGCTTTCTTCTGCAATTCTGGAAATTCAAACATATATATATATGAACTTTCTCACACCAAATGCAAATGCTGCTAGGACTGAGGTTCTGGTTATTTGCCCCCCTTACCTGCAACTGATTGCAACCAGGATTGCCTTATTGGCTGCTCTTAGAGCACCCTTATTCTGGACATTTCCATCTGTCTGTCTGTCCGCGAAACTTTGGTTCAAGCCTTGGGGCTAAACCACTCAACCGATTCCAATGAAATTTGGTAGGTAGGACCAATATTTCTGGGAATCGTGTGCTTTCGAATATGGGACCCCGGGCCTAGCAACGGCATAGCAACGGCCCTTTAAAGTGGTCAAAAATCGAAAAAAATCAAAAATAAATAAATCGAAAAATCGAAGGTTAGAGTTCTGTGCGCAATCTGTCGAGCTCCCTTCATGCCAATTTGCAGCCCTAACAAAAAATATTTGTTGGAGGAGATAGGTTTTGGGCGAGTACATGTCGAACATTTCAGAAACGGTTAATTGCGAATATCTCTAAGAGAAAGAGTCTGATTTTGATGAAACTTGGGTGAAATGTGTACAATGTGGCTAGATGTACACAAAAATGAATGGTTGCTATGCACACCTCCGTTGCTTAGCAACAGCTAAAATACTTTATCGTACATCGTACACTTATTGTGGACTGTACAAAAAACATTAATTACCTCCGAAACTGGACCTCCGAGGACCTGTTTTTTTTTGTCCCAAGGAGAATGTCTTACAGCATCATATAAAAAAATAAAATCTTTAGCGAATAGATAAATGGAATTACCAGGGCTGCCATTTGTTAGAGTCTCTTTGGAAACATGCCTGAAATTTCACAAGGAGGGTTTCTGGGCGCAAACTAATAGGGCTGTGGTAATCATATTTATTGTGCTAAATTGATTGATAGCATGTACATGAATATCGGCTAGTCGCGTCGGCCAGCTTTCCATCTAGAGCGAGCAGCCATGTCGCCTACCGGCTTGTTCTTCTCTCAAGCACTTCAAGCCCATTCAAAGCATGGCAACCAAGCACATAAATTTCATCACATCACTCAATACTGAAGACACTTCACAAGCTCCCAATGTCCCCAATGTATCGATCTTAATATTTTATTGATAACCTTTAAGGCCAAATATAAATTTGTTCCTCCATACATTTCTGACATCATCATACCTTACATCCCCACAAGAACGCTGTGGCCCATCAACAGGAATCTCCTGGTAGCTCTCCTGAGCATCAAGATTTTTGGCACAGATCGTGCATCTATCTGATATATACCTATTTAATGAGAAATGAACAGAAACGAACCAACATCATAAATATGTGTGGAAAAATTATGGGCCTAGACCAGGAATCAAATCCAGGTCCTCAGGCAAATCATTCCAGTGCTTTTCCATCTGAGCTATCTGGGTGACCCACTGGCTGAGCAACGCAATTCTACCACATATACAAGTACCGCTCTCTTTCCGCCACTGCTTCCAGGGCACTCGCTGCCAACCATCGGAGCAGCTCGGGCCTGTTCTCGAGAGGGTCTTCCCCCCTATGGAGGGACACATCCATGTCCACTATTAAACACCACAGGGGGCGTAGTAATATAATTAGACACGAACAGGACAGAACGAACATCATAAATATATGTGGAAAAATTACAGGCCCAGACCAGAAATCGAACCCAGGCCCAGACCAGAAATCGGACTCAGAAGACCTGGATTCGATTTGCGGTCTGGCCCTGTAATTTTTCCACATATATTTATGATATACCTACAATAAAATGCAAATTGAGCGACTGTGTCTGCATGGGGTAAACATAATAATAACCACAGCACATATAATGCTGAATGATACCCCCATTTAAGAGCTCTTCAGTCTGGATATTGCATGTGGAGGTATAAAAATATCGATATTCACGCAATTTAGAGTTATGTGCATTTCTGTTGCACACACTGGTGTTTCGGCTTTTTTGTTTTTGTTATTGTTTTTGTGGTGTATAGGCTTAGAGTCACTGGTTCACACATACACCGGAAGTAAAAAAAAAATATAAAAAACTACAAACTATTCAGTCAATTTTGTCCAAGGTATACCTTTTCGTCGATTTACTGAGAAACCTTAGCAGTCTTAACACCTAGTGACTATTATGTTGTCAAATAACACTCCTAGCAAAATATACAATAATATCTTCACTTCAATATTCCTCTAAGTCTTTCTGAAGCTCTGTCTGTCCAGGGCAGAGCTTGACTTCCTGGACTGACTCCACTCACAATTGTAACCTAAAAATCGAATCATCCGTCCACCATTTTGGGAAGATTCAGACATCTTCGGAAGTGTCATACGAGTATTAATGGTCACAATCGCCAAACCCTCCCTATAAGTTGTCTGTTCAGTGTAAAATAACCAAGGCAACTGTTAAACGGATCATCAAATATCGAAAGGTGATTGGAGCTGATCGGCGACACGAGCCTTGAGAAGGCGACATTACTTATCGACCTCAGGCTTCAGGCCTCCGGCGTCAGCCCTTTCGGCCATTGCAATTGGAATCTATCGGAGCTAAATAATCAGGGTTAGTTTTTATTTTCGGGAGTGATCAAAGCAGTGTTCTCTTGCCAAGATATACAAAGATATACACTCAAGAGGACTTCTGAGTTTACAGTGTGCACATTTGAAGACTGGAGAATGTGTCATCTATCATGAAAGATGAAAAAGGTACATTTTGATTACAACCCATGCAGAGAAAATCGTCTCTTTTTTTTTTACAGGGTCTAAGGCTTGTGGAGGAGCTGCAACAAATCTTACACACACACACACACACACACACACACACACACACACACACACACACACACACACACACACACACACACACACAATGACAGAAGACTTGACTTTAGAGCAATTACAGCCACTGAGCTTGTTTAAAGTGATGTGACTTCCCAGGGCACTTTATGATGTCACTTTTCTCTCTGCATTCAGCAACACAATTATGGAGAAAATTTCTTCCCCCCAACCCCTCCCCTCTCACCACCCCCATGGATGCCAACCTATGGAGTTCATCCATCCTCTATCTTTTAAATGCTGAGCATCCAGCAAGAAAGTATCATATACCATTTTTAAAGTATTTTGTACGACTCGATGCAGAATGAAGAAACTATAGTCTTGCCGGTGAAGCCAAGTGTCAATCAGACTGATGTTGAACAACGGATGCAATCAACAGATCATTCTTTGAGGTATTCCAGCCACCATGGGAAGCAAAGAGAAGCTGACTTTTTGAGCATTAACCCTTGGTCAGAGCAATGATTAAGGGTTATAACGAAGGTTTATCAAAGGGTAAACGGTCATTGCTCTGATGAAGGGTGAATGCCTGAAAGGTCACCTTTTCCTTGCTTCCCACTGCAGTAAGCATACATAAATGAATGTCCTGTTGATTTGATCCATTTTTGTATGACTCGACCAGGGTCAGAATCGAATCTTCGTCCTCCCAGACACAGCGAAAATATTCCAACCATTATGCCAGTGCTGAGTTTTTAAACCTCTTTTTAAAATCCTATGTTTTTACAGTTGCTTTATCCTCATTTTATCATTCTTCCCTTTTTCTTTTTATGGAATATACTTTGACATTTTACTTTTAAATATGAGGTGCTGTAGAAGAAAGAGATCGATTGATTGATCGATTTATTTTGTGCATGAATCAGAAATGGAGCTTGAACTTCGAATGTTATTTTTTAATGTTAATATTTTATTAAATTGATGATTTATCTGAAACTCCACTAAAGACCCAAAATTAAAATTCAGTTACTCACCTGTGTAATCGACGAACTTTGAGAGGAAAAACAAACAAACAAACATAAATTTGCTCAAATATTGGAGCCGAGCACATCTGGTTAATTACGTAACGGGATAGTCAGACAACGCAGAGCAAATCTTTCTTCCTTCCTGGGGATATTATATATGGCATCTACAAGTTTGCTTCTATAATATCCTTGTATATGTATTCTAGCTTACAACATTTTGATGAATACCAGTTGGAAGCACACCACATTGACCCTGATGGGGCCACCAATGCATTTATAGGAGGAGGAGGAGGAGATTGGGACCATACTCTGTACAGAGCGTTGGTGCTGCCTAAGCAGTCTCCTTGGCTATTGGGCACAATCCTGGACGGGTCGGCACTCCGACACAGGATACCAGCATGCCGGCACTCATTTTGCCGACCTCGGAAGGATGACAGGCCGAGTTAACCACACCTGGTATTAATTCAACAGCTGAGTGTGACTTGACCTCAGGACCCAAGGATCCAAAGCCCGCCACCCTAACCATTAAGCCAACATCAGGCATAATGCAGTTATAGACCGTCAAGGAAACTCTACACTGGAGCATTATAGGGAGATTGTAATTCGGCCATGGGATTGGCTGAAACAACTACTTTTTGAGAAATATATGGTCAATCTTTAATGATTACACTTGCATTTGAGAGGCCAGCTTGCGTAATGTCCCATCCAATGCAGTACCCCTTGCTGGTACCTCACCAGACGGAAGCTTTAATCAGATCTCATTATTCTAGAATGTTAACAAGCACAGGACATCTTAGAAGCTGCATGGCATTTTGTCATTAGGAAATGTAAGTATTGTGAGTACAGGAAGCATTGAATCCAATTGGTTACTTCAGGCTGAAGTTAGTAAAGTTCCCACAATTTCTGTTTCCGAGTCTACTTCTCAAATGCTTGTTGTGGCTCTTCTGCCTGGAGCAAGTGGTCTCTTGGTATGCAAAGGTTAAACACTTTTATGGCATATGCTCATGGTTTAAACAAGACTTAATGAGTCTCCCATATAGTCTCTCATATTTATTTACCCAGACAAGTGAAGAGCTTAGCAATTTTAAAGTAGCACACACGATAGGTTGCATTCAGGCCTACTGCTACTGCCCAGGCACACGGCAAAGTCTGTGCACATTCTCAGACCCCTCTCCCCCCCCCCCTTCTCTTTCCCCAGCACACACAATCTTAGTGAAACATGACTCTGTAAGTGCATGTTGTGGGTTGTAAACTTTAGTGGCCGCTCAGAGCTAAAGTTACAGAAATTCCGTTTCGGCCCGTAAAGCACTCGGGTGAATGAGGCTGTTGATCAGACAGCACGACAGGGAGACCCATTCCTTGTTAAATGGAATAATTTCCACTTTGAAAAAGTTCTTGATTTGGAACTTTGAGAGGCAGTTTGGGCCATACATTTAATTTGCAAAGTACAAGGCAGTACAGCTCTTGGTCCAACCAAATGAGGCTTTGACATGCGGCCCAGAAGGAAATGTGAAGAGCTGCGGTAAAGGCCCGCAATGTGTTGTAAGGTACTCAGTATGCACCACGAGGCACTTGTAGTGTGGACGTGAGGTCGGGGTTATGCCGAGGACACTTAGCCTGCATGCCAAACATTATGGGGAAAAGATCAGTCACCGTCTCTCAGGGGCCGGACAAATTTCCTGACGCTGTTACTCCATCTCCATGTTACTCCATCTGAGTGAGGAAACTCATGACCGTGTTCAAGAGCGAATGACTGAAAAAGCAGCCTTAGATATATGCACCGGGTGCAAAAGAAAAGCAACATCGTTTGTCTACAGACGTGATCTGCATCACTCCAAAACCTACATTTGGTGGGCTGAAATGTTTTTATATTTTCTTTGATGATAGCTTATTTTGTTGTGCAGTTATTTTCTAAAGTTTACTTGGTTTATTGGAGAAAAGCTGAGTGCTCATGAATAACATTTTAAGGATGGTGTGTCCAAGATGGTTAGAAACAACTGAAGTGCATTCTGCAAGGGACTTCAAATTGTTCATCAATCGGATCATTTTACCTTGCTTTTTGTGACCTCCGTCAACAAAGGTGAAGGAGGTTATGTTTTCACCCCCTTTCTGTCTGTTCGTCTGTTGGTCTGTGTACATCCACAACCACAAAAAGTTGTGGATGGATCCGGATTATATTTTGTGGACGGGTTCGGTGTGTGACGAGGACGAACTGATTAGATTTTGGTGAAGATCCGGATCCGGATCCGACTACTAAAAAATTTTAAGTGATTCTTCACCATTGAGAGATAGGCCTAAACCAATATATAGCACGATATCTCAAAAAGTTGAGGACGGATTTGGCCGAAACTTGGTGGACATATTGGGCATGTCACAAGGAAGAAAAGATTCAATTTTGGTGAAGATCCAGATTCGGATCTGATAATATTTTAAGTGATTCTTCACCATTGAGAGATCAATATATATAGCATGATATCTCAAAAAGTTGTGGATGGATTCAAATAAAACTTGGTGGACAGGTTGGGTGTGTGACCACGACGAATTGATTCGATTTTGGTGAAGACCTGGATTATTCACCATTGAGAAATCGGGCTAAACTGATATGTAGCACGATATCTCAAAAAGTTGTGGACGGATTCGGATGAAACTTGGTGGCCATGTTGGGTGTTTGACCACGACAAATTGATTCGATTTTTGTGAAGATCCTAATCCGCATCCAGAATCGATAATTTTTAAATTGATTCATCACCATTGAGAGATCGGGCTCAAAAACGATATCATACTGTACAGCATGATATTTCAAAAATGTAATGGACCCGATATGTTCTCGTGGATCAGGCAATTACGTGGCGGGGGTACGCGCTCTACCGGGTGCTGTTCTAGTTTATTGTGGTTTCGTTTGACTGCCACATATTGTTACTTCATTCATAATCATTGCTTCTTTATTTTTTAGAAAGAATTCACACTGGTCATGCCACAGCTCCTATCGTGGATAAAACCTGCGAGTCTAAATTGTACCATGGATGTGGTTCCATGTGGTAAGATAGATATTCTGGATGAGTCACTGGTTTTGCTCATATGCTGACATGGAAGGGGCTCATGCAGACAGAATGCATAACAAAGAGCACTGCATCAGCAGCACAGCCATGCCCCCAGTAAATGATGCAGCCACAGGCTTCATATTAATAAATAAGCACACTAATTCTCAATTACTACAGAGTTTGAACTGAAAACTAGTGAGACCACTATGTCACTTCCTTCCCTTAACTTTTTTTTAAATATTTTTCACTAAAACCCTCATAAATATCGAGATACATTTCAACCCTCTTCCCCCGAAGGACCATTTAAAAGGTGTAGGGTGTCGAACAAAATAAGCCCACGTGCCAGAGACGATTCATGAAAATGATGACGTAACAAGTCCCCTTTGTCAGAACGTATAATGTTGGTTGGTGAGTGAAGCTAGGCTACAGATTGCACCAAATATCGTGGGATATAAACAATTAAAAAAGCTGTTTCCAAGATTGTTGAAGAAGATGGTCCAAGGCTAAGAGAACATCACAACGCACATGCTGATAGTTACTGCTGCAAGTGGGAAATGTCATAAGTAGTATGTTAGAGAGAGACCGAGACCGAGACCGAGACCGAGACCATGATCTAAACAATTTCTGATGACATGGTGTCCAAAAAAAATGTCAAAATGCTTTTGAGACACAATTTTGTTGAACATTTTTACTCTAATCTCCGATAATATAAGAGTTTCGTGGACATTCAGATTTCTTGTTGTTTCTTGTTGGGTGATGATGAAAGCGGGATTAGGGAGGTGTTGAAACAACTGTGGCATCATAATGCTTGGTGATTGACACGTCCATTATGGAGATGGGCAAATTTGATCTGCATTGCATATGTCAAATCGAAGCTTGTCATTCTGTTCAATGCAGATGGCTCTTGGCAGGGGAAAAAAGTTTTTTTTTAAATGAATGCACAATATGCATCAACAGCTATTATTATCACGATAGATTGTGGCTTTTCAGATGCATTTGTGACAGACAGGCTCACTGGGAAAGTCTGAGAGATAGTGAAAAGGGGGACAAGCCTCACAAGTTCATCAACTCACGAATTTGGTCATGGAATGGCGTTCCTTGAATCAGGGCAAGTAACCGTATCCAGACAAACATCGGAGGCATGAAATTGGCTTGCTCTTTCTGCTGTCTCGCCATGCATGGCCGGCACGAGAGAAGTATCAGCGGTGCATTTATTCTGGGTAGCTCGGATATTTCTGCAAATGGGAGATGAGAAGCCAGTCATTGAAAAAAGTGAAATATGTATCATATGTCTTTTCCTTTGGGTCATTCCATCAAATCCGACCATGGTGTCATTTTGTTTGACACCAATATCAACTTCTGATGTCGCAAGTAATTTCCAATTTGATGTGTCTGCCGTATCATTTCAAAAATATACAAAAACATGGTAATACTAAATGTTTAATTCTTCTTCCTTGTGAATTGACATTGTATAATGTCCTCATATTTTTGCTAATTACCTCCGCAACTGAAGGTGGAAGGAGGATATGTTTTCACCGCTGTCTGTCTGTCTGTCTGTCTGTCTGTCTGTTTGTCTGTTTGTCTGTTTGTTGCACGATTTTTGGCAATAGTTTTCAACCAATCGTTCTGAAACTTTTTGTGTATGTATTTGACCGGCCACGGACAGCAATGCTTAATTTTGGTGAAGATCCGAATCCGGATTCGGATCCGGATCTGAGAATTTTTTAAAGTGATTCTTCACCATTGAGAGATAGTGCCGAAAATGATAGATAGCACAGTATCTGAAAGGGTTATGGATGGATTCACACGAAACTTGGTGGACAGGTTGGGAGTGTGACGAGGACTAAACGATTCAATTTTGGTGAAGATCCCAATCCGGATCCAGATACGAGAATTATTAAATTTTTAAGTGATTCTTCACCATTGAGGGATGGGGCTAAAAATGACATTGCATTATATCTCAAAAAGTCGTGGATGGATTCGGATTAAACTTGGTGGAAATGTTGGGTGTGTGATAAGGACTAATTGTTTCGATTTTTTTTGAAGATCTGAATCGGTATCCGGATTAGAGAATCTATAAGGTGATTCTTCACCATTGAGAGATGGGGCCAAAAATGATATATAGCACAACATCTCAAAAAGTTATGGATGGATTCACACGAAACTTGGTGGAGAGGTTGGGAGTGCCACTAGGAAGAATTGATTCAATTTTGGTGAAGATCCGAATCCAGATCTTAAAACGAGAATTATTTAATTTTTAACTGATTCTTCACCGTTGAGAGATGGGGTTGGTTAAAAACGATACTGCATGTTATCTCAAAAAGTTGACGAATTTGATGAAACGTTGTGGACAGGTTGGGTGTGTGCAAAGGACTAAATGATTCGAGTTTGGTGAAGATTTGAATCCGGATTCGGATTCGAGAATTTTTCAAGTGATTCTTTACCATTGAGAAATCGGGCCAAAATCGATACAGAGCACAATTTCTCAAAAAGATGTGGACGGATTCGGATGAAACTTGGTGGACTCGTTGGGTGTGGGAGAAGGCCAAAATGATTCAATTTTTTTGACGATCCGAAACCGGATCCGGATGCGATAATTTTCTTCGTGATTCTTCACCATCGAGAGATAGGGCTAAACTAATATATGGCACAATATCTCAAAAAGTTTGGGGTGGATTTGGCTGAAACTTGGTGGACAGGTTGGGTATTTGACAAGGACGAATAAATTTGATTTTGGTGAAGATCTGAATCAAGATCCACATACAAGGCTTTTCTTAATTTTTAAAGTGATTCTTCACCATTGAGAGAAAGGGCCAGAAATGATATATGGCATGTTATTTGAAAAAATTATTGGCAACATGAACAGATAGATGAAAATATGTTCTACTGGATCAGGCATTTCATGGCAGAGGTATGCACTCGACTGAGTGCCTTTCTCGTTTCTGTTATAATAGTCCATTGCCATCTTTCAATGCTCACCTTCTGAAGAGTGGTCTAAACCACCGATGTCTCCAATTTTCATTCTCCCTCTCTCTCCCACTCTCTTCCCCCCTTCCTCTCTCTCACCTTCCTCTCTCTCACCTTCCTCTCTCTCTCTCTCTCTCCCTCTCTCTCCCACTCTCCACCCATATAGCTTCTAGGATTATTGCACATTCCTCGGTTTTGTAGATCATACATCTTTCATCTCTGTAAGCACATTAAATGGCAGGTGCTTGCTGTACACAAGGTATTTATACTTTGAAAGTTCTGCCTTAAATCTGCCTTTAATTATAGGCTGAAGGAGCATGCAGGAAAGGGGGTTGGGTGCGTTAATACGCGTCTCAGCGTCTCTACACAGGTATCCGATGAACAGATAGATGAACAAAGCCAGGCTCACATGATAGCAACGGCACGGAAAGGACAGCTGCGGATATAGTCGAGCCGATGGGCCAGCCATAGATTTCTGACCCTTACCGGCAGCAGCTGCACTTCTGCTGAGCTAGTGCTGTTCATTTTGCTGGTCGGCATGCCCGCACACCGTGGGGTATCAGCCGAATTGGCGGCGCGCCTCCTCAGCTGGCGTGCCACACACGGAAAACATTCGTGGAATTCTGGTCGTATTTACAAACTCTGGTGTTCATACATCCTTATATCTTGTCGGAGTTGTCAATTAGTGAAGGGAAGAGTAAACGTAGAAGCTGGTTTCCTGTGCTGGGGTTAGACTTGGTGAGTTGGCGCCATTATGCTGCCAGACTTGCAGTCTGTTCCCAACACAGCCTCTTGTCTCCAAAACATGTGATAAACATTGCTACCTCAACTTCTGATGATGAAAACGTTGTATAATCTTAAAATATTTCACATTATCATGAGTTTCAAATTGGAATCACATATTTTTGTTGAGATTCCTCTTCTCCGAGGCTGTCATATCATCCTAATATTATTCCATTGCCAACATTTAAAAAGCTTCCTTGGTTGTGTACTCAATATGAATGCCAAATATAGGCCTTCCTATAAATTTGGGTTGGCCTGGATGGCATTGCCCTTTGAGCACGTGGCTCATGATGTTGGAATTTCCGTGTTGATTTATTTATTGTCTACTGGAATGTCTTTATAATTCATTTAAAAGTACATTGACGTTTTCGAATGTTCTTGTCCGACATGTGATTCACATATATGCTCCTCAGTGTGCCTTAAGCCGTTCAAACGCCGGAGCAATTCGTCCATGCAAACCCTGGGTGATTGTTCAAGACCTATCAAAGGATTCATTTCACGTTCTTTAGCAACACACTGGTACAAAACTGGGGTATTTTTTAACCTTAAATTTAAATGCTTTGCCTCCATTTCCTTCATTTAAAAATTACATTAAGAAGTAGAAGGCCACTCGGTAGAGCGCATACCTCCCACGTAATGCTGATCCACGAGAACATATCGGGCCCAATACATTTTGAAATATCATGTATATCGTTTTTGGCCCTATCTCTCAATGGTGAAGAATCACTTTGAAAATTAAATAACTCTCGTATCCAGATCCGGATGTGGATTTAGATCTTCACCAAAATCGAATCAATTCTTCCTTGTTACGCACCCAACATATCCACCAAGTTTCATCCAAATCCGTCCCCAATCTGAAGATATCGTGCTACAGTATGTATGAGTTTGGCCCCCTCTCTCAATGGTGAAGAATCACTTAAGAAATTCTAGACGCGGATCCAGATCCGGATCTTCACCAAAATCTAATCAGTTCGTCTTCGTCGCACACCCAACCTGTCCACAAAAATTCATCCAGATCCGTCGTCGCACACCCAACCTGTCCACAAAATTTCATCCAGATCCGTCGTCGCACACCCAACCTGTCCACAAAATTTCATCCAGATCCGTTCGCACACCCAACCTGTCTACAAAATTTCACAGATTTCATTTTTGAGATATCCTGTACACAAACAACAGACAGACTGACAGAAAGGGGTGAAGACATACCTCCTTCACCTTCGGTGGTGGAGGTAAAATTACATGGAATCTGCTATTTATTTGTGATCTGATATATTATAAATCCCATGTATCAAATATATTATAAAATCCCATGTGATCTAATATATTATCAAATCCCATGTGATCTAATATATTTATCAAATCCCATGTATCTAATTATTATCAAATCCATGTGATCTAATATATTATCAAATCCCATGTGATCTAATATATTATCAAATCCCATGTGATCAATATATTATCAATCCCATGTGATCTAATATATTATCAATCCCATGTGATCTAATATATTATCAAATCCCAAGTGATCTAATATATTATCAAATCCTATGTGATCTAATATATTATCAATCCATGTGATCTAATTATTATCAAATCCTATGTGATCTAATATATTATCAAATCCCATGTGATCTAATATATTATCAAATCCCATGTGATCTAATATATTATCAAATCCATGTGATCTAAATATATTATCAAATCCCAAGTGATCTAATATATATCAAATCCATGTGATCTAATATATTATCAAATCCCATGTGATCTAATATATTATCAAATCCTATGTGATCTAATATATTATCAAATCCCATGTGATCTAATATATTATCAAATCCTATTGATCTAATATATTACAAATCCCATGTGATCTAATATATTATCAAATCCCATGTGATCTAATAATTATCCAACTCACGCTGGTTAAGAGTCACAAATGGGTGGAAATTTCTTGTGTATTTTTCCATGATAAACACGGATGTGATATCACCGGTCACCTGCTTTGCTTTTCATCACAGGTAAATTGCTGAAAGAGTGGAGCATTGTTGTACTTTACACCGATCATGCAGCCATGTTCAGGTGAATGAAAGTATTCCTGGTCAAATCCCATGTGATGTAAATTCGATCATGATGTGGAACCTGAGGTGGAGTTTTAGACCATTCTTATAAATATAGGTCATTGTTT
>CM068953.1:80252310-80283055 GCA_035128595.1 Eptatretus atami | reverse complement strand
AAAACAAACAAAAAAAACCCCATGGATCAGGAAAGCATGAACACAAATTTAAATTGCGTGAAAATAATAATGCGTAGTTTGCATAAAACTCATTACTAGCAATGGTGTCTGGAATAATTTAGTGCGAGCATTTGCATTAAGTGACATAATAATCTCTAATTTCATACATTTTTCAATGAAATCACCATCACACGTGAGTGCTCACCTGAAATGATTAATCTCACCTGTTTGCCTCGTCTCACATCTGCCACACATATGAGGACGAGACGACAAGTTTTATAAAATCTTGATTTAACCATTTCGTTGAACCATTTTTCTTTCTGCCGATTGTTCTTTTAACCAACATTGTCAGTGACAAATTGTGCAGCAGGGTAGCTCATTTGGTGGGCCTTTATTTTTTAAAACTCAATCATGGAGTGTCGAGAAACGAATGGTTGAGTTGCAGTTTATTCAGCTGACCTCAATATTGTTCTTTGCATTTAAGATTTTTGTTGTGGTTTTGATTGCATATCCTTTCTATAATTCACGGACCGGTGTTTGTGTGTTTGTTTGTTTGTGGGTTTATTTGTTGGGCTACTCCTACAGTTCTGGGCCAATTACATATAGACTTGCTGCAGAGGATCAGCATAGCACCAATTAATGTATAGCGGCGTTTTTATCTTTGCTGGTGGTCTTGGGGTAAATGTGTATCATGTTGCACCGCCTTTAGGTCAGAGAGGGTATTACAAGACTCCACCATTTACAGCACAGTATTCCTGTCCCCATGTTTTCCAGTGTCGAGAGGTGTTTTGAATTATAAGCATTCGGTATGTTTTTGCTTCATGCACGTAACTCGGGTTATTTGTTTTTTTTCCGAGACAGAGCTGTCCCTTGCCTGTACACCGCCCAAATAAAGGTATGCGTCGGAAGAACGTGTTGCATGCTTGGAACAAGACCGCCCATAGGGCTGGTACTCTGCTAGTTCTTTACAATTTGCTGCCTTATGCATTGCAAACAAAGGACCTGCTTTTTGCAAAGGCTCTCAAGCTGGCTATTGCATCTACTAGTGTAGAGTGATTGTTTTACATGGAAACACCCTCACTTTCGGATGTTATTACCCCGCACACGCGAGGCTAAAAGCGGGCTTAAGCAATTGGTTCATGTCTGTCCATCTCTCTGTCAATCCGTTTACGAACGTTGGTTTGCAATCGAGGAGGAACTTCATTTAAATGGAATGTTATATTTTGAACATGAACTGGAAATCAAACCTGCCATTTCACTTCTTTGCTTCTGAATTTGTCCCAATTGCACATGCGCAGAGGAGCGAGATAAATTTTTTTTTTTTAACTCTGTCTGCCTGTCTGGCAGTGAAAGAAAATTGAAAATCATTCCAAACAGGAAACTTGCTGCTTTTAAGGATGTTATAAAGGACACAAACAACAGGCCCAAAAAACTAATGTAACGTGTTATTTAAAGTGGTGTAATAGACACTGCGTCAACAGCAGTAAATTCCTGAATCAATTAATTCATACGACTTTTACAATCTTTATTTTATTTGAATTTAATTATACACTTGAACACTTGTAGACACAAATGGCTTTCTTGTTACTTCCAAGAACCTCCAGTTTTACACTACTTGGACATGTTAAATAAGGTAGTGTATTAGAATGCTTCAATAGTGCTATGCTCATGGAATTTTTTTTGAATGACCTTTAAAATCATAATTTTATTTGAATTGAAGTGTATATTGGCAAATTAGAAATTTCCTGTAAGTCTCGTGCCGCTGTTACAGTGAGGAGGGTGGGGGAGGGAGGATGGCGGGTTTGGGAGGGGGTGAGAGTGGGGAAGACCATACTGTACATAAGTGGCTTAACAACACCCCAGTAATGATGTGCCAACAAATTGGGTTTGCAATTTAATCTTTTCTGATATCCATTTCGTAAATCTCTTATCTGATATCCATTTTAGCTCTCATACGAGCCTCGACAAGGTATGCAAAAAATAAATAAATGAATAAAGGCCAGATTATACCAACTCCATCATTTTTTTTTCTCGGTTATTTCAGGTTATATGGTAAAGAAACTCGAATCCTAATGAATCCTGCCTGCACTTCCCCAGACTCAGTGGCAAAATCTTTGTTGCATACACTCTGGGAGGTTGGTGGTTGAAGAAACTTGTGGTGCAGATATTCCACTCGACTTGGACCATGTTAACGAAGAGTATTTTCTTAAAGAAAGACATTGTACGAGGCCATGGTGAAAAGTAATAATCTTCTTTGTCAGTATGCAGCACAAGGCTGCGGGGCAGCATCATTGGCTGAGGGTGCGGCTGTGCCACTGATGCAATGCCTTCTGCTGGTTAGTGCAAGAATTTGGAATTTGGCCATGGTGCCGGCGATAGCGTGCCTACTTTTTTGCGAAGGACACTGTGGGATCTTTATCATCCACCAAATGCTGGCACATGGGACGCCCGTGTAACGTCCATCCGAGGGACGGCACACACATCGATGAATCACCCTGCCTGTGAAACAACGGGATGACAATTTATAGCTTGGTTGGGATTCAAATCCAGGCTAGACAGCTAAGAGGCGGCGAGTGTTCCTATCTCTCGGCCATCCAGCCATCGGATGCATGACAGTACTGTTTAAAATTTGCTGAACATGTGGGATTGCTTTTTTTTTTGTCTCTGATTACACGCAGCCTTGCTTAGATTTGTTTATTGAAAACAAAAGTTCTACTTCTGGCATTTATTAAACTTGCATCACGATTTCTATAAGCTGCAATCTGTTGTCAAAATTTCGACAACATATTTGCAAATGCTGCATATGAAAGAAGAAGCAGCAGCAGTAGACACAGAAGTGGAAGAATATGAAGAATAAGAAGTTGTACTTTATTTATCTCTGATAGATTATGTCACATGCATACCTTGTTTGCATACCTTGTTTGCATACCTTGTTTGCATACCTTGTTTGCTTGCTTCTTGTTATTTTATTTTCTCGACAAGATCTCGGCTCATCGAAGAGCAAAGTGTTAAGAGGGTAAATAGGCCACATCCACACACTGACAGCAGGCAGTTGGGGCCACAGTTGGATGCAACAAATCTGATCATATTTTTCTTTCTAAAATGTCACTAAGTTAGCTTGATTAGATCAGGGGTAAACACGACTCTGAAAGAGGAATGGGAGGGGGTAAGGAGACAGGGGGGTTGAGCAGTTGGTGTGTGTGTGTGTGTGTGTGTGTGTGTGTGTGTCTGTGTGTGTTAAAAGGGAAATAATATATGGCCAACAAAAGGGGAAGGATGACAGGGAATTGTGTGGAGAATACTAGGTTTTTGGCCATAATATGTATCTGTTCCTAAACAGCAACTTGCAGACTCCATTCAGTTGCCGTGGAATGTTTCAGAAAGTGCGTGCATGGGGGGAGGGGCTCACAACAAGTTTGATCAACTATCCAATTAACTTACACATAATGTACACTTTATGATATGGGAGGGGGGTGAGGGGCATGTGCCCCCCTTCCCAGTGCATTTTGAAATATTCAGCTTCATGTCACAAATTTTAGAGCACGTCAAGGGGCTTGTTTGGGGAAAATATTTCACAATAATTTCGAATTGAACTGCTTGAAAATGTTTTTTAAAAATAAAAAAAATCTGGGATAAACATATTCAAAGTCATAGCTGCCATTTATTTGGGTAATGAAGTCCATTATTCAGGAATACATTGTTTATAAAAACACCTTGGTTTGGTTTTATTCACCAACAAACATCGAGACAAGCTCGAAGTTGTATTCCTATCCTTGAAGTTGTGTCTTAATGTCTCTGGAAGTCCAGAGTGGAGAAGGTGCCAGAATATCTCCTTGGGTTTTGTTCAGTGAAATTAACCCACATGTATGAAATCAAAAGCACCAACACATGTACGTTCCTTGTGAACAGTCAATATTTCCAAATTATTTAAACAACACTCATAATATATTGATGATCAAAGTCAGCGTTTGTCGGGGAGAGATAATTTTTGACTTCACACCACGTAAGTGTTGGTTACTGTATTGATCAAAATAAGCTTTAGGAGGATGAGGCCATCCAAAAAATATATACATTTAATTGAAGGTTCAATCAAGAGAAGAAAGTGAAGTAATAATATAGGCGAAAGAAGGACAGGTTCTTTTTTTCCGGTTGTGGATCCACTGGTGTATACTTGGAATTGAAACCCACTGCCGAACCTGACTTTCGCGTGAATACATCACATAGGTCTACCCGTCATGATTCGTACTGAATCTACGGTAACCGTACGTACGGAGACGCTGCTTTCGGATTGCATGAAGAGATGGTGCTGTGATCAGATCAAGGGATGGGATGGCGTGCGTAAAATCACAGACGTTACTTTGCAGAAAAGGTGGGGGTGCTAAAGGCCCCTCCGCTCCCCGTTCCATTACCCAGTTATTTGCACTGTCATCCTTGCTGGCCAATAAGAAATGAGAAAAAATAGAATTATTTTTCAGGGCAATGCAGTTATCTTCCATATCCTGGAGTCTAACAGACAGTGAAGGAGGCAGCAACAATACATACTGTGTTCACTCTCTTTTTCTCCCGCTGCTCTTAATCTTTGTCAATGACTAACACAATTATTTTGCAACTTTTTTTGAACAAGATACATTGGTGTAGCTTTGGACGTGTTGGGGATAAAGGTGGATTGATGGCTGGACAAAGATAAGAAGGATTTGAGACGTGGCAATTTTGGTGAGATTAATTCTTGACTTTTGGATTGCGTCAGATCGTTGAAATCCATGCATTGAATCAAACTTTGAGATAATAGTGATAGCCGATAGGCAGTCAACTTGAAACAAGCCAAATAATATTGTCCTTGCATTTGAAACATGTCTCAACAAAGAATGTCTGCAGTTTTCACAAGTGGTGTTTTTTTCATCCCAGTAGTCCTCTCGTGAGCCTTTTAAGCATTTCAAGATCAAATGTAGTTTTTATTTCTCTCGAGGTACTCTATGGTCATTAATACAAGGGAAAGCGACACAATGAGTTGTGCAATTATTTGTATTCTGAGGCCATCCTGACAGTTCATGTGCTGCAGATTTTTCTCTCCATTTCCTATGTCCTCATCTCATCTCTTCACATTGTATTTCCGTAACATTGTCGCCTTCTTACCAGACTTGGTGGCATAATGTTTAGATTAGACATTGGAGTGTCCACCCTGAGTCTGGAAGGTCGGTGGTTTGAACCCTGATCAAGTCATACCAAAGACTTCAGAAAAGGTACATGCTGCTTCCTTGCTTGCTCTTCAGCATTTTATAAGAATAGAACCCAGAAAAACAACCATAGGTTGGCATCCATTGGAAGACTCAATGACCTCATGGCCCCCTCCTGTGTTGAAGTTCCTTGTAAGCATGTTAATACCAGCAGAAAAGCCCATCAAAATTACAGGTGATCCTTCTGCATTTTCACACTATTCAGCCTTGAAAACTCAAGCTTAAACCATAATTACATACAAAAACCTTCACTTATTACAAAATTGCTTATTTTTTTTATCGTTATATTGTTATACTAGCCGAAACCCCGTCACAGACGGATTCCGTTCCATGAGCCCAATATGACAACCAGTGGCGGCTCTCGTAAGAGCCGGATCCCAGTCGATGTACTCCATGGCCTTACCTAATGAGGCCTACAAAACGTCCTTGTACACGACATTTTTGGTGTACACTACCCCTTGTGAAGAAGTCCCCTGATTTGTGCACATGTCTACTTTGACGTACAAACACTGTGTCAAAACTTCTCAGGTCACAGTACCGAGAAAAACGTGACGCGACCGCTAGGAGAAGCACAAAATTGGTCCTTCAGTATTAATATATAGATAGGTCAGATAATTGAACTTGTACTGGGCCATGAGCTGATACCAGAGGACTGAAGCTGAAGGCCTGAAGCCTGAAACCGATGTGTATTGTGACCTTGACAAAATGGCGAACATCTGATTTTTTTTCTTCTGGTTACAATTGTGGGTGTTGTCCGGCCAGCTGTCCAACCAATGGGGGAAGGCAATGCATGGATGGTCCATACATACATACAAACATACATAGTCCAAAAACGAACTGGATTTTATATAATAGCATCGGCCATCTCTGTTCACCTACAGTGGGCATTTTAAAGTGGTTCTTCTTTGTTCGTATGCAGCACATGGCTGTGGGGTAGCATCATTGGCTGAGGGCATAGCTGTGTCACTGATGCAATGCCCTCTGCTGGTTTGGGCAGGAATTTGGCCATGGTGCTCGCCACAGCATGCCGATACTCCTTCGAATGCTCCCAGACGGGACATACTGTTTAACGTCCATCCGAAGGACAGCACACACACAGTGATGAATCGCCCTGCTTGGCAAACATCAGGATGACAGTTTGTAGCTGGGTTGGGATTTAAATCCACACTAGACAGCTTAGAGGTGAGTGTGCATACCACGAGGATTTAAAGTGGTGATATTTCCACTCAGTGATACTTTATTTTGGAAAACACTGCACACTTAGTGATGTTTTGTGGGACACACTGTACACATGAAAATTATTTTTGGGACATACTGTAATTATATTTGTCCTTTATGCCTGGTGGTGGCTTAATTGTTAGGATGGTGGGCTTGGATTCCTAAGATCCTGAGTTCAAATCCCACTTTTCTGTTGAATTAATACCAGGTGGGGTTGACTCTGCGTGTCATCCTTCTGAGGTCGGCAAAATGAGTACCAGCTTGCAAAGGCTGGAAAGGGTCGAAATGCGAATGGTTCAGTGGATGTGCGGAGTATCGTTGAGAGAGAGGAAGACAAATGATGACTTGCGGAAGATGATGGGAATAGAGTCTGTGATGGATGTTGTGAAGAGAAACAGGTTGAGATGGTTGGGTCATGTGTTGAGGAAGGATGAAAGTGACTGGGTGAGAGGAGTGTTGGAAATGAGTGTAGTCGGAAGTAGAGGACGGGGAAGACCGAAAAAAAAACTTGGCTAAAGGTGGTGGAAGAAGAAATGTGGGCAAGGGGATTAAGAAGGGGAGATGCAGAAAATAGGGTAGAGTGGAGAAGATTGTCATGGGGCCCGCAAGGCTAACCCCCGCTTTAGCAGGGAAAATGGCCTTTAAATGCTTGTTGTTGTGTGTGTATATATATATATATATATATATATATATATGAGTGTTTGTTTGTTTGTTTGTTTACAAATTCATCAATATAGCTGTATATCCACACCATTTGTCTTTCTCCATTTGTGGCTCACATATTTATCTGCGTGGTTCACATATTTGTACTGGCTTTATATGTATTTGCTTTATTTCAGCTCTATTAGCATGCTATTCATTCCGTGCACTTTATTACGTGATTCGGGATTATTTTCTCGAAAGATTTCTTTCATCAGATTGTTTTTCACTGAGGTTCCTCATTTGTGATTGGGAGATCTCTGATTAATACTCTCACACCCAAGAGCTCTTTACTTCGTTATTTTTTAAAAAAAATTCTTCTGGTGAAACTCCCAGAATCCAGAATCACTTCTCACCTCCACTCATTCGTCGTTCTTTTTCCCCACCTGTGGAATCAACTTCCACATTCTCTTCAATCTCATTCTCCCCTTCAACTCTTCAAGGCAGCAGCTGTTCTCCACCATCTCAGACCATCCCCCATCCAAAACCATGATCGCTTCCACACTCGTTAAGCACCCCCACCCCTCCCACCCCCTTCCCCATCCCCAAGCCCACCTCCCTACAAATTTCCAGTTTTTCCTTCCTGAGAGTTTCCTTCTGCATCCGTCTTGTCCACCCCTTGTCCATCCTCCCCCTACCCCTCATCCCTCCCCACATCCATTATTTGTCCAAAGTTCCATCCATTTTGTCCTTCAATTCCACTGTTGGTTCCCCGTCTCTACTCTTCCTTTTTTTTCTTTGTTGCGTCCTGATCCTTTCAGTATTCTAGCTCTTCCACAAGCCTTTGGATACGTTTGGATACAAAAAAAGAAAAAAATTGTATTGCCTTTATTTATGCAATCGTTCAATATTTATCCAATATAGTTCAAGTGTGTGACTTGTGTGTACAAGTAAAGACGACATAAAATTGGAATATCCTGTCTTTTGTGCCCTCTCTGAGTCTAGTTTCATTCTTTCTGAATAACTCAAACTATGGGTATGCCATCCAAGGGCCGTCTATGTATATATAACATGAATAAAAAACACCTTCTCGACCTTTCTTTGCCGATGCTGATATGACTCAGACCTAACTTGGCCGTGGACTTGGAACCGTCTGACTTTTCAAACTCATATAAATGCAGAGCAGTATTTACTATTAATAACCGTCAACCGAATCAGATTCGTAATTAGCTCTGGAGAGAAAAAAAAACAAAAAACACTATTGTAACTTTACTTTAAAATTCCATTTAAGAGTCCTTTCTTTGGAAGGAAATTCCATGTTTTATTTGTGTCGTTGGAGTCTGTACTCTTTACAGCCCTAGGACACTCGTGCTGCTGAAGCATCTAGTATCATGGCAAGTAATGCAATTGGGTTGTTTGCCATTGCCTTCTCCGAGGAAGTCGTCAGGGCAGGAATTTGGAATTTGCACAGGGTGCCAGCACATAATGGTGGACTGTTTGCATAAGACACTGTTAGATATTTAACGTCCGCCAGTAGCAAATTCTGATTGCCATGAGTGAGCTTAACGTCCCACCGAATAGACGATGCAACATCCTGCCTGTGGACCACCAGGGCGACAGTTTATAGTTGTGTTGGGGATCCCCTCACATCATGTTTTGTACTCTGTAATTTTGCACTGTTCAATTTCATGCTGTAAGATATGTACCAGTAAGGTGCTGTTCTGGTATTCCTCAGGACCCGAGTCTTCATATAGCTTCATCTCCCTCATCTCACTTCAGCCTTTGAAATTCGCTTTTGGACTCTGAATCGTTCTTTTCATCACTCGAAACCTTCAAGCTGACAACCTACTAACACTGATAGCGTTATAGCACTCACTCTCTATTCATGACTTCTTGTAGTCCTTCTATTTCATATCTTTTGTATTAAACTCTTCAGAGTGTATTGTCGATGTATTTCTCCAAAATCCACGTTGATCATGATAACCACCAGGAAAAGGCTCATTTCTTGTATTTTATAAGGTCCGTCGGTGATTAAATCATAGGAGATTCACAGCCAGGCTTTTATACCCAGCACGAGCAAATTGTCACATCTCAAGTTCATTCATTTTGCAGCACTTGATGAATGTTCATAATTCACAAAGAGCACAACACTTCTGGCCTTTCGCAGAGATGGTGCCAGTGCTCCTCAAAAGAACACCGTCGTGTCAGCTCCAAAGCTTGAATTGTTTGGCCGTTTTTGTTTTACCTCTCCTCAACCAAAAGCCTAAAAAAAAAAACATATATATTAGTGGGGTGTGCTTACACATTGTGTAAGCATACAAATCATGTTTCCACATTCTCAGGTCGTTCACCTGAATTTGATTTTTCATTTTATTATTTTCATGTTTTTTTTTCATCTATTCATATTTTCATTCATGGATGCTTTCCGATGGTTCTGTGATTTCTCCTGGTGTCTCAGGTTCGATGTGCATCGGCACACAAAATTACCGTGCTTCCCCATTGTCTCGGGTCGCTCACCTGCATTTTTTTCATTTTTTTTTCTATTTTTTCCCGTTTATTTGTATTTTCATGTATGAATGTTGTACGATGATTCTGTGATTTATTTTTCCGGTGTACCTGCTTCAAGGTCCATCAGCTCTCAAAATTTCAGCTTTCGATGTCACTCGGAAGATACCGATCTTTAATATCAGTCAGTCAGTGGTTAGAAAGAGCTATATACATATATATATATATATATATATATATATATATATATATAATATATATTGTACTAGCATATTTTTGTTATTGTTTATATGATACACATTGAGATCATTATGGTGAATTACATTTTGAGTTTTGTGAAAATGTTGTGTGTTGGAAAACAATCTTGGTGAATCAAGAAAAATCTAATGGTGAATGTGCAGTGAAGGAATAATATTGGTTTGAAGATATTTTATTATGGGTTTATTAACTTAAAGAGATGAAATTAGAAGGAACACCGCTGGAGTATTTTCAAAACAAACATGTGCAATATTATAAATTTCAATGGCGGTCTACTTGAATCAACACGTGGAAATCCAATATGGCTGAAGTTGGCATTATATGGAGCTCGTTATACTTGTTGGACCTACTGAATATTTGGCAGGTGCTTCGCAACAGTTTTTTTGAATAAATAACGTCATTGAATACACACCATCCAAAATGCAACACTTTGTTAAATGTATTCCACAAAATGCTCGCCACATGTGATTTTGGGGGTGAACCACAGTTGTTTAATATTTTGAATATTTGCGAAGATGATTTAATGCATCGTCTGACATTTCTCCAGAATCCAGGCTTTAAACACATTCATCAGAATTGGTGGTTGTTACATAGTTTGCAAAATAGGAACAAGTTCAAATCATGAAAACAAACAAGCACAATGACAGGAGAAAAATTTCAACGCGAGTCTTCGGACACGCTTTACTGTGGCAAACATTTTCACTCAATAATGAATATACAAGAGAAGGTCACACAGTCGATGTTGCGGATGGTGATTTCATGGTTGAATGGAGTAAAAAGCTGACTTGCCAGCTTCTGAAATCACAACTCTTGGCAAGCAATTCACAAGCATGGCGACTGGTATTGCATTGCTTTTAATTGGCTGACTGGAGCAATGTTGTGTTCAAGGCAGGGCAGAGCTTGGTACCATTCGGCCTCACCCCTTATTAACGGAAGAGAGGAAGAAGAACTGAATCATAATTGTAAGGGCAATCATAATCTTACAGCATGAATCTTTTTGACATAAATGCTTGACTGGTATTCCTTTAAATGCTGTAGTTTATCCGAAGCCACGACTCATGCAGACGGAATGAATTAAGTTTTTTTTTTTCTTCCAGGTTAAATGTCTAATTCATTAAGAATTTATTCACAACACATCCTTCATGTCGTCTCATGAATTTCCTTCAAGTGATAAGTTAAGGAGGCAGATTCAAAAGCAAACATAATAATAACTAGAAAGCATCTGAAAATGCAAAACCCATTCGCATCCACTTTGTATTCAGACTACTACTACTACTACTACTACTACTACTACTACTACTACTACTACTACTACTGACTACTACTACTACTACTACTACTACTTACTCTATTCTTTCTTCTTGATGAAAACAGCTACAATTTTTTTTTTTTACAATTTTA
Organism: Eptatretus atami; assembly: GCA_035128595.1. Lineage (NCBI taxonomy): Eukaryota > Metazoa > Chordata > Myxini > Myxiniformes > Myxinidae > Eptatretus > Eptatretus atami. The sequence continues at coordinate 80,271,800 of CM068953.1, read as the reverse complement.
GGCAATCTTGATCTTTGAACTTTGATCTAAAAAAAGAACAGCTTCGAGCGTTTGATTGGTGAACTAATCCAGTGACCCAATATGCTAATTCTTAAAATTTCAGGTCAATGGATTAAAATTGACCATTTTATGTGATGCTGACCTTTGACCTTTTTACATTTTGACCAAATTATGAATTTGTCTTCTCCATATTCTCATAATTATGCTTTGTTGAAAATTTGATGACAAAGCTCAAATGGTAAGTTAGAATTTCAGGTAAATTGGATTAAAATTGATGATTTTATGGGATGCTGACCTTTGACCTTTTGACCTTTTAACAAAATTATTATTTGACTCCTCCATATTCTCATAATAAAGCTTTGTTAAAATTTTTTTATGCCAAAAGCACAAATGGTAAAAAATTTACGGCCCAGACAGACACACAAAAGTGATTGCAAAACCCTGTCTCCCGTTGCGCAGGGGACGGGGTAATTATTATAATAATAATCATTCAATTCAACAAAAAGCATGACTCATGCCAGTCAGGTATCCACCACTTGTCTGGACTAATATCTTATTATGTTATCTGTTCTGTCTTTTCCTTCATTCAGACTCAGGGATGGAAGTTGATCATTTCTAATGTGCAAAGGAGTGATGCAGGGCACTATTCCTGTGTTGCTTCCAACCGTGTTGGCAGACGGGAAAGTGATTCGGCCTTACTAGTAGTGCTGGGTAAGTAATTCGTTGGTAAAGAGTTTTTGATGAGATGAAGGGATCGAATGGGACCTTTATGTGCTGTAAAAATGTAAGCTTAAACATGGGCTCGCAAGATGGAACTGAACAGTGGTGGTGCAGTTGATGGATTAAATGATCAAGGTGTTGGTTCACTTGGGGATTACAGTTTGTGGATGCAGAGGATTTTGACTCATGGTGGATTAAAATTTGAGATTTGATTTGTTGTTGATACTCCCACGTTAATTCTGTTAATTTAAGAGTTTATCTCAAGAAGGCTATTTCACTTGACAAATGTTGGACAACTCATCCTCTCATTAATGGTGAAGGTTTTATGGTTGAAAATTTTCTTTCTTCTTAATAATCTAGGTGGATTTTGGGAAACGTTTACATGGGTAGTGTTTCAGTGCCGATCCCAAGTTTACATGATCAGGATATTTAGAATTAACCACAAGGTGTGGACTGGAATCCGAGGAAGTCCAGAATAGGTATGGTTCAGGCATATTACTCTAACTCCGAAGGTTATTAATGAGCCACCTCATTTTTTAACGACAATCCTGCAGCAACATCAAAATTCTCCTGAAGCTTCGGATCCAAATCCTTCACACGATTAGCTTCAGTTTAATCTAAAGCCACAACCTTCGGGACAGGCGTCCAGTCTACTCACCACTATTAGCTTGACCACTATTTGCTAAAATAAGAAGCCTTGCAAGGTGAAGTAAGAGAAATGCATTTGATTAACTGATGGGGAGTTTGGAGAATTGGAGGAGAGGGGAAGGGAGAAGGGGCTGAGAGATGGGGGAGCAGCAAGAGCAGAAAACAGCAGACTCCCACATAAGAGATGCTGATATGGTGTAATAACATGGTGAGTTTAAGGCCAAGGTCCAGTAATCTTCGAGTGTAGCCTGCAGCCACAGCTGGGGTTATTATCAAGAAAAGTCGTGCTTTGGTAGGAGACATTATACAAGCCTCGTGGTAATTACAACACTTGCAAGGGCTGTTTCTAAACGATATACCCTAATCATACTGGCAACCCTTTAACGGCTGCCCTCTAAAATAACGCCTTTGTGTTTATCTTTGCTGAGCAATTCTACTTTTAATTAGTGTATTCTCATCATTACGCCAAACTCAATTGTACCACTATATTGCAAGCATGAGTTTAAGGAAGGCAAAAGCATGCATGAGTCATATGTGTGAAAACGTAGCTTGTTTGGCTTTTCTTTTGGAGCACTTTGTCTCAAGGTCAACGGGGTGGGTTGGGACGTGCATTTGTCAAGAATTTGGCAGGGAGAAGGACCGCTGCCTCGCCGTGTGGCCCACTGTTACTGCTGTGTGTGGCCAAGTGATCCTTTGTTCTTCAACTTTCAGAACGACCCACATTCACAAGGAGACCGCTGAGCCAGCTGGTGGCTGGGAATGAGAGTGTAGAGTTTGTGTGCCAAGCTGATGGAGACCCTCCTCCACACATTTCCTGGATTCGCCGGGATGGAGAGATGCCTCGTGGACGGTCAGTTTTGTCAAACTGGAACAGCAACCATGACACATCCTCAGTGTACTGGTTGCTATGTACTGTTAAAATTTTATGGTTAAAAGTAAATTATATTCGAGATAAGCTATCAGATCGTTCGGAAGTTAGTTTTTTATTCGTGAAATCAACTCCTTGTCGTTCAGATAAAATGAAGAATTTTTGAATCGCCATTTATCAGAGAGATGTTTTGTCAAACTTTGACTGGATTTAGTGATTATGTGTACCATACTCCCTTCAGCAATAAAACTTTATCTTAAGACTCTGTCAAACTTAAAGCCACACTGTGCATGATATACAACATAATACAGTACATGCTATTGAAGATAACCAGCTCTTGTATCATTATTCTAACCATAGAGGCTACATGACCTCACTGAGTTTTTCCACCACTCAAGGTCACTGGACCTCATGATGACGTTCTCATTAGCACCACTTACATTCCTGGGCCTTAATTAGTGCCATAGGGGTGATTGGATCCGTCACGGTGGTGACACTGAGCCCTTAATCTCTTTTTTTTACATTTGACTTGTGGCCCATTGCACTGGACTCGCTAAACGTGAGAAACTCAGAAGAAGGCAGAAGTTTAGCTGATGTTCTGATACCAGAAAATGGCATGTTTACTTGCAAATGGAATTTCCGGCACTCCTTGTGTCGGTTTTTGTCAAACGGGCCTCTCAAAATCTTTCTTAACAGTGATCTAATGCTCATGGAGGGGCTTGAATGCACATTATATGTAAGCCAAGAATATTACGAGATAGCAGTTTGTTTTTATGTGAATGACAAGGCATTTGTCGACAATGTGCAAATAAACGAGACTGTGGATTTAAACTTGGGGATTTTTTTTTGTAAGTATATGCAGGGATTGAGGATCTAGAAGAGCAAAACAATAGGGGGCAATCGATGAACCAACAAAATTGGGCAAAGGTACAACAGTGTCACAACAACAAATAGAAGAACCACAGCACAAGGAGAGAAATTGGAGGAGAAGGGTAGGAATGAGGTCTCTTCTGGTAGAGTAAAGGGAAGTATTTGAAATGAGAGAGACCATGGGGTTGTCGTTATCAGCTGACTTGAAATCCTGTTCGGAAGATGTTGAGACAATAGATACAGTAATGCAGAGAGGTGTATGGAAGAATAGAGGTGAGCATTGCATTTAGATTTGGAGAGGATAACAAAGGGTTTCTGGCACAACACATTCAACCTGGAGGGGCTGGTGCTGGGCAGAGAGGTAAGATGGTAGAAGGAGTAAGACCACATTAGAATTGGTAAAAATAACTTGATAGGCCAGATCTATGGTGAGCAAGAAACAGACCCTGAGATTCAGCTTCCTGAAGCAAGATTCTAATACCACCGAGGCCTTAGATTCCAGCACCGCAAGAGGGGCAGTATAGGAAGTAGTGACCCCATTCCACAGTGGGTGACCATAATACGTGACACTCCCGATAAAGACTTTTTACACTGTTATAAGTGATGATGCCAGAGGAAAGACTTGGCCTTGCAGAGAAATCCAAGGCAGTGGCCTCCTTTGGAGGTTAGCATGTAGATATGATCTGCTCAAGAGAGGTTAGAGCTGATAGTAAAACAAGGGAGCTCCAGATAGTAGGCATCTCCCATAAGCTGATCACTGAAATACATATGGGATTTTCCTGCCGGTGTTTATCGAGTGACAGAATGAGAATATGGGTATTTTGTGCACTAAAATGCATGTTCCAGTTAAAATAGCGATCTACCATATCAAGCTGTTGCTGTTGGCAGGTGGGAAGAACTGTCGGATGGGAAACTACGTATCCATGGTGTGCGACCATCAGACGAGGGGACTTATGTTTGCTTGGCGGAGAACAGATTGGGACAGGCGGAAGCAACAGCTACGCTCTCTGTGCACGGTAGGGTCAAGGGAATATTCATAATACCCTTGCAACGATCATATTGATGACAAACTACGATTATTGACATGCCACGTGAATACTTCAAAATACACGTATTTATTTCAAAAGAAGCAAACTGTCTTTCTTACATATTTTAGTCATAAGCACTTAAGCCACTTATCCATCCAAGACAATATTATATGTCTCATATTCACCTATCAGGTAATTGGCACATGCTTTGTTGTTGTTTATTTTTTTTGTTTTATCTTTGCAAAATGCCATGCTGAGATTCGACTCGGTACCATTCCGATGTCCACCTATCTTTTGTAGCCATCTGACATTTCTGTTGTATTGTCTCCGATGTGAAATCGGCGAAACCTTGTGACGGGCCCGACTAAATATTTTCAAACGGTGCATTCTGAATGTAAAACTTCGATTGTATCCGTATAATCCAACTCACTTCAGGTTGTTAGTGTCCTCACCGTGCAAACTCTGCTCCAAACCAGTGTGAGAGCATTTTCTCAAATCATGTTGAATTGAAACACTTGTGAGTTCATGCAATCCAATAACATCCACGATGTATTAAATAAAAGGTATCGCTTTTAAATGCTCATGAAGTCACTGTATAGTAGTTTGTAAGCGCATCATTTTGTACACATTTAAATTGACGGCCATTTTTTGTTTCCCGTGCCACCCCGACATACGGAGTACGTTCGTACTCCATGATAGTGCATAAGAGTTTATTGATTTGTTCAAAATTACAAAAAAACGAGGAGTTAGACTTCCAACCTGAGGTTTAGGTTACTATCAAAGTTTGACGGATTCTTTTAACAGACAAAATAAATTTTACATAAAATGAAAAGGAATTTTAGACAAATACCTAATAAGGTGTGTGTGTATAGGGGGTTAGCAGACCTGCTATTATCACTTTAGGACAACATTCTAAAATACTTTATGATTGCAGTAACGAGTGCTTTTTTTTAATAGCCGCAAAATACTGGTGATAATTCTGGCCACGGCTTTGAGGCCAGTTTCGTTATTGTGTACTGTGTAGATTGAATCCAATGGTGTTTTCCCATCTGTGGTTATGTAGTTTGATACAAAAAAAAAAGCAATCAAAGCTAATGTCTTTGTTATGAATCGGAATTTGAAAAGCATCGTTTCTATCTGGGGACCAACCGTGCAGGGAATGCCGCATTTTAGAACATTTGTTGTGGTTTGCTCAGGAAATGACATTTTACATTAGCACCGGAGAGTAATAACAGCTGGAAGCCATTTATTTCTGCACTCATTCTTGGAGGCAGATTAAAGGGCATCTGCCTCTTGTCTTACATATGTAAGCCGTTGAGGCTTGCATCGATCCATGCCACCATCGCTGGGTCATGCCACCAGTCCTTCAGTGGGGTCCCAAAGAGATAGGAGCAAGGTTTCATTCAGACAGTGCTCCTTGGTTCTCTGCGCTCTGGTCATGGGCGAGTGCAAATTTTGTTTTCTTATTACAGCCTGGTCTCTTTCAGGGTAGAGCGATCACAGAATGGTGTTGATGGTTGCAGGGATAAAGCAAAGGTGCTTGGCAGCACTTGGCTTGCTGCTTGCTAATTGGAATCAGGAGGGTCCAGCTCGAGATAATAAGAGATCTGGGGGTGCTTTCCACCATTAGGGAAAGAAAGAACATTGATGAATAGATTGCAATGGTGTTTTCACATTGCCGCTCACAAAAGCTCATTTTTGGACGTGAGGAAGTTAAGAGGTGAGGAGTAGTAAAAAGAAGGTAAACGTTTTTCTTTATTCTGCTGTTCTCTCTGGGCAGTTGGAAATAAAAAAATGGCCAAAACAAATTGATTATCCTGTTTCATGCCTATTAGTCATGATTTGGCACTATCTTAACCTTGATGAGCATCTCGCTGTGCTGATGGCTGGAAGAGACTGCACTGAGTAAAGTGGATGGATGCATTCAGTGATCAGGACCAATGAAGCTTCTTTTTTTTCGAATGGATGGCCTTTAAGGAGTAAACAGCGGTTTGAAATTCGAGATGCCATGAATGCATCTCCAAGCGAATGCATTCGTGCAGCTGTGAGATTCGTTGTCGGATGGAAAGTGCATCCGCAGGACTGCAGGAGGGAATGGTGGAGTCGAGAGGTTGTTGGCTGCATATCAATTGAAGCTTGGAGGTGAAGCCTCGAACTAAACTGTTAATGGGCTGGATGAAATCCAACACTTTTAATATTTCCGCTTTGCAAGTTACTTTTTATGACAAGCTGCCAAGATTGATGGCATTACTTACTTATACCTAAATGGACTGCATTGTGTGGTCACTTTGCAAGGGTAAAACTCGTATTGCACTTCCATTTAGCTCAAGCAATAAGTAGAAGCAGGTAAATCATGGCACCATCCTTTGAGGATGGATGAGTGCCTTCGGGGCAGCATATTGAAAATACTTCACACATCTGGCCTTCTTACTCAGGGCTTTGTCGGAGGTAATTGCGTAGCAAGCCCCTCTTCTGGAATCGGAGACATCCAGTGAGACATGTCAGGTGGATTGGTATATAGCCAGAAAAAGAAAAATTAACCCAGACAAAGCTCAAACACAAACTGCCCTCACTGACTTATTTTAAAGCTTTCGGTTTGTTTAGCTCGGTGCAAAGTTCTCCCGACATAATGAAATAAATGCTCAATCAGGTCCATGAGCCAATGGTCATGTTTACTAAAAGGCCGTTCGTGTTGGTATACACGTGACCATGAGTACGGCCGTCTCACCAGTTGGCTGTGAAGTCGATTTCACATTGGTGTTATAAAATATTGCAATGCCTAATTATCCCCATGACTTTCATGTCGCAGGCTTAAGACCTTTCAAAGTCCAAGCGGCTCATTTATATAACTAACCGCATGCTTGTGCGAGGGCTTTCCATTGTGGCCACATTTGCTACATTCTTGTGGGTCTGAGAGAAAATAAAAACACACCCATTCATTGTTTGTTGTGAGATTTCTTTAGATCTACAACCTGATCTACAATGATTCTCCCACCCGGCTCACTATCGTAGAAAGGTTTATTACAGGGTTAACGGCATGGGGCATCTGGAGTTATCAATACCTTTTCTAACTTTTCCCATCTTCTCTCTCTCCTCCTCCCACAGAGGGGTCCTACGGTAAGTGCTGGTGTGCTGTGTGACACCTGCCAGATGCATGATGGGTCGGGAAGGCATGGAGAGAACTAACTCCCATTCTAACTTGTTAGGACTTCAGACCCCACTGCCCATTCACAGGTAACCATACTAACCCAACTTTACACTGCGCTGTTATGCAAACTGCTGCGTGGAGCAGTGTTTTGTGGAGGAGACATGGGTGGAAGCCAAAAGGAATGCCACTGTCTGGAAATGGAGTCTCAGCAGTAGGGTACAATGCCAGGTCACGTTGGTTTTACTTTCTCTTCTCGCTGCCCTGTGATGTGGCATTTCTAGGCAGACTTTCTTTGACCCTATCTGAGGGCTGTCTGAATCAGGAAACATCCGCACTTGCCTCTGATAAATCAAGGAGGCAGTTTATTTCCCTCACCTCTCACCCATTCCATCGTTATCTGCCAGAATAGCCCACGATACACGATACTGGTCCTCGTTAAATGGTTTCTTCAATGCGTACCATCTAGTTTGAGCACTCAGATGGATGACAGACTTCCATTTTGTAATTACTGCCGCTACCTTAGGTGGAGAGAGGTTATGTTTTCACCGCTGATTGTCTGTCTGTCTGTTTGTTTGTCTTTGAGCAGGATATCTGAAAAAGTTACGGACAGATTCGGACGGAACTTGGCGGACAGGTTGGGTGTGCGACAAGGACGAATTGGTTAGATTTTGGTGATTATCCGGATCTGGATCCAATATTTTAACAAAAATTTAAAGTGATTTTTCATCATTGAGAGGTAGGGCCAAAACTATATATAGCATGTTATTTCAAATAAATTATGGATGGATTCAGACGAACCTTGGTGGATGAGTTGGTTAGGTGACGAGAACAAGCCGATTAGATTTTGGCTCAGGACCGGATGCAGATCCGGCCTATCAGTAGGATGCAAAACGTAGACTGTTCAGCCTGGAGGAGGTATGCGCTCTACCGAGTGCCGTTGTAGTTTACTAAAGCAATACAAGTACAGTATTATCATATCTCGGAACACTCATGGTTTGGAGAATTTTGGAGCGTAGGAGAAGATAACACATTGGTGATGCATCCTGTGAGGTGGTATTGGTGTATGGAATCAGTCATTTACAGTGGATTACTTGTGTAGTATCTTTGTACTGAGTAGACTTTTTGGACTCAATGAGCAGTTGACCTTTTATAATCTATGCAGTGGACTCTTTGCAGACAGCAGTCGTAGCATTCCTCCTTTCACAGAGTAAAAACCTTGAAGTAGTAGAACATGAGTGGAGGAAAGCAGGCAAGAAAAATCGTTTGCTGGCCATTTAAAGCAACACAAAAGTTAATTGCACAGTGGATTTGTTTGTACAACAGACTATTTTTCAGTGCACAGATATTATATTATGCTCTATGGTGGATATTACACGGGATTATAAAGTGCTGTTTTCTTCAATAGATCAGTACGTTTCTGGATTTATATAGTAAATGATTAGAAAGGTCTGTATAATACATTATGATGTACTGTTTATCAGTACAGCAGATGATCACAGTACACTGTTTTTTAGTTTTTTATTGTACAGTTGATTGCTTTTGTCCATACATTTACAGTAAATAATATCCGAGTACAACGTGTAATGACCGACAACCAATCTGAGAATTATTCTAGCTTGTTTGGATGATTGTTTATTTTCACTATGTCTGCTTCGGGAGATTACGCAGCTTCTTATTTTAAAATGTCAGAGACCTCGAGTGACCTCGGGGTAGGCAGAATGGTTGTAAAAGTGACTGGGGTAATTTGCACTGTCTGTCAGCATTTCTTTCTCATTAGCTCAGCAGCCAGCAGGAGAGTGACCTGGATGATAATTATATCCGTGTTACAGTAACCCTTTACCACTGTAATATCACATCATATGTTAAGCCCATCCAGGCCTAATGGAACATGGAGTTATGCCTGAGAGAGAGAGAGAGAGAGAGAGAGAGAGAGAGAGAGGAGAGAGAGAGAGAGAGAGAGAGAGAGAGAGAGGAGAGAGAGAGAATGAGAGAGAGAATATGGAGATCCAGCCTATCAGTGGGATACAAAATGTAGACAAAAAAAGGTGTGGGGGGGCAGACACAGAAGAGCTACACAGAGACAAAAGAGACAAATAAATCCTATTTGATTGGTGAAAAGGTAAGAAAGTGTAGCATATGAGCATTTTGAAGTTTAAGGAAAAAAAAAAGACATTATTTTGAAAGGAACAACATCTGTGAATAGGTCTGCTGTAGATATATCTACATCTTCATTCTCCGAAATATCCAGTTCATGAACATCTGCGTCATGCTCCCCTGGGGTATTTTTCAGCACTGTGTTTAAAATTGCGCTTTTGCTTCGCTTTGCCTTCCTCTAATCTCATTCCTTCTAATCTCCATCTTGGCCAGCCCAGGCACCTATGGCTTTAAAGGGCTTTACCTTAGAGCCGAGCCATGAAAAACTTGTGGGAATATTATATCCTGATAAGTGAATCACTCATTCTTTTATTTTTTTGACTACACTTATTTTGCTATCTTCTGTTTCCGCTTGTGTCAGCAATTTGTATAATCACCTTTCAACCTTTGCTTTCACCAGCAATGTTAACTTGCAACCATCCTTGTTACCTCGGTCACCAACCCAACCCCTCTTACTCGCATCCCACACATTTCCTCAACACAGTTGAATAAAAAAAAAAATGACATCGATGAAAGCAAAGAAGGAAAAATGAATAGACACCATTGTGCGGAGTTGTTTGTCTTAATGGAATGCTCTGGGTTTTGAGTTGAGGAATATAACCTGTTCATGTAAATGAATAATAAATGAAATTGTTCCCGACTAGTGCTTTAATACGAGACATTAATTTTGAAGAAGTCTGAGCCCAGAGTTGGTGTTTTGACGCATGGATCTGCCCTCATATGAGCTTGTGCATAAACACAGCGGGCATGAAGGGTGCAGAGTACTGTATTGAGTTGGGGCAGATTAATATTGTGATGATCCACTAAGTTGTTTCCATTCTCTTTGGGTTTTGATAGTTTCAAAAAGTGTCATTTGCTTATTTATTGTTTATTTATTTTTTGCTCGAGTGTGGGGAAAATACACTCGGTTGATTGACATAACTGACCTCTAGTAGTGCTGGTGGATCATGGTGATGAATGACACATTTACTTTTTCCTTTTAAACCACAGCTTCAGTCCTAAGAAACAAAATTATTGTTTACGTCAAACGATTATTATCCAAATTATTGGATATGTCACTTCATGATGTAAATGTAGAGAGACGAATGGAGATATGATGTGGACTCCTCCCTTTAAGGGTCTTGGTTGCCTCCAGGAGGGTAGGATGGCAGAGCTTCTGTACCAAATCCTTCAGGTTATGTGTGAAGGAAGCTAGTCGGTAATGAGGGGAGGGTTACTCTGTATCTGCCTTTCCCCCTACCCTCTTTTGCCAGTTACGCCCAAGTTTCTGGAACAGCCACGAGACAAGGTCGTTCCTGAAGGCCGTACAGCTTCCTTCTCCTGCCTGGCCACTGGCACCCCACCACCCACTGTGTTTTGGCAGAGGGAGGGCACACAGGTGGGCCGCAGGAATTTTAGAATGAAGTAATTCTCAACATCGGTGTGGTAGTTGGGCTTTGTGACGTATATATCAGTTGACGGAATCTATGACTCGATGTCCAATTCCTTTCTGCTTTGAAAGTTCCTCTCAGAGCAAAGCACTTCGTGCTTGGCATCCTGACAAACAGCCTGTCAGGCTAGCAATGAAAATAAATTGGCAACACCAAAATTTAGCACGAGACACCTGATGTTATAGTTTTCTGGAATTCTTATCAGCAGTATTTCAGGACAGTAACTTTGTAATTATAAACTTTACTTGATGGGATTGAGTAAAATCGAATTCAATGACTTTTACCTGCTTTATACTGCATCATCGAGTTTGTTTATGTTAGCCATTTAAGTCCAATGTTAATTACGTGGGGGGAAATATCTTCATTAATTCAGCCTCCTCCTGTAGGATAGGGGGAGGCTTTATAGTTGTTGTAAGGTTTGTTTCTTCAATTATCACCCACAATTTTTAATGCTACCGCAGAATTGATTAGACCCCTAGTAGTACTAAACCACATTTAGGTTTTTTTCCCCCTTCCTTTTCTCTGCCCTTGTACAAGCTGTATCTCGGATCTCACTGGCACTTTCGGAGTTTAATTTTGCATCACTAATGGGAACAACAAGGATTGTTCTTGATATTGACCTAATTTTAAGCGCTTGATCTAATTATAGACAATTTAACATTTTCACCTTCATTCGACTAAGGTTTGTCCATTCACAGCGAAATTGCCCTCTCTAGATAGCCCAGAGCAAGGCTCATTTAGCTTAATGTACATCATACCCCTCCAAGTTAAAGATCAAGGTTAAATGGTTTGTTTTTTTTTGTCATCGATCAATTTTGTCAATGCAGAATCTCAAACACCACTTGGCCTCCTTCCAAGATGTCCTTGCAACATAATAGTTGATCTGCCCTGAAGTTCTTCACCTGATATTTGATGAGTGTCCTTGACCTACTTTTTTCAGATTGTTACCTAATGAACAAAAATCACCTTTTTGATCATAGCTTGAATAATTTTCTTCTGATTTTCATGATGTTGAGTTTTATGATGGTAGATGGGGACACGTTTTCTTAATTTAAGCTCTATCCCTAAATGTTGATGAAACTCAAGATCATATGGGGGTCAGAAGTTTTTTTTGGACATCATTGGACATCGATATTAGTGAGTTAGTAAACAGGTCATAAAATGTTTTCAATTGTTTTTATGAATGATGAGGAGAATGGGCAAATGGACCCTTCCAATGTCATATTAACTGACATAGAAAATGTAGAACATGCTCGCCCTACTCTCGTTTACCAGTTATGCCCCCTACTGAATGTACATTAATGAATTTTCTTAATATGGCCACAAATTCCTTAAAGTCAATATTCCTCAAAAATCCATACTTGCCTGTTCTCTCTCTCCTACATTTATTTACTAAACCGAGTACACGACACTACATAACTATGCCTAATGGTGGCTTAATGGCTAGAGTGGTGGGCTTGGGATCATTGGATCCTGAGTTCAAATCCCCCTCAGCTGTTGAATTAATACCAGGCAGGGTTGACTCTGCCTGTCATCTTTCCGAGGTCGGCAAAATGAGTGCCATCTTGCTGGTATCCTGTGTCGGAGTGGCAACCCGTCCAGGATTGTGTCCAATAGCCAAGGAGACTGCTTAGGCACCACCAACACTCTGCACAGAGTATGGTCCCAATGGATGGATGGACACTACATAAATGCAATTTGCAAGGAGAATACAAAGAAAACAAAGTACAGTGAAAGACCTTGCATGAGTGACTATTTTTCCTCTCTTTTAAGTCATACTCGCCGATCTTCGCAATAATTGGAATCTTCCGGCTTGCCTTTGTTCACTCCCCAAAACCTTTGATTCATGTATGCAATGACATTGAATATATATATATATATATATGTATATATACTGTATATGTATATCAGCAGGATACGTGTACAAGAGGATAATGAGCGAAAACTCATTGTATATTTCTCATAAAACATTCATACTTATCAATACATAGTACATATTATACAATCAACATTATTTTATTTCATAAACTGAGCTAGTCATGAATCATAAATGAGTTGTTTGTGATTCATATCTATGTTGAATGAGAACAGCACTCCGAAGAGCGCATACATCCGTCAGGCTCAACAGTTTACGTTTTTTTATCCCACTGATGGGTCAGATCTGCAACCGGACCTGAACCAAAATTGAATCGGCTTGTTCTTGTCACTTACCCAACTCATCCACTAAGTTTTGTCATAACCCATTCAAAACCTTTTGAAATATCATGCTATGTTTCGTTTTGAGCCTTATTTCTTAATGGTGAAGAATCACTTAAGAAATTATAGTATCTGGATCTTCACCAAACTCGAATCAATTTGTCGTTGTCACACACCCGATCTGTTCACTTAGTTTCGTAAGATTCCATCCATACATTTCTGAGTTATCTTGTTTACAAACAAACAAACAAAAAATAGAAAGATGTCATGCAGAGTACGATACTTGCAAAATCTAACCCCCTCTCCAAACGTTGCTGTGGATACATCAAATTGTCCATTTCATAAAGATTAATATTGACAATCATAATTAAAGCTCAGGTCAATCAGATGAAAAATGATTATTTTTCAGATTGAAATTGATGATTTTAGAAGTTTGACCTTGAATTGATCTTTGACATTTTGACCTCAAAAACAGTTGGTTCCCCAATTCAGTGATGGACTCTGAAATTGCTGTTTAATTTTCAAGTCAATCAGATGAAAATTGACGATTTTTCAGATAAAATTTGATGATTTTAGAAGTTTGACCTTGAGTTGGCCTTTGACCTTTTGACCTCAAAAATAGTTGGTTTCCCAATTCAGTGACACAATTTGCAAATATTGTTCAAGTTTCAAGTTAATCGGATGAAAAATGATGATTTTTAGAAATTCGACCTCAAGATGACCTTGACCACCTTTGACCTCAAAATCAATCGGCTTCTTAGTTGCGACGACCCCTGCAACTTGGTAAAGCTTCATGACAATCAGTTTAGAATTGCAACCTGTAGGTGATAAACAGCCAAACAGACAAACAGACAAACAGAGAAACAGACTGACAGACAAAATAACAAAATCGACTGACCTTCGATCTTCGATTTTGCAAGTAACAAACAAGAAGGCATCATGTGGTAGCCTGACAGATATGGCGAAAATCATGCAAATTACGTTACTGTCACCTTGACCTTTGACATATATAGTCAAAAAAAACATTGACAGCCTCAATTTTGTCCTTTGGAATCCTCTGGTAAAGTTTGACAAAGATAGCTGAAAGCTTTCGCGAGTTATCGTACTCACAGTAAATACCGAGTCGAGCCGTGCTGTGCCGTGATGAGCCGTAACAAAACGAGACAGACTGAAATATGATGAATTTTTTTTTAAAGTTTTTGTCATAACAAACAAACAGACAGACAAACAGACAGCTGAAAACATAACCCCAAACCCTTTCGGTGGCAGATGTAATAAAAGGCTGCAATTAAAGAGCATTTGAAGTTTGCTCGCTTACAGATTTCCAAATGAAGAAATTATATTTTCCCACACATAATGAGCAAAAATGGAGGGGATGGTGGTTAGATGTAAGGAGGAAGGTGCATATATGTGCACAGGAAAGCGGTTGTATGTAAAGTGGAAGTTAGTTCGATGTAGGAAGAATGATGCATCATTAGATATGATCAGGATGATGATTAGATGTAAGGAGGAAATTGTTTAGCTCAAATTAGGAATGTGGTTAGACGTAAGATGTAATTGAGGATGGTGGCTGGATGTAAGGAACTTTGTGGTTAGATATGCAAAGGAAAATAGTTATATGTGCACAAGAAAGTAATTTTATGTAAAGAATAAGTTATTAAGATGGAAGGAGGAAGGTGGTAAGATGCAAGGAGAATGGTGGTTATATGTAAGGAGGATTGCGGTTTTATATGAGCAGGTTGATGGTTAGCTGTGACCGCAAGAGTGGATGTACATTGCCTCTAGAAAATCTACACCCCCTTTCAAAATTTTCACCTTTTATTACTCTATAGCCTGGAATTAAATTGCATTAAATCAGACTTTTTCCACCTTTATTTACACATCATAACCCACAACTTCCAAGTGAAAAACAAACTCTACAAATTTCAGAAAATTAATAAAAAAATACAAAACTAGAATATCTTGGTTGGGTAAGTGTCCACCCCCCTTATAATAGCAATTGTAAATTAGCTCAGGTGTAACCAATCACCTTCAAAATCACACACTAAGTTAATTGGCCTCCACCTGTGTTAAATTGTGGTGATTATGATTATTTCAGAATAATATCAGCTGTTCCTGTCGGTTTCCTCTGCTGCGTGGTGCATTTCACAGCAAAGACTCAACCATGAGAACCAAGCGAGGAGCTTTCAAAAGAACTCTGGGATAAAGTTGGGGAATGGCACAGATCGGGGGACGGGTATAAAAATATTTCAAAGGCTTTGAATCGCCCTCGGAGCACAGCCAAGACAATCACTAAGAAGTGGAAGGCATATGGTACCACCAAGACCCTGCCGAGATCAGGCCCGTCCCTCCAAACTGAATGACCAAGTAAGGAGGAGACTGATCAGACAGGCCAACAAGAGGAAAATGGCAACTTTGAAAGACCTACACACTTTTGTGGCAAAGGCTGGTCACTGTGTGCTTGTGACAACAAATATCCCAAGCACTCCACAAGTCTGGCCTGTATGATATAGGTTAGCAAGAAGGAAGCCATTACTCAAAAAATCCCACCTTGAGTCCCATTTGAGGTATGCAAAAAAATACTCCAGAGATTCTGAAGCCATGTGGCAAAATTTTATGGTCTGATGATACGAAGATGGAACTTTTTGGCCTGAATGCAAAATGTTACGTTTGGCGCAATCTCAACACAACACATCACCAAAGAACACCATCCCTACTGTGAAGCGTGGTGGTGACAGTGTCATGTTATGGGGATGTTTCTCATCAGCAGTGACTGGGGCACTTGGCAGGATAGAAAGGAAAATGGATGGAGCAAAATACAGAAAAATCCAAGAGCAAAACATGCTGCCCTCTTCTAGAAAGATGAAATTGGGATGGAAGTTCACCTTTCAGCATGACAATGACCTGAAGCACACAGTCAAAGCTACACTGGAGTGACTAAGGAACAAGAAGGTAAATGTCCTTGAGTGACCCAGTCAGAGCCCTGACCGAAATCGAATCGAGAATATGTGGCATGACTTGAAGATTGCTGTCCATCAACGCTTCCCACACAACTTGTCTGAGCTTGAACAGTTTCTTACAGAAGAATTGAGCAAATATTGCCCAATCAAGGTGTGCTAAATTGGTAGAGAGATATCCCAACAGGCTCACAGCTGTAATTGCTGTCAAAGGTGCTGCCACCAATTACTAACTCAGGGTGGTGGACACTTATCCAACCATGATATTCTAGTTTTGTATTTTTCATTAATTTTCTGAAATTTGTTGAATTTGTTTTTCACTTGGAAATTGTGGGTTACGATGTGTAAATAAAGGTGGAAAAAGTCTCATGTAATGCAATTTCATTACAGGCCATAAGGCAACAAAGGTGAAAATTTTAAAAGGGGTGTAGACTTTCTATAGGCACTGTATGTGAGGAAGAACTTGTTTAAATATATGTAGGAAGGTGGTTCGATGCATGGAGAAAGGTAGTTAGATTTACGATTGTAAGATGCAAGTATGTGGTTTAGATCTCTCTATTGAGTGCAGCCTGTGGCTGCTGGTTGCATCATTGGTTGGGACGTGGCTATGCCGCTGATGCAGTGTCCCCCTTACCAGTACACTGGTACTCATTTTGCGGACCTCGGAAGGATGACAGGCTGAGTCAACCTCCTGGTGTATATTAATTCAGTGGCCAACAGGGCTTGAACTCAGGACCCTGGGATCCCAAGCCGCCACCCTAACCACTAAGCCAACACCAGGCTTCCCGTGGTTTAGATGAAAGGGTGTTTGTTAAAGTTTGCACAACTTGTCAAAATCGAACGGATTATCCAATTACTCCCACAAAAATAGCTGAGAATATTCAGACAAACAAGAAGACAGATATGAACATAAAAGAGCAACCAACTAAAAAGGAATAAGTCACTATTTCTTTATTTTGTTTTGTACAGAGTCAAGACTCGTGGAAGAGCTAGAACACTGAACGGATCAGGATGCAACAAAGCAAAAGGAACAGCAGAAAGAGGGGGAGAAACACCAACAGTAGAGTTGAAGGACAAAATTGAGGGAGACTTGGACACACAATAGGTGTGGGGAGGAATGAGGGGAAGAAAAGGACACATGGGGTGGACTGTATGGATAGAGAAGGAAACTCTCGGAAAGGAAAAACTGAATTTTTTTTACAGAGGGCTTGGGGTGGGGGTTTGGCGGGTGGGGGATTGGGTTTACGTGGGTAGAAAAGATCATGGTTTTGGATTGGGGATGATCTGAGATGGTGGTGAACAGCTGTCTTGAAGACCTGGAGGAGAGAATGAGATTGAAGAGAATGTGGAAGTTGTTTCCACAGGTCAGAAAAAAATGAGGAAAGAACGAATGGAGGTGAGCAGTGATGCTGGATTTTTGGAGTTTTACCAGAAGCAAGTTGATGGCGAACCATATGAACCTGGACTGTGTGTGCTCATTTTCAATGTATATGATGTTCCAGATGGAAACTTTCATATATCCCCCTTGTATATTCCCTCCTCCTCCTCCTCTTCCTCCACCACCCTTTTAACTGTATAGATACAAGAGCGGGTTCAGCAAAGGGCTACTAGATTAATTACAGTGTAGGCTAGACTAAGCTATCAGGAGTGGCTGAATGAGACAGGACTGTATACATTAGAAAGGAGGCGGTTACGAGCGGATATGATAGAGATGTTCAAGATAATGATGGGGAGAGACAAAATAAGGATAGAAGGAGTTTTCAGCAGAACAGATCGACAGTGATAGGACCAGGGACCATAACCTGAGAGTAATGAAGAGGAGAGTTAGGACAGTGATAAGGTCAGGTGTCTTTAACTCAATCAGAGAGTAGTTAATGCATGGAATGGTCTCCCGAGAAAGGTAGTGGCAGTATAAAGAGTCGATATGTTTAAATTGGAATGAGATAGGTACACAGATGCATTGGAGATTGAGGGTGCAGTGATATTGGCAGAACTTGCAAGGAAGCTCATGTGTGGATGGGTGATGACATCTGATATTGGTGTAGCGCAGGCACAATGGGCCGAATGGCCTCCTCCTTCACCAAATTCCTTGGACAGTATATCCTTGTACATATTATACCACAAAGGAGGATGGCGTTCATTGATGCTTTGTTGTATCTCATCTAGTAAGCATACTCGTGAGATTAATCACCGTTTATTGCACAGGCATCTTTAAAACTGTTAAATATTATCATTGTTTGAGATTATATTGTTTACCTCTTCCTACAGTGTTGGTGACTTATGATGCATTATTATCGACAAATGCAATATCTAAAGGAGTGTAAATGAATCAGGCAGGGAAAGCAGTTTGAATGCACCACCAATCTTTTATTGTGCTCCACACACAGAAACCTCAGCACCATTCATGAGCCCAGCCTCGTCGTGCCGCTATGTTCCCACCTTGTGATGACCACCCTTCCGGTTGATCTTATAAATTAATACATGACGAGGAGTATTTTCTGTTAACCAAGGCTCAGATTTATTGGCCCCCATTGGACTTAGTCTTAAACGGACTTCGTCTGAAAAGGGGGCTTATGGATTTGGTCTCGATTTTTGTGTGCGTGCGTGTGCATCCGCAATCATATCTCGGACATTAAATGACTGATTTTGTTGATACTTAGCGAAACACAACACATGATGGTATACATGTATCCGTCATTTTTTTTCGACATCAGATCCAAGATGGCCGACTGGCATCCATTTTAGTTGTAAAAGAAAAAAAAATACCCCTCTGTCGAACACGTCTTTAACCATTTCTTGGAAATACATTTACTGATCTTGTTAAAACTCGGCACACCAATGAGGAATGATGGCTTGCATAAGCACGTTAATTTTTTTCGAGATCAGATCGAAGATGGATAAATAGCAGCCATTTATTTGTAAGAAACCTGATGTTGAACACGCCCTCAACCATTTCTCGGACAAGCATTTACCGATGTTGCTCAAACTTAGCGTACAGATAAATTATGAGGCCTCATACATGTACATCATTTTTCTTTTGAGATCAGAGCTAAGATGACCAACTGGTGGCCATTTTAATTGTTAAAAAAAAACCATTTCAACACGTCCATAACTATTTTTCGGACATGCATTTAACGTTGTTGTTCAAACTTGGCATCCAGATAAGGAATAATGTCTTACATAAGCGCGTATTTTTTTTTCACGATCAGATACAAGATGGCTGACTGGTGGCCATTTTGTGACTTAAATGTGTCCCCGATCATTTCTCAGACATGCATGGTCCGATTTTGTTCAAACTTAGCACAAGCACAGTATATGATGGCATACACATGCCCGCCACTTTATTTTGCGATCTGATTAAAGATGACCGACTGGTAGACTGGCGGTCATTTTAATTGTACTTTAATGTGGGCTAGCCATTTAACTCCATACAGCAAAATTGCTGAAACAATGGGAGCTATGATATTTTAT
>CM068953.1:80235381-80250513 GCA_035128595.1 Eptatretus atami | reverse complement strand
ACGTTTTAAGATTGTATTAAAATATTTCACCCACCGCGTCACGGCTCGTCACGTGGTGCAGCGCGCTCGAGCAGACGCGTCGTTGATCACGTCAAGGTTTTGCGTGTGCGCGCTGACGGTGTTTTCGATAAAGATGGTGTTTAAAAGTCATTTTTTATCCCAATAAAGGTTATCGTCGCATGCCTGACTCGCTAAGCCGTCGGATTATGTAAAGATTGTTGGTGGATGGCCGAATATTATCGTTTTGTGACTTTGATAAAATAATATTAAATAATTGCGTCGAGAAATGGAGATTTTTACTTCGGTCGACGTTACGATTTTTGATGGTTTGGTACAGAATCATCGTAGAAACTTCTGGTTTGCGTCGCTACCTTCTCGAGAGACAGCTTTCATTAGACAAGGTCAGAGGTCAAGTTGACGATTTCGTAAGTACCAGTCTATGACTGCTTGTTTCATTTTTCGTGAAGATCCAGATCCGTATACTACAAATTTTAAGTGATTCTTCACTATTGAGAGATGGGGCTAAAAACGATATGTCGCATGATATCTCAAACAGTTATGGACGGATTTGGATGAAACTTGGCGAATGAGTTGGGTAGGTGACAAGAAAAGGCAGATTAAGTTTTGGTTAGGTCGGATCTGCCTCTGTACCTCATCAGTGGGATACAAAATGTGAAATGCTCACCCTGGCGGAGGTATACGGTCTACTGAGTGCAGTTCTAGTTTTTTCTTTCATTGTTTTAAAATTTAATTCGAGCCTTTCAATTGGCGCACTAAATTATTTTCAGTTCTGTAGATATTTTCCAAAGTATTAGGTTTGTTAAATAGCATTATAGAAGGACATATGATTTGAGAGTTGAGACAAATGCTGTTCAATATATTTGCCAGAGCTAATTGTTGGTTTTAACAAAAGTTATCATGTTGTATCAACAAGCTTATACACACCAAAAATGTGAGTAGTTTCTTCCAGGTAAGATAAATGTGAGCCAGCTTGATGAATCCCAACTTTGTTAAAGTACAACACGGAGAGATAGGAATGTGGAAATGCAAAGAGAGGACGAATGAGATAAGTTCGTTGAAATGTTTAATGATGTAAAAACCCATAACCCGACATTGTCATCCAATGTGATGATCTATTAAACAAGGGACTTTTAGTGAATGTTGCTGAAGGACAGTCTGCCTTTAAGGAACACCATTTTCTGGCATTGACCTCTCACCTTTCACTTCTCCATTGCAGCTTCTGTTATTCCCAAATCAACCTCTTCAGGCGACCAACCGCCTGTGGGTGAGCGCCAGTGGTGATCTGTCAGTGTCGGATGTGCGGCCCTCAGACAGTGGTTACTACGTGTGCCAAGCTTTAAGTGTTGCTGGCAGTGTCATAGCACGTGCCTACTTAGACGTCACTGATGGTAGGTGTCAGAGAAGTCATGGCTTGCACTATAATTATAATCTGTGAAATCTACTTAGTGGTATAAAGTTCTGTCAAAATCAAAATGTCATTTTGTCTCTCTGTTGGTGTTTTGTTTTCAACTATTGTGCTTGCTTCTGTTAGGACAGGGAGTCACGAAACAGGCATGATAGCCATTGCTTGAACAAGTATAAAAAAGTAATAGTAACTTAGATAAGAGATGGCATATGCCAGAAGGCCATCTACCGTACAAATTACAAAGGCAAAACGTTTTAAACCTCTACCTCCATGTATGCTTCAATCATACCTCTCTCCACAACCCCCCTTTTCCCCACGTATGCCCCCATTCCAAACCTCCTTTAATGTTCCTACCATCTTTTTCCCCGATGCTCTTCATTTTCCCATCAAAACATAATCCTCTGTTCAAATTCAATTTCCGAAGTTAATCCTTCCACTTTTCTACCTTGACATGCAATGGCTCTTCTCCGAGCCTCGACTTGTGTTAAAAAATTAATAGAAAGCATCTCAAAATGCAAATCCCATCCACATCCGCTTTGTCCGCAAACAAAACTTGACGAAAACAACAGTGAAAAAAAAAGAAGTTAATGTTGTTAATTAGTGTTCAATAATTGTGGATTTGTTGAAATAATGTATGCCTGGTGTTGGCTTCATGGTTCAGGTGGTGGGCTTGGGATCTTAGGATCCTGAGTTCAAATCCCGCTCGGCTGTTGAATTAATAACAGCTGTGGTTGACTCTGCCTGTCATCCTTCTGAGGTCGGCAAAATGAGTGCCAGCTTGTTGATATCCTGTGTCGGAGTGGCGACCCGTCCAGGATTGTGCCCAATAGCCAAGGAGACTGCTCCGCAGCAACAATGCTCTGCACAGAGTATGGTCCCGATGGAGTGAATGGGGATTTGTTAAAATTTGATGACTAAAGCTCAAATGGTATCAAAATTATGCCCTGGACAGCGCACACACACACACACATACACACACCACACACTCACACTCACACTCACACTCACACACACACACACACACATGATTGCAAAACTCCATCTCCCGCTGCACGTGTGGACGGGCTAACAATGGTCACACAGTGAAAATATAAAGGATATAATTGTTAATATTCGAAGCAAAATGTTTGTCGCTCTGTTATTGGCAATGTTTCTTCAATTTGAGCTTTCACCGTGTTGGGTTCTCCTCCTTGCACATTCTCTGAAGCATGTTTTTTGGTTGGGGGACTGAGGGATCTTTTATTGGAAATAATGACTGACATTTCCGACCAAAGTGTCGTTGCACGGTGCCGGGGGACAAAACAATACATGGTCTCGGCAGCTAACACCTACCACAAGGTCACGGCAGAAATGGTTGTTGCCCTTCAAAAATATTTCATCTTATATGCTGCGAAAATTGGAAAAAGCTGAGGGTAGCCTGCGAACCGTTGGGATAATCGTGGACATCGGCACAGTAAATGATTACTTCGGTTGTGATCTCACCTGAGCTGTGAGTGTGGATAAATAATGCCAACCAATGGTGTGTTACACGGATGAACAAAGCTTGTTCTGACATTGGCACATTGATTCTTTTCTGTTTTTTGTCAGAATAGATTGACTCTATTCTGACAAAAACTGGCACATCAACGTAAATTTCTCATAAACTAATTAAATGCTGAGCAATGCCACTCTTGTTTTGTGGTTTATCAGAGCCTTGTTGGACTATTCCCTGTGTGTTAAAAAAAAATCGTCTGCAATGCCTCATTTGAACCCAGTTTGGTTGACCTCATCAGGTTCCCAGTGTGAAACTGTCGTTATTGAATGAATGTTTTCTTTAAGAGGATTACAGATAAATAATATGACAACAGTACAATTCAGACTTATTGTGACTGTTCATAACAACTTATTTTGTGATAAAGATGGTTGATCTGGATAATGACAATAGAAAAAGGAATAGGTATGCAATTTTTTTTTTCATTTAATTTTATTTGAATATGCGTTTATTCCTGGGACATTAAACAAGGGTCATTATCGACCACATGAATGGATCCTCCAGCTCTGTGCAATTATTGGATCATTATCTCCACCACCGGAGGTGAAGGAGGTTATGTTTTCACCCCTTTCTGTCTGTTTGTGTACAGGATATCTCAAAAAGTTGCAGACGGATCCGGGTGAAATTTTGTGGACGGGTTCGGTGTGTGACAAGGATGAACTGATTAGATTTTGGTGAAGATCCGGATCTGGATAAGACTACTAGAATTTTTAAAGTGATTCTTCACCTTTGAGAGAAAGGGCAAAACCGATATATAGCACGATATCTCAAAAAGTTGTGGACGGATTCGGCTGAAACTTGGTGGACAGGTTGGGTGTGTGACCACGACGAGTTGATTAGATTTTGGTGATCTGAATCCGAATCTGGATACGAGAATGATTTAATTGCCTAAGTGATTCTTCACCATTGAGAGATAGGGCAAAAAACGAGATATACAATGATATTTCAAACATGTATTGGGCCTGATATGTTCTTGTGGATCAGGCATGGCAGAGGTATGCACTCTACCGAGTACCCTTCTCGTTTTTATAGTTGAAATGAAACTGAAACAGGAATAAGATTGTCTTTCTCGCATTTCGTCATAATATCCACAAAACAACCAATGCGCACAGCAAATTATGCAGATAATATATCAAAATACCCACTTACATTGAGAATAATAAAAGTAAAAATCTGCTTTTGAAGTTACATTTGAACCCTAACACCTTAGAAATCGTGTGTGAATTATTTGAGGAATGATTTACTATTCATCAATCTTTCCCATTTTCTCACTACGTCTTTGCACGGGCTTGGGTATTTGTATGTGTATATTTTCCTGGGTACGTGTACACGCTCATGGTCGTGCATGCCTGTGTGCGTGCATGGTCATTGGTACCTGTGTGCATGCATGGTCACGAGTGCCTGTGTACGTGCATGTCGTGAGTGCCTCTGTGTGTGCATTGTCATTGGTGCTTGTGTTGTGTGCTTGCATGGCCGTGAGTGCCTGTGTGCGTGCATGGTCATCGATGAGTGAGGACAGGATTCCCTTTGCCTGTTGAAGGTTGGGTGCAAAATTAATGGGAGACATTGGACCCTCGTACTTCCATTGGAGGGACTGAAATTTATTTTCAAGATTTTAGTAGCGATCCAAGTGGTGCACACATGGTCATGGATGCTCTTGTGCACACATGGGTCTTCGTATGTGTTTTATATGGCTGCTGCCTACATGGTCATTTGCTTGCCTGTGTGCATGCATGATCTGATGTGCTTGTATTCGTTTATGCACAAATGCACTATCTGGTTGTACTAAAGTTTGTAAAAAATATACTTTTCCTGCGACCTGAAACACTGCAACCCATGCCTGCAGAAAACGGATTTTTTTTGAATGCTGGCTGCATTTTCCATCCAATCATCATTTGACTTCCTATGAAGCTAGATTTTACCACTGCACACATTTCTTATTGAGTCAACTTGGTTGTGGAATGACTTTGAATGCCATAAAATACAAGTTGATGAGTCTTTCCTTCGTGCTGGGAAAGGAAGTGCACGGAGCACATACACAAACGCAAGCACATGTACACTTGCCACAAGATATGGTTTGAATCCAAATTTTCCGAGCTCAGTGGCTGTGTTTGTCTGAAGTCAACTCCGGTGTTGTCTCATTGTGTGCAATTTTGTTCCAGATATTCTATGAGTCTTAGACTTGTGGAACACCCCCCCCCCCCCAAAAAAAAAATTAAAAAAAATCAACATAAGGAGTAGAAACATTTAATTATCTCTCCTTTTCCATTGTTTTTAGTTTTATTCCATCTAGTTTATAGTTTTATTCCATCTAGTTTATTCAGATACCTACTCTGGTATTCTCAATTTCCTTCTCAATGCTCCACAAATGCCTTGCAGTCACACCAGAGAACCTTCCACCTATACTGCTGCACGTTCCACCGAATCAAACAGTTCCCCTGGGCAGCACAGCCCTACTGCCATGTCAAGCTGCAGAGGCCACTAGGAGGGCCGGGTCGAGAGCCTCCCAGCCTGCCACCATCTTTTGGTTGCGAGATGGTATAAAAATTCCTGCACTCGATGGCCATTTTGTTCAGCAGAAAGGACGTCTCCTCATCCGCACAACTAGGGTGAGTTAAAGAGATTCTTTCCTCTCTCAAGGTAATTAATACCTTCTGTCTCTTTATGTCCTTAAACTCATGTTACCACCTCTCACACCATACCTTCAACAAAATCAAAATGGTATTTTCTTAACTGTTAATAATGAATCTACTCATAAATATTTGGTAAATTCTTAAAACGAGATACCCACAATGGTCTCAGAAACACCAACATGTTTATCCTTCATTGTTGTGTACCTTCACTTTAATGCACTTGCTCCATTTGCCCTTCAAACGGTCCAGGCCAATAAAATAGAAGCTTTCACATTGCTCCTTCAGCCACGTCTCACTTGCTTCAGTCAGTTCCTTGTCGATGGTGAACCCCGCAGTCGTGTTGATGGAACACCAACCGTCAAAACAAATAATAGTCACTCGGCGCAAGGTCCAAGATGTACGGGGAGTTATCCTGTTCTTTGAAACCAAAATCACGATTGGCAACAATTTGTGGATCAGGTGCATTTGCTGGCCATCTGCCCTGGTATTAACTTCAATAAACTTGAGTTCACACATAAAATCCGCTATTTACTTGGATCCTGTAGATCGTACACAATGAGGTGGTACCTTGATCATGTGCAAGGTCATCTCCAGTCATGTATATCTTTCGAGCTTGACCTTTGCATAACAAAAATTGACATCTTCTCAGTTATACTCTGAAACGGCAAATAAGTCATATGAACGCATCTTGTGGTACATCTACATCTTTGTAATAATACGCTTGTACATCCGTCCATCCATCCGTCTGTGTGTGTGCAACATTCTGTTTCATCCATTGGTCGGACAGTTTGCATGACTCCATCCACAATTTAAACCTGATGAAGAATCATGTTGCTGCCACGTTGCTGCTCACTGTTATGCGACGCCAAAGATATGTATCTTAGGAGCTTTCATATTCACATTCGCCATCCCCTCCCTATAAGTTTTCCCTTCAGTGAAAAATGACCAAAGCGATGGATAAAAGGATCCTGATAGACATCGCAGGACTTGTGAAGATAAGTCTCAGCGGTCGAAGCTGTGATCTGTTGCCTTACACACCACCCAAATAACTTTGTTGCATTCTCTCATGCAGAGCTTAAATCCATGTCATTGAAAAGGTCTTTGTCCATGGTCATTATTTACTTTTAATGATGTGTGTATACACCAATCAGGAAAAAGCTAATTGGTTTCTGGTCGGTCGTTTATTGACACAATTAACCTGTTCACGGTCACATATCTTTTCTGCATATTTCCCAGGATTGTGAGTTGGACAGGTGACCATGATGGGCCATAACATGTCGGAGTTGTTTCAATAGTTGCTTCTGTGAAGTCGGTGATAGCATGATAGGGGAGGAAAAAGCATTCAACATTCCATTGTTTCGATGTGGGGATGCCCGTTTGCTTTTATGAGTGTGAGGAGTGTGGGGAGGGGAAAGCATAGTTGGGGTTGGGAAAGGGGGGGGGAGGGGGAGAGCAAAAAATGGGACAGAATTGGGTGGGAGAGGATCAGGCTTTGGGGCAGGGGGCAGGGTTGAGGACTTTTGGTGTTGGAGTGTGGGGGTGGGGGGTTTGAGTCATTAGAAGAGAGGGTTCGAAGGCTTGGAGTGGAGAGGGGGATTGATGCCTTAGGGTTGGGAGGGGGATGGTGAGGACAGACTTGGGGTTGGGAGGGGGATGGTGAGGACAGACTTGGGGTCGTGGAGGCAGAGGTTGAGGACTTGTGGTTTGTGAGTGGAAAGGGGCAAAGGGGTGGGGGGAGGTTTGAGGACATGAATTCACATTATACATTGCACGGATGCTCAATGGGTCCCTGCTAGTAAACATTAATGTATGTTTATATTGCCCCATAAAAAGACTGTACAGCATTCCTTGAACTTTTTGAATGCCCCTCGTATATAGTTTGAATGCTCATGGCTCCTTTCCAGGAGAGTAAACAAATCTCATTTGAAGCACTTTACTGCCAAAAGTACCTTTTCTATATGAAACTTTGCACGTGACAAGATATTCAGGCCAACACAAATCCGATTTGACAACATTTTAAAGCCATTCCATTTGGAGTGAGCAGTTTGCATGAATGCTGGAGTTTTGCGAACATCTGACGTCCATAAGCTCGCCTTACAAAATGCACAGTTTGTCGATCACATACCTCCAACATGGGTTGTTCAGGCATTTGACCTGGCATGAAAGTGCTCGTGGTTTTTGAATGTGTAACAGTTTTAGCTTTGCATCAACTTTACTATCTTCGTTTCTGATGGTTGTTAACATAGCCTTAGCATCTGTTGGAAAGTAAGGATGTTGGGAAGAACTTGTTATCTTAACATGGCTCTATGATTGATGGATGCTGAGGTGTCTCGGAGAAGTTCCTTCGTAATGCTTATCTTAACCAGGCTCCGAGTCTTCCGCAGGTTTGAAACAGTTCAGGCATGATGATCATGCTTTTTCATGCCAATCAAAACAGCTCACACAAAGCCAGGGCCATAAAACATATTACCCAGTGATAGATTTTGTTTTACATGCACGTTGTTTTACATCATTCTTCACAATTTACACACTCTATGAGGTTTGATCGATTTCGTTTCAGTTGGATGACAATTTTACAAAACATATTAGGTATGTTGTCGTGCAATGCCAGGCCCTTCTGCATATTCAAGCAATGTCCACACAAAGGTGTGATGTGCTGTCACAGCCTAAACCTTTGCATTCTGTGAAAATTGCGTTAAATCAGGACGTTTCTTAATGCGAACCACACGTGAAAATTCATGTCATTCTCGTGTTCACTGTTGACAGCTGGAAGATTCGGGTGTCTATACCTGCGTCGCCCGCAACTCAAATGGAGAAACGACCTGGAATTCATTTCTGCAGGTCAAAGGTAATGGGCCAAGCCTGACATACAAATGAAGCATCCGATCGATGATGACAAATGTCCTGGTTTTGTAAATGTGAACGGCGATGTGCCTGCGTCTCGGTATGTGTTGTGCTGTGGGGTGCCTGTTAAAACACACACACACACTCGGTTGTAAAATGTTGTGGGAATTGATGCATTCCTTTCAAAGCATTGTTGTTAAGACACCTGAAGTTTGAGGCATTGTATACTTCTTAAAATTTCGTTATTAACCAATACTGTACTTACATGGTGAATAGCGCATCGAATTTGGCACGTCGTTCGTGCTGTTATTGTTCTTCGTGAGACGAATGCATGTTCAAACCTCCACAGGTTCCAAACATCATGATGGGGGTACCTCTACCTTACAAACATGGCCTCTTCGGTCTCCTTCTCGCGTCAGGGTTGTACGGCGACGCGCAACAGTGTTTCTTTGGTCTGGCAAGCGTCTCATGGGCCCACGGTCATGACATACATTGTTGAAGCATTTAGGTGAGCCCCGAGAATCTCAAAGTCCTTTTCACAAAACTCTCTTTCAGGACATTTATATGCAGTATCTAGAAAAGCGAGGTGTGTGTGTGTGTGTGTGTGTGTGTGTGTGTGTGTGTGTGTGTGTGTGTCGCGCATGTGCGTATGTGTTTATTATATTATTAATTATAATTATAATATATAAATATAATTCATTTATTAATATAAATATTTATAATTATTATAATTATTTATAGTTATATTATATATAAATAAATACTATAATATATTATTATAAATATTATAAAATAATTATATACTATAAAATAATTTTAATAATAATAAAAAATATATATTATATATTAATAATTATTAAATATTATTATATTATTAATATATAATATATTAATATATATATTTATATATATTTATAATATAATTAATTATTATTATATATAAATATATATTTATAATATAATATATAATAATATTAATAATAATTATAATATATATAAATTATTAATATATTAATATAATTATAAAATATATTAAATTATTATAATATTTTATTATTTATTATTTTATTAAATATTTAATAATAATTATTATTAAATTATTATTAATATTTAATATATAATATATTTAATAATATTAATTTATATTAAATTATAATTAATTATATATTTTATATTATATAATATATATAATATATAATTTATATTAAATTAAATAATAAAAACTATAATATATATTAATCATATATAATAAATATTATATAATTAAATATTTAATAATTATTATTTAATAATTTATATATAATTAAATATATATATATTTATATATATTATAGTAAATAATATTATACTAAATAAATATAATAAATTTTTTAATATATTAATTATATTATAATTAATTATAATTATTATAATTATTATATATAAATAAATTATATTTACATTATTAATAATATATTTAAATTAAAAATTATATTATATTTTTATATATTAATTTATATTTAATTATATATTATATATTATACCAAATATTAAAATATATATTATTATAAAAACTATATTAATAATAATAAAATTATGGTAATTATTATAATTATTATTATATATTATAATATAAATTTATATTAAATAATATAATTATAATATAATCATATATTATTTTAGTAATATTATTGAAATAAATATTAATATATAATTATATTATATTTAATAATAAATATTATTTATTAAAAATATAAAGATATTAAATATTATATAATAATAATTTAATATAAATTTATATAATATTATAATAATAATATATAAAATATTATAATATTTTATAATATAATTATATATAATTATAAATATTAAAATTTGTAATTATTTATATAATTTATTTAATAAATATTTATATTATATATTATTTTTAATTATATTGTTTATTAATTATATAAATAATATAATTTATATATAATTTATAAATATATATATTTAATTATTATATTTATAAATATATTATAATTTATCTAATATATTATTTTTTATTAATAATTTATTATTTAATATATTTATATATATATTTAATTATAAAAAAATTTTATTTATATTATTATAATATATATATAAAAAATAATAATAAATTTATTATATATTAATATAATTAATATATATAATAATATAATTAAATTAAAATTAATTATTAATATATAATTTAAATAATTATTATATGATTATATTTATTAAATAAATTTTAAAATATATTATATTAATTATATTATTTATATATATAATATATATAATTATTTAATATTATATAATATATTTATATATATAAAAAATTAATAATATATTATATAATTTATTAAATATATAGTATTATTTATATATATATATAATTATATTAAAAAATTTTATTATAAATTATTATCTTTAATAATATTATTAATTATTTATATAATATAATAATTTAATAAAATTAAAGTAAATTATTATAATAAATATAAAATTATATAGATAATAATATATTATTAAATTTAATTATAATAAATTTAATTATTATATATATTTTAATTAAATTTTTAATTTATAATTTAGTTAAATAATTTATATAATAAATATATTAATTATTAATATTTTATATATTAAAATTATATAATCTAAATATATTTATAATAATATAATAAATTATATTTATAGTATTAATATTATATAATATTTATATATTAATAAATTATAAAGTATATATAAATAAATATAATAATATTATATATTATAAATTTATAATATATTTATATTAATTATATACTTAAATTTATTATAATTATATTATTTAATTAATAGATAAATATAATATTTATGTTATCATATAATATTATATATATATAATTATTTATTTAATATAATTATATTATATTAATTATATTATAATTATATATAATAATTAATATATATAATAACTATATATATTATGATATATTAACATTATAATATTATATATATATATATATATAAATTATATATATTAAAAATAGTTAATAAATTTATTATTATAAAAATTATATATTTTATTATTATATTATATATATTAATATAAAATATTAGTATATTATATAAATAATAATTTAATATAAAATTATGATATAATAAATATTATATATATGATAATAATTTAATAAATATTTATAATTATATAATTATAATTATTACTAAAATTATTTATATATTGATTTATATTATTATTATATATATTATAATAATATATATATAATATCAAATATATAATCATTAATAATATAATTATGATTTATTATTAATAAAATATAATATATTATATAATAATATATATTAATAAAATTATTATATTAATTAAATATTAAACAGACAGAGATACATGCTGCTTTTTTGTTTGCTTATACAATTCCATAACCCTGTACAAATTGCTCTGAAACTTGCTCTACCTCATTATTGTAACAGGTCAACATCAGTGGAACAATATAAAAGGTCAATTTGGCACAACAAAAAAATTGCAATTCTTAATGCTATTGATATTAAAACAAGAAATAACGGTGCTCTGGGCGATCAATCATCATATGTCTGATGCTCACCTCGGCGGGGAGAGGGACGGAGCTTGACTTACCCTCAGCTTTTCCACATCATGTGAATGGAACCAATTGCATTTATGTATTTGTATTCCATATGCAGAATGGAAATCAATATACAAAGGGTCCACAGTCACCACGGAGGTTCACTGAGTCTAAGTCGTCATTGCATGATTCTGTGCGACCTCGAACAAGGAAATTTGACCATTTGGCCCATCATTGCTGTGGTGCACTCTGGATTAATTTTTGCTACAGCTTTAAACATCAATGTTCTTGATGGTTTACTAAAGTCAAAATAACCCGATCTTGATCGGGTGACCTAGCTCGTACTGTATAAGAGAGCAATTTGATGATACATTTAAATATAATTGTTGCAATTTTCACTGTTGTAGTTTCATGAAGCCGCCATAAAAGTTGAATATTCCTTTATTACTTGGCAAAATAATTTTGCCAAGTATGTTAGTCTGTTTGTCTGTCTGTCTGTCTGTCTGTCTGTCTGTCTGTTTGTCTGTCTGTTTGTCTGTTTGTCGTACGATTTTTGTCCACAGTTTTGAAGCAATCGTTCTGAATTTTTTTGTGTATGTAGGTGACCAGCCAAGGACAGCAAATCATATTTTTGGTCACTATCTGAAACCAGATCTGGATACCACATTTTATTTCGCGATTCTTCACCATTTTGAGATAGGGTGAAAAATGATAAATAGAACGACATCTCAAAAAGCTATTGACGGATTTGCATGAACCTTGGTAGACCGGTTGGGTGTGCAACAAGGACAAATCGCTTCGATTTTGGTTAAGATCCGAATTCAGATCTGACCGATCAGTGGGATACAAAATGTAAACTGTTTAGCCTGGCGGAGGTATGCGCTCTACCGAGTGCTGTTCTCGTTCGTTCTGTTTCGCCAATTGTCGTTCTATGAGTGATTTAATGTTTATTTTTTTTTTAAAGGTAAAATGTTTGAGCATGTGAGGATGGCACTATGATGACTTTTGTTCCCTTGCACTTCGCAATTGTGTATCACAGTCGTTCTTTGGGCCCTGGCTGGACAGTGGTTGGAGCAGACCTTCGGCAGGCAGCTCACACTGTTCAGAACCTACGTCCTGGAAGTGTATTTGTCTTCATAGTACGTGCTGTTGGTCCCAACGGTGTCAGTGAACCAAGTCCAATCTCAGATCCTGTGCGCACACAAGGTGAGGACAGCGGGACACATACACCCAAGCTGTACATTGACTATTAGCGTTCCTCTTCTTCGTCAGTATAGTATGGGTGTGATTGAGAAAGAGGTACAATAAAACAAAACCTTGAATATATAAATAAATCAAACTAACACCACAGAATATAAATATGTGCATTTGATGTTTTAAAATTGGTGTGCACTGGAAAATTATTGTGGAAAATGACACTGTATCAACAAGCCGAGCCAGAAAGTGCATCCAAAAGGCAGCATTGAAAACGTGTATGTTGTGTTCATTGTTGGACACCTTCACCCAAATCCAACTTACGACAGGTAGCTGGCAATCAGCTGCTACATTCTGTTTTTTATTAGCCCAAGAATGAGGATGGGTGACATGTCAGCAAATTAAATACGTATAACCACTATCCACATAGGCAGCACATATAAGAAGAAAGTCAAAAGTTTTTGTATGTATTAACGAGTGTGCCCTTTTTCAGAGGGGATGTTAAGTTTGCCTTGTGAGAATTTCCTGGTAGATAGTCCAGGATGCCAGTTTCTAGTTGGGGTTTGAATCAAAACCAGACTGAACAGCTCAAAGGTGAGTCTATGGTACATCTGAGCTCTCCTACCATTCCATTTGATAATCATGGGATATTAA
Organism: Eptatretus atami; assembly: GCA_035128595.1. Lineage (NCBI taxonomy): Eukaryota > Metazoa > Chordata > Myxini > Myxiniformes > Myxinidae > Eptatretus > Eptatretus atami. The sequence continues at coordinate 80,236,668 of CM068953.1, read as the reverse complement.
AACAAAACGTCAATTACATTAAATTGAAAATTTCATAATCAGAAAACAGAATTTGTAAAAGTATTTTTGATTAGAGGGATTGCCAATGATAGAAACAGTGCTGATAGAAAGTCAACAACCCCTATCAAAATTTTCACCTTTTGTTGCCTTGTAACCTGGAATTAAATTGCATTAAACCAGACTTTTTCCACCTTTATTTACATATTGTAACCCACAACTTCCAAGTGAAAATCAAATTCCACAAATTTCAGAAAATTAATTAATAAAAAAAACTGGACTATTTGGTTGGATAAGTGTCCACCCCCTTCTAATAGCAATTGTAAATTAGCTCAGGTGTAACCAATCACCTTCAAAATCACATTCCAAGTTAATTGGCCTCCACTTGTGTTCAATTTTAGTGATTCTGATTATTTCATAATAAAATCAGCTGTTCCTCTAGATTTCTCTGCTGTGTACTGCATTTCACAGCAAAGACTCAACCATGAGCCCCAAGGAGCTTTCAAAAGACATCTGGAGCAAAGTTGTGTAAAGGCACAGGTCAGGGGAATGGAACAAAATAGATTTCAAAGGCCTTGAATATCCATTGGAGCACAGTCAAGACAATCATTAAGAAGTGGAAGGCATATGGTACCACCAACATGCTGCTGAGATCAGGCCATTCCTCCAAACTGGAGAAACAAGCAAGGAGGGCATAGATGAGAAAGGTCACCAAGAGGCAAATGGCAACTTTGAAGGAGCTACATGACTTTATGGCAAAGACTGGTCACCGTGTGCATGTGACAACAATATTCCAAGTACTCCACAGTCTGGCCTGTACGGTTGGGTGTCAATAAAGTAGCCATTGCTCAAAAAAGCCCAACTTGAGTGCCGTTTGAGGTATGCGGAAAAAAAATACACTCCAGAGATTGTGAAGCCATGTCGCAAAAAGTTTTGTTGTCTGACAAAACCAAGATTACTTTTGGTCGAAATGCAAAATGTTACATTTGGCACAAACCAAACAGAGCACATCACCAAAAGAACACCATCCCCACTGTGAAGTATGGTGGTGGCAGCATCATGTTATCAGGATGTTTCTCTTCAGCTGGGACTGTGGCACTTGTCAGAATAAAAGGAAACATCCATCCATCCATCCATTGGGACCATACTCTGTGCAGAGCGTTGGTGCTGCATAAGCAGTCTCCTTGAACATTGGGCACAATCATGGATAGGTCACCACCCCAACACAGGATAGCAGCAAGGTGGCACTCATTTTGCCAACCTCTGAAGGATGACAGGCAGAGTCAACCC
>CM068953.1:80222727-80235106 GCA_035128595.1 Eptatretus atami | reverse complement strand
CCTTGAGTGGCCCAGTCAGAGCCCCGACCTAAATCCACTCGAAAATCTGTGGCATGACTTGAAGATTGCTGTCCATCAACGCTTCCCATGCAACTTGAATGAACTTGAACAGTTTTGCACAGAAGAATTGCCAAACCTTCAAAGTTGGTCGAGATCAATCCCAACAGACTCACAGCAGTAATTGCTGTCAAAGGTGCTTCCACCAAGTATCAACTCAGGGGGGTGGACACTTATCCAACCAAGATATTCTATGTTTTGTATTTTTATTTAATTTTTCTGAAATTTTTTGTTTGTTTTTCACTTAGAAGTTGTGGGTTATGATGTGTAAATATAGGTGGAAAAAGTCTGATTTAATGTAATTCATTTCCAGGCTGTAAGGCATCAAATGGTGAAAATTTTGAAAGGAGGTTTAGACTTTGTATAGGTATATATATATATATATATATATATATATATATATATTTAAATCTTATATATATATATTATATATATATACATAGATAACGCAGGTTATATCGATTGTAGCATGTTTTGTTCTATCCGTTGAGGGATGAGACCTGCTCTGGCATGTCTACATACATATATGTATGTATATTATATATATATATATATATATATGTATATATGTGTATGTGTATTATATGTATATATATATATATATCTGTATACACATATGCATATATTTATATATATATTATATATATATACACACACACACACACACACACACCACACACACACACCACACACAACACACATACACACACACACACAGTATTTGGTACCCCCTCCAACACAAACTATATATATATTCTAACCGATTCTGATGAACCATACTCTTTACAGAGCGTCGGTGCTGCCGAAATGTTATTCTGGCAAATGTTATTCTTGGCAAATCTGGCAAATGTTATTCTTGGCAAATGTTATTTTGAATAGTTTGCCATTGCCCTTGCAGAACAATAACTGAAAAAAATGGAGCAAATGTTTGTTTGGATACACATAAACCGTCAAATATTATGGGGGTTACGTTCCTTGAAAATTCCGCAATAGTTAAAAACACAATAGTGGAAACTAAAGTCCAATTGGAAAAGGAGTGTTCGGTTCCTGGGCTTCGAGAAGGGAAAGAGGAAGTTATGTGACAGCCAGAAATAAAAACATCACAATTGAAATGGACATATAAAATAAATATAAAGCATTTTAACATTGACATAAACATGAAAATACAATAAATACAGTATAAAAAATATAAAAATACAAGACTTTTACCTTTTAAATTGATTGCAAAACAATGAGTTGATTTTCAAAAACAGCGAGGTAGATGAGGGTCAGAACATTACGTACCCGTAATGTACTCTGCTGTAAATAGAAAACACAAGACAGCTCGGAATGATGATGATGATGATATGATGATGATGATGATGATGCTGTTAGAGTGGGGAGCAGGGAGGGGGGGTGAGGAGGAGTAGGGAGCGTGAAGCGGGGAGTGGGTTGCCGGGAAGGGAAAGGGTGAGTGGGGTGGTGGAGAGGGGAAGGGGGAGCAGGGAGGAAGAAAGGGCAGGGGGAAAGGGGAGCAGCGATGGGGGAAGGGGGAGTGGGGAGCAGGATTTAGTTGTTGGTAGTGTAGCATTAGCTTTACGACAGAGTCATTTGCTGCATTGCCACATAGGAGAATGGAAAGACCTTTTCTTCACCACCTTATCTTGAATCCTGGAGCAGACCTTTCCTGCTTGGAGAGGAAGGTATCAGATGGTATCCTCTTTCAGAATAATTCCATATTGTTGGCATTAAAAACCTGCTCTGGCATAAATCCCGTCACCGCAATTAGTGCCATGAGCTGTGGTGGGTAGTTTTTCACAGCATAACAGTTGGCCGATGCTGCTGCCCTGACTAATTTGACATTATGGAGGCTGAAAATCTTTTGAATTTCTCAAACCAGCCCTTGCTGGTGTGGAACTTGTGGGTAGCTGAAGTTGAATTTGAGCCTTCGGTCCTGGATTCCTCACGGAAACATTGGTCAATCCGCAACAATTTCGTGCATATCACCACTCCACTCAAAGGCACTTTTTTGTGTTTGGTCCTTGATCCAAACATTAAGTGTTTTTCCCATCCTTTCAATATGAGGATCACAGGACTGAAATGACACTTTTGCACTTTCTGGAGCACTAGTAGCAACACGTGCATGGATATTTGACACATTTTCATGGATATACTGCACAGTCGATTCATTGATCCCATAATGGCAGCCCACAGACACTGCACTTTCAACCCCAGCCAACCGATCTTACAACTTGATCTTTTCACCCAACATCATAATCTTTCTCTGTCTTTTGGCACAACTAAGTTTATCTCTTGCTTTACATTTGGGTGTCACAAAAAGTGGTGCGTGAGAAAACAAAAGGTTCATAATGGGAGATAATCGCACACACACAGGATGCAAATGATGATTCATCTCAGCTCAAAAACAACGATTTGTCAAAATGAAATCCCATGATCACAAAATTGGAACACAATAGGTTGTCTGTTAATGGTTGAAACCCATGATATTTCTGCGTTACTAGATCCAGAATGATATATATATATATATATATCTATAAGTATATATATATATAGTATAAGATTACACATTTTAAAGAAGAAGAAGAAGGCATTTACAACCAAAAGTAAAAAACTGTATCGACTCCGCTAATTTGAGCAAAAAAGCGAGACCAAACCCGGTCTCAGGCAACGTTTCACCAGCTTCACAGCCGGCTTCATCAGGCACAACAGATTATTGTGGCTTCCTCATCGAAAGTACTGTGGCTTCCTCCCCATATAAATGATAAAGAAAGATCCACTCATATCTCTCACCTGTGAATGGAGGGAACAACTAATTATCTCCCACCTCATCAATTAAACCCAGGTGTCTAGGATTATATAAATATATTGACTCCTCCCATGCTCTTCTCGCCAAAGAAGCTGCATTATGCAACCAAGAAAGGCTGCCAAGGTAAGCCCTTTGCTGTTTCAAACCCTTCCCAGAGTTCCTCCACAGCTGTAAAGAGATTCACAAATAGTACACGCATGACAACCCCAATGCTACCCACCCTCTCAGCCGCCAGACCAGTTTCATCGCTTATTGGCAAATGAGCAACAGCGCAGACAGAAATGCATACCAACGAACGAGATTATACAAACTTACCTCAGGAAACACTCGTCTCTCCAATCGTGTTTCCAAGGCAAGGCATGTTTGAATAGGCCAAATAAAAATGACGGCTCAGACCCCTGTGAGATGAAGTTGGACTGGCCAAGGATAAGCCTTCCATGAAGGTAAGCCATTGATTGTCTTCAAAGGGGTGTTTAACTTTACCCAAACACCCAGTTTTCCTTCATGCACTCCCTTGGAGTTCCCTTGTTATGCATTCAAGTTGTTTCAATCATTCCTGAATTATGTTTGTTAATCAAGATAAACGAAATAGTAATGCAGCAGAGTCTGTGAAAATGTATGGAAACAACGTTTAACACAAAAGCGCCTAAACATTTAACACAAGTCATCAGAAGTCATTTTCAGAGTCTGAACTAAAGATCGGTGCGACGCAAATTATCCGGCTGTACTCACATCACTGCCACAGGATCATGTTATCTGTGACACCAAACAGAGGCCCGATGGTCTTCACTCTTCCTCCAGTATAAGTGATGCTTTTCCTGATTTTGGTTTCTGGTTTTGGCGCTTTTCTTTGTGGGCCGACTTGCATCTGTACCACTGTTCAATTGGCACACTATGGAGCAGAGGCAAGATAGTTTTTCATCATCTTTGTGCCATTTATTAATTTTTTTTCAACACTTTTCTCCCCATTATGTCACTCAGCAGCCCTTGGCTGCCCCTTCTTTCCCGGCACGGCCTAGTGTATCACACGGTCTGAAACCTCATTCATAGCTCCTAGGTCCATGCTTTTGCTGCAGATTAATGCTTGATACACGCGATTGTGGCTGACCTTGTCATGCTATTTCAAAGGGATTTCTATTATTTCTGCAAGCATGGTTATTGTTGCTATTGATAAAGGAATTATTTTAGCTTTATAACCTGGGATCACTATTTTCTCTTCAAATTTAGTAAGGGTGATTAAAAAAAAAAAAATTGTACATTTTTGGGGCACATTTAAAGTTTTGATTGTATGGGTGAGCCGTGTCATAATTGGAATTTTAATCTTGACCCTGTTTTGTATAGCACCACACATCAATATGCAATGAACGACTACATGGTGATTGAATGCGCTATGGGAAAATATCCGACATGCAAATGACTTGGTTCGCACAAAATGGATGAATCGGTGGCATATGGTGGGCATGTAAGCAGCATTTGGATGCATTATTTTTTTCGTTGGATTCAATCTCAGTGGGTGCCTGACGTGCTAATTCTGTAAGCAGATAGATGTACTTGTGTGCTGAGGATGTAATTTTGTTGGGATGACAACGGACAAAGTTAAAATACCCTGTGGGATTCTGTAGCCACGCTGCACCGATGTAATGGGCAGCGCTTGCACAGCACAAATGTCACAAGGGCATTTATATGATGGAATAATAAGGAAGAAGAGTGAACATTGTTTGTGTGTATGAGGATGAATAAATAGGTAAAGGCAGTTGTTCATTTCCTTGCTTAGTATGCATTACATGTAAAAAAAAATAAAAAATCATGGTTGTTTCTACATTCCTTCATAAATCACCATTCATTACGAATGATTTCGACAACCAGGGACTTTCGAATATCATTGGAAGAAACATTTTCGGAAAATGTAAAAATATTCTTACTCCACAATCTTTACTTCATCATCATTTTATAATCGGTAAAAATGTGAGACCACAGTAACTATGGGTAAAAGTAGTTTATAGTAACTATGGAATATTAGAATGTTCAGAAATTTACATATCTTAAGTTAATCTTTTTATTAAAAACATTTTTGCCTCCACCACCAATGGTATGAGGTTATGTTTTCACCCCGGTCTGTTTGTCTGTGAACAGGATATCTCAAAAAGTAGTGGACGGATTCGGATGAATCTTAGTGGACAGGTTGGGTATGTAACAAGGAAGCAATGATTTGATTTTGGTGAAGATGCAGATTCGGATCCGAACCCGAGAATTTTTTTAATTGTTTAAGTGTTTCTTCACCATTTAGAAATATGGCCAAAAACAATATATAGCACGATATTTCAAAAAAGCCATGGACTAATTTGGAGGAAACTTGATATATGAGTTGGTTAGGTGACAAGAACATGCCATTTTGATTTTGGTTCAGGTCCGGATCCAGATCCGGCCTATCAGTGGGAGGGATACAAAACCTAAACTGTTCAGCTTGGTGGAGGTACATGCTTTACCAACTGCCGTTCTCATTGTTTAAAGTTTATAGTTGCATTTCTAACATTGTCACATCGATGGTCACAGTCTGAACTAGTCACACTCACGATGGCTCCCGTGTCCACATTGTGCTAAGCCCAAAGACGGTCGGCCTTTCTTAACAGTCCTGTTTTGAGAAGGTGCTGCAAGCTTGTGTACTATGCAGGTGAATCCTGTGCCATTTATAAAAGTTGCAAGAATGTAATTCTGTATTTTGTCATTGAAATCCCATGATTTGAACGTTTCGCCGTTAGGTGATCTAACAAGTCCCTCAGACTCTGCCGCTGAACAGCATCCCATAGCATGATGCTGCCACCACCATGCTTTACGGTAGGAATGGTGTTGGATGGGTGATGAGCTGTGCTCGGTTTCCACCAGACGTAATGCTTTGCATCCAGGCCAAAGCATTCATCAGAACACTGACTCTATGACTGCAGGAGTTGATCACGTGGGGGAGGAAGAGGAGCAGGTCATAAAGAAAGCTTCAGCTGAACTTAGAAAGAGGCAGAATGGTCAGAGGGATGCTGAGAGGCTGCTGTGCTTGTCTCCAGCATGCCTTCTCCAATCTGCAATATTCTTCAGACTGGCATGTCCGTCAGCCTGCTGTTTCTTTGCATGGGTGATTTATGCTTTGGCAATTCTCTGAAACACTACCTGGGTGTCATGAATGATTGTTTGTGTGGTGCTGAGGGTGAAAATTTTGATTTATTGTTGTAGTATTATTGAACGTAATTTATTTTATCCTTTATCAGTCTTTTTGTGTAATAGATTAATTATTTATTTCCTAGATAATACCATGTGCTTCGTGTCTGCTGCCATTTTGTTGAATGAGCAATCAGGTTAATTTGGAGCCTCTGGTGGGTTATCGATTTTTTGGGTTAGGTGATCTAAACTGGTGGAAACCGAGCACAGCTCATCACCCATCCAACACCATTCCTACCGTGAAGCATGGCGGTGGCAGCATCATGCTAGGGGATGCTTTTCAGGGGCAGGGACTGAGGGACTTGTAATGGTAGAGGGAACAATGAATGGATCCAAATACAGGAAAATACTTGAGGAGAACCTGCTTCAGAGTGCAAAATGCCTTAGACTGTCGTGATGATTTACATTCCAACAAGACAATGACCCCAAGCATACAGCCAAAGCAACACAGGAATGGCTTCAGAACAAGAATGTGAAAGTCCTTGAGTAGCCCAGCCAAGCCCAGACTTGAATCTCATTGAGAATGTGGAAAAGCTTAAAGATTGCTGTTCACCAACGCTCCCCATCCAACTTGTCAGAGGTTGAGCAAACCTGCAAGCAAAAATGGGAGAAAATCCCCAAATCCAGATGTGCAAACCTGATACAGACATACCCAAGAAGACTCAAAGCTGTAATCGCTGTGAAATGCACTTCTACAAATACTTCAAACTCAGGGGTTTGAATACTTATTGATGCAAGCCATTTCAGCATTTCATTTTTTATTAATTTGTAAAAAACAGTCTAAAAACACATTTTCACTTTGTCATTAGACGGTATTTTGTGAATCTCAGTGACAAAAAAATTTCAATTTAATCCATTTGAAATTCAGGCTGTAACACAAAATGTGAAAAAGTCGAGTGGTGTGAATACTTCTGAAGCCATTGTACTGTATATCCGCCACAAGTTTGTACCAACCTTCATTCTGTACTTTATAACAAACTGCCTTGGGAAGGGGGTTTTTTTCTCACGCTCTTTGGCGAATGGGGTAGGGGTGGGTGGGTAGAACCTAACTTAAGCCCCCTCCACCCCCCCCCCCCACACACACACACACACACCTGCCTGGGCACATAGAAGAGTACAAAGAAATGCGATACGCTTACCAACTACCGTAGCTATTTCTAAAAGCACAAACTTCTGTTTACCTCGTGAGCAACATCCTCCATTGACTCCTTACCTTAAATTAAACAACACAATACATTGTAAGGTGTTCTTCAACCATTGTAATACACCCATCTAATGCCTTAATTCATCTATTGCCCAGCTCTCCTCCCACTCCCATCCCCCATAGGCATGTTCACAAGTTTATTTCACAACATCCAGGCAGCAAACACTGGCACTGTATCAATTAGATCTTGTTGAGACGATTAGGCGACACCTTTGCTGCGATGCCCACGTATTGCACCACTGAATGGTGGATAGACCTTAAGCCTCTCCATGCAAGAGTCAAATTTTCTAGTCTCCACAGGAGATCATAGGTAAAGAAGGTAGGAAGATATGCTGTAGACACATTACTGAAGGCGTACAGGTGAATAGTATCAGAAAGAAGTGAGTACTGGTTTCACAGAAGCAAGAAAGGATGATGTATGTGAACGGAAGTGGGAAGGATTATCCGATATGAGGGAAGAAGATAACCAGCCTACTTCCAAGAGAGTATGGGAGTGTTAAATATGCTAATCCAGAAGCCTAATAACCTTTCTGCTGTTTGCTTAAGAAGACATCAGTAGAGTGATTGGAAAAGGTATGTGGCACAAAGGAGATTTGTTGCTTAAAGGGTCTGTTTAGCCAATAATGACTGGCTTCATTAGAAGGCATGACTGATAGAGCATGATGGTGAGAAAGAGATTATCGTGTCTTTGGAGTACGGCAAGCTCTGTGGGACATGAGGCTTTGGTGAGATGGGTTGAAACTTACCAATACATCATGGTGTGAGAAATCGGAGAGGGGAGCTATCCAAGAGGTCAGTGCTTCATCGATGGCTGAGTTATTTCTCTTATGTATTCAGGGAAATATTTGTGACTCACCTTAAAAAAAAATCAAAAAGAAAAATCACACACACACACACACACCTTGATCTTGAACCATGGCCACTGTAGCTGATGATACCATTCTGCCACATTGTGATACTTTCCCTGAAAAGTATCTTTGATGAACAGGTGATTGAATGAAGCAGTGCAGCAGAGACCCATGAGGACAGGAATGTCACATCTCCCCAATGAAGAAGAGCTTTGTTAGGCTTTTCAAAAATTAAAATGAAAGGCTGCATGGGGGTAATGAGATATGCAAGGAGATGGTAAGGAGTGGTGGAATGGAGTGGTTAGACAAGATGCTTTAATTTTTCCAAGCAGTGTGCAAAGAGGCTGGTTACCTGCAAATTTGAGAGATTCAGTGATTGTTTCAATCTTGAAGAAAGGTGATATCACGGTATGTGACAACTGGCAGGGGATCTGTTCGCTGGGTGTGACTGGTCAAATCTTCACATGTGTTCTCCAAGAGTATTTGCACAAGATTATTGAAGATGTACTCCCAGATTTCCAGTGTAGATTCAGGAAAATTATTGGATGTTTTAACATGCGTTTATGTGTCCAAGAAACTCATGGAAAAGCTATTTGAGCACAATACCAAGGTGTTTATGATCTTTGTAGATTTGATCATGTTCCTCAACAAAGGGATGGTAGCAGAGGTGTGAGTGAATGGCACAACAACCCCACAGATCCAAGTCAGTATTGGACTTACGAAGGTATGTACAATTGTCCAACCTTATTCAATCTCTTCTTAAACCTGCCTATTGAACAGTGGTGTGAGCAGTGTCAGTCATGAGAGTACTCTCTGAGTGTAGTAGAGAACTGGAAGGGGCTAGAACAAGATCACCAGGCCAGACAACTTTGACAGAGGTATTTTTCACAAACGATGGATGCATTCTCACTACCTCAAAGGTTCTCTTGAGAGTGACATCCATAAGTGGGGACTGACAGTGAGTCCACCAAAGACCAATCTGATGGTGCCTGGGGAAGGGCTGAGAGAGGCTGCATATGCCACCTATCTGCATCAGTAATATCACCATTGAGGTGGTCACTGAGTTTAAGTAATTTGTAGCAATGATAATCGTAATTTGGAGTGTAGAAAGAGAGTTTGACCAGAGAATGGGATAGTCCTTTTGTGCTTCAAGAGCTTTGGGGGTATGACATAAACATGTCTTATGGACAGGATCCTTTTAGTAAAGTTTAAGGTCCTTTCAGTGACCACCAAATGATTCACTTATGTCTTTGTAGTCTTAACCTTTTGAACCCTAGCGGCTGTTTTACCAGCTGCTATTCAAACCTCAATATATACGAGCGGCTGGATTTTTCTATAGGGAGCCCAGGGTGGGGTAGCCGAAAGTCCAAGGAGCTCAGGGTTCAAAGGGTTAAGGATTCTTCTCTTTACATCAGGCATGGACTAAGAAGAGAAATAACTTTGAACCTTCCATAAGAGGTTCATGCAATGCATACTTTTCATCAACAGAGCACAGCAGATGGAGGAACAGATAACCATGCAGCAAGTGAGGAAAAGTTTGCATTCACTCCTCTTTGGAGGAAATCCTGTTGGAACACAGGCTGAGATGGTTGGCCACATGGTGAGGGAGGAGTAATGAAAGGATTTTGAAGCAGCTGTTTTGGAGATGGCTACCATAGACACATCCCACCCATGGTTGAGGTGGAGATACAAAGCTAGGCTATAGGCAATACCTATAGCTTCCAAGTTGATGAGAGGACATGGTACAAGATGGCTCAAGAGAGATGTTTGTGGTGAATCTTGTATAGGAATGGCCTGGAAATCTTCATCACCATTCAGGAAGAGAGGGTCCAGGAGAACCATGTCCTTTGACACCAGGCACAAACTCCACAAACTTCACAAACTATACCTGGTCGCCTCCAATGCCAGGTGTGTGATTTTATATTCCTCTCCAATGCTGGGTATAACAACTCTCAGTGTGCAAATTGTGCTGCCCCAACTTTGTTTTGAGAAAGTGGAATTCGTGCACAGATTTGAAAACATCAGATGCTATTCAGACACCCCAAAGGCATGGGTATCGAGGCCATTTGAAGAAAAGCACCTCTCCGTAACAAGTGATTTTCTTGAACTGTTTTGTATTTATCTCTCTGTCACATTGTGGCAGAACGGTATCATCAGCAACAGTGGCCATCTTTCAAGATCAAGGTGTGCGTGTGATTATTATTATTATTCTTATTTTTTAAAGGTGAGTAACAAATATTTCCCTGAAAACTTTTTTTTAAGAGCCTAAAATATGGTGTCCATGCCAATGGCATCAGAAAACCCAAATTGTGTGACTATAGCCTGAAACTACAAAGAGAAGGACAAACGTAATGCAAAATTTCACTTCATGGTGCAGATAAAACTATTTGAGAGAAAGACATTTTGACACTGCATTATTATACAGTTCTGTATATTTATATCATTCACCGAAGCCAGGAAGCACAGCCACACGCGAAATTTAACTAAGCACGTACTACTCGATCAAATTTGTAACAAGCAGCAAAGAGCAGAGAACATTTCAACCATGTCCCATTGACCTCCTCAGGCCTCTATCTCCAGCCCCATCAAGTGTCCTTTTATCGACAGTTTGCAACCAATTCAGGGCCTCGAGGCCAGTTGAACATGGAGAATAATGGGAACGTTAAATATTGAGTCTGCCATCATCTATCGTCTGTTTAATCCAAGTTTGCAACTGGTATTGTATGAATGTGCATGATTGTTTCTGCTTGTGCATTTCCTGGCCACCGTCCCATTTCCATGTGTCCACGCTTAGTTCTTGGACAGTGTATGGGTGAAGGATGAAGAATGTGTCATTTCTCTCAAGTTTCTAGACATGCAGGCACCGATATGGAATGGCACAGTCGGCTTATAGCCTCACCTTAACCACATGCAAGTATTTTCTCTGGAGACATTTGAAATGTCAAGCATTCACACAAAGACCACACACCACGGGATGGAGGCTGAAAGTTGTTGTGCAATTGATGCAATAAAGACTTGCATCACAGGATCGTGAACAATTTCATCCGCTGCTTGGAGGCAGTGCTTTGGCAAAATTGTTCGTAACATTTTAATTTTGTCTACAGAGTCGAGGCTCATGTAGGAGGTAGAACACAGAATGGATCAGGATGCAACAGGCCAAAAGAAACAGCAGAAAGAGAAGGAGGAATTGTCAGGTCAGGCCAGATTAGATCTGTACCTTGCTGCAGGTACTATGTACACCTGTAATAACCTGTTTCATGGTTGGGTTGTCGGTGACTAAACCGTCTCCCTCACCAGGTTTCCTGGTGAGGAGGGTGTATGATATGGACACTCAGAAGGATTAAAATCAAAACCTGTCAAAGGGAGGAAGCCAACGGCCATCCATACCTTGTGGGCAACGGCCATCCATATCTAGTGGCCAACTGTGTCTGCGGATGTCCTCCTGCAGTTAGATTACTTCTGTTTTGGGGGTGTTTTTTTTTTAAGGTAGTTTGCACTCCGACCAACGAAAAACTCTTCACTCCGCAAAACACAAAAAAGCAAAGAAATCTGAAAACCCACTCACAGCTGCCCTCCACAGGGAAGCTCACCGGATGACGAAATTGGCGCAAAGCCTTTGGACCCCACTTCTTTGATGATAGGAGGAAAACCACGGGGTAACCTTCCCGGGTCAGATTGCGGTAGTGTGTGTCGGGTGGTGCTAAGGTGTCATCCACCAGACAGTGGTCTCCCTGGGTGCTCATTGATGGTTGTTGGAGGATGATCCAGAACTGCAGGGTCTACTGGAGTGCTCAGTTCCTCAATACCTACCACAGGCTTGTTCTAGCAACTCTGAAGATGCAACTTAAATCGGGGAGAAAGGTACCATCCCCAGCCAAGGCTGGATGTCGGCAAGCTCAAGAATGAGAGGGTAGCTGAGGAGTTGCGAACAGGCTGAGTGGGGATTTGGGGGGTCTGAGTGTTTTTCGGAATCCTGAAGAGTTGTGGAGTGCCTTGAAGACCACCATCCTTGGCATTGCCGGTGGATGTCTTGGAACTCAATGCAGGGAAAAGAAGAGTTTTGCCTCTCAAGGGACACTGGATACCATTGACCAGAGTTACAGTGCCAGGCATAATGGCAGAGCTGAGCTGTTCAGTTCTTTGCTCCACCTGAAACACAGGCATCCCAACTGACTGGAAGAGGGGCCTTGTTGTCTCTCGATGGAAATGGCAGGGTGATCGCCAGGACTGCAACAACTACCGAGGGGTGACGCTGCT
>CM068953.1:80188013-80222375 GCA_035128595.1 Eptatretus atami | reverse complement strand
AACCAAGGCATTTCAGATCATTGGCATCTCCCACGATGAGGCTGAGTCGTTGGGCCTCTCACTCTCTCACCGCAGGCAGGTCAGTGTTCTTTCTGTCTTCTACCGTCTCCTCTCCGGTCTCACCGCCCCCCCCCTGCTGTGTCTGCGATTTGTCCTCACCATATTTCCGCAGGGCGCTCAAGGTCCGCTAACAACCCTCTTCTGGTGAAACTACCAAAATCACGAATCACTGCTCACCTTCACTCTTTCATTCCTCTTTTTTCCCCGCCTTTGGAATAAACTCCCTCACTCTGTTCAATCCCATTCTTCCCTCCAGGCCTTCAAAACAACTGTTCGCCACCACCTCTTATCATCCCCCATCCAAATCCTTGATCTTTTCTACCCCGTTAATCCACCCCAAACCCACCTCCTTCAAATTCCTTGCTTTCCTTCCTGAAAGTCCCTGTAATGTCCATCTTGTATTCCCCATGTTTCCCGCCCCATCCCTCTTCATTCCACAGATCTCCTAATGTCTCTGTTCCCAATTGTTTTGTCCTTCCCACTCCCGCTCCTCTTGTCTCATGCCCTCCTTGCTGTGCATTGTGTATTATCTCTCATACGAGCCTCAACAAGGTATACAAAACAAACAAAAACAATACTGAGAGTGCTGTGAGGTGTGGTGATACCATCTCTGACTTATTTCCAGTTGTTACCAGAGTTTGTCAGGGGTGTGTTCTGGCCCCCACACTTTTCAGCATTTGTGTGGACTAGATTCTGGGGAGGATGTCAGAGAGATCAAGATGCAGTGCATCATTTGGGAATGTCAAGATCTTTGACCTTGATTTCGCAGATGATGTTTGCAAAGATGATGTTTCGCATCTTTGCGAACACTGGATATCTTTTAGTGGCCCTTCGAGGTGCTGATTGAGGAGTCGGGGCTGCTGGGATTGGGATTACGGGTTTCTTGGGTTCAAACTCAGATCCAGACTTTCAATGACATCTTGAATGCTGTTATCTTGTCTGTACCCGGTTGTGGTGAGGATGTTGAGGTCACGGAGAGATTCGCTTACCTTGGCAGTGGTATTCATGTCTCTGCTGGCTGTGAGCCAGAGGTCAATAGACGTCTGGGTCGGGCCTGGGGAGTCATGGATTCACTGGATCATGGGTTTTGGCCCTGTAGGTACCTGTGCAGGACGACAACAGTCCGAGTTTTCCAGTCCTTGGTTCTTCCTGACGCTGATCCTTCTCACATGATTCTCTCAGTGAGGGAGCCTCAAGAGTGGAGAAGGCCATTGGGCTGACCACTTGCCTCATGACTGCAGCAGCTTGATGGGGATGAGCCAGGCATCTGCCTGGGGGATGGCCAGCCGGAGGCCCCTGGAGTACAGGCAAAAAGTGGACGCAGCGACACGCTGCTCCAGCGCATGCTCCCATACCTGACCTGACCTGAGTGGTATAATGGCTGTATAAAAGATCATGGTTTTGGATTGAGGACGATTTGAGATGGTGGTGAACAGCTGTCTTGAAGACCCGGAGGGAGGAATGATATTGACGGGGATGTGGATGTTGGTTCCACAGATGGGAAATGAGGAATAAATGTTTTCACGATAATTATATTTCCATTAAATATTGTCCCTATTCGATTAATATCTTGTTGCTTTATAGACATAAAAACATTTATTTATAATTGTAAGTATCTCATCATTTTGCGTGCCACCCTCAAGTTCACAAAGGTATTAATTATGCAGCATCCACAGCTAACAAGGCTGCATTCAACTGGCATGTCCGACCTTTACACAAATCGACCGGCTGAAATAAAGGACCGACCATGAGTCTTTATGCCATTGTTGTGTCCATTGCCACAAGTCCCTTACATTTTCTGTATAACCTGCTTTTGTGTTACTTGTTTCAGAGATAAAGTAGGACAAGTGGACTGTCTGTATTGTCCATCCCTGTACTGTCTGCCTCTACATCATTCTGCTGCCTGTGTCTATATTTATGCCTGTAAGGTTTACCTGTATGTTCATGTGCTGCCCACGAGCCACAACCACGTCATGGTCTCTCCCATTTCCATTACTGAGCTTTACTGCACCAACGATTTGAAGGACCTTGTTCTCACCCTTCTTCTACAATTTCCTCTCTTTGTGTTGTGGTGCATCTGCTGTTGTCCCATTTTTTTCCATTCGCCCCAGTTTTGTCCATTGATCGATTGCCCACTGTCATTCTGCTCTCCCGTGAGCCTCAATACTTAAAAAACAAAAAGAAATCCAATCCATTTTATCTGCTCCCTCTTGCCCTTTCCTATCTCCATATTCATTGTCGACTCACTTCCCTCCCTTAAATACATTATCTTGTCACCCCCAGCCCCCAAAGCAAAAAAAAAAAATCCCCTTCCACACCCACTTTGAATTTTTGCAATTTCTCTGCTGAGCCCTCTACCTTATCCTGCAATCATGCTGCCCCTCTCCCTCCCTCCTTTTCCAGCTTTCTTCATTCCTTCTCATTCTATTGTTCACCTTTGTCCTTCTTCCTCCATCCCACTCATCAAAAAACTGTTTTCATTCCTCTCATTATTTCTTTATTCATTATTTGATTCACATCGTTGTGGTCATGCTACCTCCACATGCGAGCTGTGACAAATCCTTCACTGTTTATTTGTCCAATCCTCTTCCTCCTTCTAGGACCCTTTATCATTCTACTATAATACTACCTCTTGTTATTCCTTCCTCTTTTCTGGACAGGATATAAAGTCCTCATAACATCCCATCATGCACATACAATGCAGCCTTCTTAAGAGCATTCCATGATCCTAATATTCACTCCAGCAGCGACGTGTGTATCTGTGTTGCTGACCTCTGTATTCAGAAATGGATTCCACCTTGATGTAAGTGCTGATGCTTGTGTCCACATTTATCTCTGGGTTTGTCTCCCTCTCTACAGCAAGTCGTGCTTATGTGCATGATGCACCACCCTCCCAATCGTAATTACATGATGCATGAGGCTCTCTTGCCCAAGTTAAACTTCCTACAACCTCCCACTCCAATTCTCGATTTGTAACATGCGGTGATTTCAGCTGGCTTGGCATTGCTCCTCATACTATTGTTCATCGTGCCACAGCCAAGGCCTTTTATCACAATTCAGGCCTTCCCCCAATCTGTTGGAATCTCAATCCATAATTGTCGTAGTGGCTCCGATTCTCTGATAGGCTTAATCATGATCAATTTCTCCCTCCAAACTTTCCTACTTGTTCTTCGCTCTTCCTGGCTCCTTATATCATGACCGATCAGCCAATCAATTTAATTTCCTTTCCAATGCTTTTCATTTCGAATGAAAGCTCAAAGTGCTTCACAAATATAGAAATCGTAAAAAGAATAAGAATTGAGAAAAGCAACTCAAAAGATAATATTTTGTGAGATGTTTGTGAACTGTAAATGATGGTTGTGAGGATTTTTCAAGGCAGCAAATTGCATGATGACACAGGCAGGTACACCTGCCAACACCGAGTTACAGTAATCCAGGTGCGATAGTATGAGAGCATGGACCAAAGTTTCGGTTGTGTTCTGATTTGAGCACGAGCAGATTTGAGTAATATTTTGCAGATGAAAGAAAATAGATTTATAGATTTTATAAATATCCAGAATATATGAAAGTGTTTGGTCCATGGATGCGGAGATCAGGTGGTGATATCACAATGTAGAGTATCACTGTATGGAGATGGATAATTTCGAGAAAGGATGAAGAGCCAATGATCCAGTCCAAGAGCATTGAATTTGAGAAGTTTCTTGGACGTCCACATTTGAATTGAAGAGATATAGAGTTGCGGAAGAGAACACATATCAGGTTGAGTGGACGAGTAGATCTGAGTATCAGTACCATGCCATTGTTTAAGCTGACGTTAATATATTGGGCATTTGACAGTCTGACATCCTGCTCTGCTTGTCAAGCGCATTACTTGTGTATTACCTGGCGATCCGACTTCCCCCACTCAACCAGCTCGTTTGTTTGCATGTGGCACATGCCTGCAGGTTTGCATCAGTTCTTGTAGAGATGCAGTGATGCCACTGATGCAGTCCCCCCTTTAAGTTAAAGCAGGAATTTGGAATTTTTCCCAGGTGCCAGTGATGGCTCATGCACTCTTTGTGAAGAGTACTGTGGGATCTTTAATGTCAACCAACCGACGCAAGCAGGCGAAACACCCATTGGTAACGTCCATCAGAGGAACGGCACACACATTCATGCCTCACTGCCTGCAAAAACACCAGGATAACAGTTTGTAGCTGTGCCGAGATTTCAATCCAGACTAGATAGCACAGATGCTAGTGCGCATACCTCGAGGCCAGTGGTTCTCAACTCGTTTCAGTCCACGGGCCACCAGGCCAATCAAAAATTTTTTTCATGGACCACCACCTTTTTGAGACATGATAAAAAAGAGTAGACAACAAACATTTTGGTTTGAAATTTATTTATTACTAACAGATTTTTGGATTCTCTTCTCACTGACAAGCTTTTTCAATGTTTGGAGTGATACTTGACAATGCACAACAAATATCACTTTCCACTGCAAGCCAATTCCTCTGTTTGGACTTAATGTGCAACAAACACAAAAATCCAGTCTCACACATACATGTTGATGCAAATAGCAAAATTAATCTGACTGCTTGTGCTAACAGATTTGGTTAACTCCCCATCATGCTGACCCAAAATTTATCCATGGTCAACTGCTGGTACACGTCTTGAGCTGCAAAATCATTTTTCCGATCCAAGAATTCCTCCTGCAGATCCTTTGGAGCACTATTAACATCTGTTGTGAATGGATTCTTGATGAAAGATAACACATCCCTTGTCCTGTCCACCTCCGGAAAGTATCGTTGGAATTTGTCCCATAGCTTCCGTTAATGATCGAGAATTTGTTTCCAAATGGCTTCCTTTTCCCCGGGAATGGCATCCACATTTGGAAATTGAACCAAGTTATTGCCTTCGACTCTTACGATCCAGAGTTCTAATTTGTTAAGAAAAGCCTTGATGAGGCTTTTGTGAGAAAACAGATTTGACTTTTCCCTTGCAGCTGAAGATTCAGTTTGTTCAAGATTCCAAAAATAGACAAGATATGCAAGTTCTGAATTTGACTGCGTCAGCACATTTTGGAATTCCTCTCTCCCTTGAGCCTGGACAAATAAATCCAACTCCTCTCTCAATTTAAAAAACTCTGTTGAGTACGTTCCCTGCTGACAACCACCATACAGAAGTGTAGAACAGCAACACATCAAAGTCAGAACCCATGTCCAGGCAAAATCTTTTGAGCAGCCTGGGCCTGGTGTTCATGGCTGATGATTTGATGCAATTCACCACCTTCACCAACACTTTGAAAATGGCGTTCAGTTGATCAGGCAATGTTTTTGATTCCAAAGCTTCCCTATGAATGAAGCAATGAACTCCAGTTACCATTGGAGCACATTGTTTCACCAATGTTTGGAAGCCCGATATTGAGCCTGTGTGACTTTGGACAATGTTCCTGTGGACCACCGAAAAAGTGACCATGGACCACCAGTTGAGAACCACTACTCGAGGCCATCCTGCTAGCCATTCATCCAGTTAATGCATGGTGTTTACAAAGAAATCCTCTCCTATCCCAGTGGAAGTCAGAGTGCCCTAGGTCAGTTTATTGGGCCCATTCTTGTTCCTCGTCTACATTAGTGACCCCTCTGATGCTCTGGAATATCATTTCTTCCTTGTTAAAGATGACTACATTCTCTCATAAGCTAACTCATCCCACTGACAAGCAGACAGAAGCTCTGTCACTCTCTGATGATCTTTAAATTATTAAATGATGCTCTTGTCAATGCAACATGACTTTCAATCTTGGCAAATCTCACATTCCTATCTTGTCTTTCTGGAAAGATCACCAAATGACCTACCTATCTCTTTTCATGGTCAGCCACTTGAAGAGGTTAAGTCTCTTGAACTTCTAGGCTTCACCATCAGCTATGGCCTCTCACGCGCCGACCATATAGCAAATCTGCCCTCTAAAGCCAGCTGCAGACTGGGATCCTCCATCGTTCCAAGTCATACACTGTAAAATCAAAACTACTCACAGCTTACAAGGCCTTTGTCCAGAGCTCAATGGAGTACTCCTCTCCACTATGGGTTGGTACCCCAGTATTACATCTTTCACTCATTTTATCTGTGTGAACTCAAGCTCTTACCATGGGTGGCATCTCCCACGATGAGGTTGGAGTACAAGCTCTGTTGTTCTCCAGTCACTAACAGGCCTTTCATTCTTTCAAAAACCCATGGAATGAGGTCTTTGACATCTTCAGCTACAAAAACTCCATTTTCTGTTTGTCTGATATCTGATGTCTATTCATTCACTTGTATCTTGTATGTCTTGAGAATAGAACATTATGGGGCCAGTAGACTTGGCAGACATGATGCAGCCCTCATGGAGAGTGTTGTGGGGGAACGGGAGTGGTGATTATTTGGGGTGTATTGGCGGGAGGAGGTAGGGGGAAGCTCACGGCAGTCCTATGGGTTTGCAGTGCTCCTAAACATAATGGGGTCCCATGAGGGAATTTATGGTGGAAAAAAAATTATGTTTTTAGCTTTATAGATTTTTCAATTTAGGAGGAATTTGGAATAAGGGGAGTGGGGTTCTCTGTTATGGCTTGAGTGATTGCCACTAATTGCTTCGGGATAATGTAGGCCCCATGGGGAATAATTATGAAGAAAAAAAATGAAGTTATTAGCTTCAATAGATTTTGATATTTAAGGGGGGGGGGGATTTGGAATAGGCTTCTTCTCCTTCTCTACCTTTTATAAGGGGTGAGGTCCAGTGGTACCAATCTTCTGCTCTGCTTTGACCATGATACTCCTACACTTCCCTCTGTCTTTAGTCACATCTCTCCACTCTCCAGCCACCTCACCTTATTGATATCCCTTAGGTGGGAGGGTTATCTATTTAACTGCCTTAATTGATCCTGACCAAACTTTTCAAGGATACAGTATGCCCCATGGGGGAGGGATGGGTGGGAGGTGGGCAGGTCGGGGTGTGGGAGCGGGGGTGGGATGGAGGTTTTTTTAAGGGAGTTAGGGGTTGGTTGTGTTTGTTGTTTTGAGAAGTGGGTGGCGTAGTATGTGGACTCCCCCTATTTCTTGGCACTTGTTATTATTTTATACTTACTTCTTAGTCATATTTGCAGCATAGCTGATGACTGTTAATTATCCATCCACTGGGACCATAATGTGTGCAGAGCGTTGGTGCTGCCTAAGCAGTCTCCTTGGCTATCGGGCACAATCCTGGACGGGTCGCCACTCTGACGCGGTATACCAGCATGCTGGCACTCATTTTGCCGACCTCGGAAGGATGACAGGCCGAGTTTACCCCCACCTGATTATTAATTCAGCAGCTGAGCGGGATTTGAACTCAGGACGCTCGGATCCCAAGCTCGCCGCCCCAACCATTAAGCCAACACCAGGCTACAGATAATTGTATGACCTAACAAGAAGCTTGGCAGTGTGGTAGTTGGGGATGTAACAATCTAACTCCCTGTAATATTGTCATGAATCCAGGCTCATTGAACCTGAAGTCAAATCAATCTTGGCCATTATTTGTTATTTCCCAAGGTCTTAAGGAATTTTTGCCATGACGACCCATGAGAAATAAAGCCGAACAACTTACTACTTCTCTGTGGTTATTACTGCAACTAATTTTACTTTAAAACTTTCACTGACATAAAGTAGACTTGGAGGGAATTTCACACACACACACACACACACACACACACACACACAACAACACACACACACACAACACACACACACACACACACACCACACCTGACACTGCTGGGGTGCTACTTTACATATCAAGTACACAGTTGGTTATTACCTACGTTTGCCACTTTTTCACTCTACCCCAGTGCAGAATGTAAACATCATGAGCCTGAGATGTTTACTTATATCTTATGCACAGAATGAAATGTGCTTTGACATTCAACACAGCAGATAGCATATAAGACACACAGGAGGAATCTTTTGAAGGCCATGTCGAGAGAAGCAGGTACCCATGCACGGTCAGCTCTCAGCCTGGCCTCTGTAGAATCAACACGGCAGAAAAGGTTCATGGGGAATGTGCCCTGCTTCTCACAGCATGAATGTTGCAGATAGACCCAGCCAATCCCATTCATCTCAGACTTGTGCTGGGGAACATGGTATTTAACCTTTTAAAAATTAAAATAGGCCTAGAAGGAATGGCCTTGCACGTGAGTCGATTATTTGACCAGTCTTTCACCAAAGGTGTTGATCGCAATGAGAATACAGAGGCTCATTCAGCACAGCAGCTGCTTGCAATGAGTAGACCAACAGCAAGTTTCTTATATTGCTCTGCCACGGCACTTTCATCAACCTAGGTTTGCCCCATTCAAGACTGCATACCTCCTGCTCCATTTGTACTCCCAGCCAAATCCCAAAGTCATTCTTATTGCTTCCTTTCTGATACATAGGGGAATGGCAGGTGTGGCTGTGAGAGGTGGCAGTTGGTGTGGGGGTGGGAGGGAAAGGAGCGAGCGGAGTTGCTGATTCCCACAATGTATCTCCCATCCCTGTCCTTGTTCTGGGAATGATGAGAATAAGGACCAGATGGTGTCTACCTCAATGAGTCTGGTCTTTCTTCTCCTGAACTGAGCAAAGCAAACTGCCCTTGTGAGTTTCTGTCCAAGATGGAGGCAAAATCCAAAGTCTCATCCGTGGTACTTCCAAAATGGTAACCACGAAGTACATGAAAGGAAGACACTTTGATAGGAAGACACTATAGCCCTATAATGTCTGCCTCCTATTCAAGGATTGTTACCTCCGTCACTGAAGGTGAAGGATGTTAGGTTTTCACCCCTCTCTGTCTGTTTGTTTATCTGCCTGTGTGCAGGATATCTCCAAAAGTTGTGGATGGATCCAGATAAAATTTGGTGGGCAGGTTGGGTGTGTGACGAGGATGAACTGATTAGATTTTCGTGAAGATCCAGATCCGGATCCGATTACTAGAAAATTTTCAGTGATTCTTCACCATTGAGAGATGGGGCCAAAAATGATATTTAGCACGATATCTCAAAAAGTTGGACACGGATTCGGACGAAATTTAGTGGACACGTTGGGTGTGTAACAAGGAAGAATTGATTCAGTTTTAGTAAAGATCCAGATCAGGATCTGGATACAATACTTTTTTAAGTGATTCTTCACCATTGAGAGATTGGGCTAAACTGACATATAGCACGATATCTCAAAAAGTTGCAGACGGATTCGGATGAAACTTGGTGGACAAGTTGAGTGTTTGACCATGACGAATTGATTCGATTTTGGTGAAGATCCCAATCCGGATCTGGATACGAGAATTATTTAATTTTTAAAGTGATTCTTCACCATTGAGAGATAGGGGTAAAACCGATATATAGCATGATATTTCAAAAATGTATTGGGCCCGATATATTCTCATGGATCAGGCATTACATGGTGGAGGTATGCGCTCTACGGAGTGGCCTTCTAGTTTTAATATTTAACGGCTGGACGAGTGTTGAAGTAATGCCAGCCATCCTATGCGAGTCCAATGAAAAAGGCTGTACTTCTTCAAGTAGCAAAGACACAATTGCTAATGTGCAGGTGCAGGTGCATAAATATAATTACACTTTTGTTTGTGGTCTGGAAGATGCTTCAGCACCTCGCCGAGGCTTGGACCATGGCACCATTCTCTGGGAACTTGGACGCCTGACCATCCGCCTGAAGGAACCAGAAGTGCTCAGTTCTACTACATTGCGCCTGAACTGGCTGGTTCGTTTTAAATCCGTTGTTTATTTCCCCTCAATTTATCCTTTTTTCTTAACAGCTCATTTATTTATCTCCACCAGATGTTTTCTTTCTTTTGAACTTTTGGTCCCTTCATGCTTGTCAATATCAGTGGTCTTCCAGTCCTCTTTCTATTCTGATAAGATCCCCCATACGACAATTTTGCGTCTTTCCAGGTTTCGCACAACATGCTTTACGTTCAGGGCTATCGAATGCTGTTCCGGCACCTTAGCATTGCCCGCGTGAATGGAAACTGGTCAACAGTTGATGTAAAGTCTCCGACAGAGCACAGTGCCGTGCTCAGCCGCCTTCGCAAGGGCACAACCTATGAGGTTAAGGTCCGAGCCTTTTTTGATGGCTTCCAAGGTCCTGACAGCAACGTGCAACTTGCCGTCACCCAAGAGGAAGGTGAGAAGGTATCTTGAGGGGAAATTTTTCATGATATACAGTATGTGTCAATGAAATGATTAAAGTGTATTCACTGAGACCATAACCTGACAATTTAGGAATTAAGAAAAAGGCGCACTGATGTTCCATATTTTTATTATTTATTGTTTTTACATTACATTCTCATATAATTCTCTCCTGAGAACTAAACTGAACTATCCCACATCCAGGACCTAATTTATAGTTAAGTGCACCGAGGTAATCTTTCAAGTCCAGTACACCTTTGGTGTACACGGCAGTTTAAAGCCAATTGTTTGAAGCTGATACTGGTCTTTGTTCATTGTGGACGAATCACATTGTAAATGGGAACCTGAACTTTGATGTCACTTTTCTTCGGTGTCATATCATACTCGACAGCCCCGTTGACTTTACAGCAGCTTAATATGTTTGGGGAACTTCGTATTGTTGTTTAGATGTCACTTTGACACAGAAAAGTTTCTTTATGTGTGTAAGACCCCACCAGTATCCATATCCTCTCCAGGAGATGGATACCCGTGAGGTCTTGTACAAATAATTTGTAATTTATCCAGTGTACCGACTACCGAAGCAAAATATATTTTTCAAAATTATATGAATACTTTAATATCCATAAGTGAGTGTTAGAATTTGGGACTGCCAATTTTGAATCCCTTCTGAAAGTATGGCGTCCTCGATAATGCTCCATCATTTCTGAGAAGCATTATGTCAGCATTATTTTTTGTCTCATTCTTGGATAACATTGAGACATAAACATGACAAATATACTCGTAAATGGATTCACCTGGAGGTTTCGAGTTGAGGAATGCAGTAGTTTTATATGGTAAAAAAAACAAACAAAAACATGACTGCATGAAGGATTTAAATTGAATGGAGAAATTTATAATTAGCTAATTTGGCCGAGGCTGAGCGAAGCAACGTAGCGGCTGTTTATTCCTGATACGCAATGGCGCAACCAGGGAGTAGGGTGGTGTTCAGGGGGACTCGAGCCTCCTCCTTGTCTCAAGTAAGGGAGAAAATAATCTGACTGGACTAGCACTGCTGGCAGTGCATCACAGTCGGCACATCTCGCTCGAGACTGTGATTGACATTCTCTTGCACTCTCACCCCGTCGCCTTTATTTTGTACTTTAATATTTTGTGGACCTCTGATACCTACTCATTTAGCAGGTAAACTTAGCCCCCACCAAAAGAAAAATCCTGGTTGTGCCCCTGCTGATCCGTGAAACACCCTGCAACCCATGCCTAAAGAAAACAGACGTCTTGGAATGCCGGCTACATTTTCAATCCAATCAACATTTAACTTTGTTAAAAATAAATATCCAGTGGGTACGTGCTCCAATGTTGAAACTTTTGTGTCAATAGCTCAAGCAGTTGTGGAGAAAACAAATGTAAGAGTGAATAAATGTGAAAAAGTGAGGGCAGAAGAAAAAATAAGTGAGGGCCTTGGCTGACGTTCCACAACATAGTCAAGGATGGTTGTGGATGCCTATTACTAGTAATTATTTAATGTCATTGTCATCAGTTTAGAAGCTGAATAAATTGATTATTTGCACATCCCAACAACAAATGCCCTGCTCCCTCTTATTGATTCTCTAACAGCCCCCAGTGCAGCTCCACAAGATATCCACCTAGAGCGGTGTAAAGAAGCTGATTGTGACAGCGTCATGGTTTCCTGGAAGCCACCTCCTGAGGATGAGCGTAATGGAGATTTGCTGGAGTACAAGGTATTTTTGATCTGTCAGGGCGGGATTAAGGAATTTCACCAGGGTACCAGCACACAATGGCCAACTGGTGTCAGAAAGCACCTTGGAACATTTCATACCTTAAGTAAATGCTAGTTGAGAAACCAGATGGCTTAACTTTCCGTCCAAGAGGATTCTGTGCTCTTTGATGCAAGGCCTCGCCTCTGAAGTAACAGGATGGCTGTTTGCAGTCAAATGCCTTGAACCATTAGGATTCAAATCCAGGCTCGACAATTTGAACACACATATGCTACTTCTGAGCCACCTGCCCAAAAATACTGACTATCCCGATGCCAACAATGAAGCTATTAATTCCTAGATGAATTTTTCAAATAAGAATTCTTAATTAAGCGAAGAAATAGAGACAAATATACTTGTGAAATGACAGAGACAGTTTTACATCTCTCTCTCTCTCTCTCTCTCTCTCTCTCTCTCTCTGATGTACCAGACTCTTCAAAGAGCAGCTTTCTGAGCAAGAGTTATCCTGGGTGGTTTGCCATTGCCTTCCCAGCAGTAGTTAGGGCAGGAATTTGTAACTTGTAATTTGTTTATGGTGCCAGTAATATCTTGCCTACTCTTCACGAAGGACACCACGGGGTCTTAACCAGTGTGACCACTCCTTGGCTTTTTTCACAAGATCTTGGCTATTCGTTGTTCACCTTGGCGTCTTGGTTTTCTATAGGTTTTCTTGGCGAATAGGTTTTCTATTATCATCGCTTTTCCGAAACCTTGTGAATTCTTGGCTTTTTTCATTGGCTCACCTTGGCATTTATGAAAATGAGAAGTGGTCACACTGGTCTTAACGTCCATCAATTAATGGTGCTAGACGGGACACTCGTTTGACATCCATCCAAGTGACGACACATAAATTGATGAATGACATTGACTGTGAAACATCAGGATGACAATTTATATTTCGGTCTGGATTCAAACGCAGGCTTAGACAGCTTCAAGGCGAGTGTGCGTACCTCCAGGCCATCCTCCCAGCCCACTGTTTTACATCAGGAAAGATTAATGTAAGAAAACAATGAGCCACTTTAAATTAATTAAACGGCACAGAACATTCCAGAGAGGGATAAAATGGAATAAGCACTTGACTCAGCAGATGATCGGACGTAGTTTTTAAACCCAGGTCTCAAAATCCACAATGACACAAGCGCTGACCTTCTCAAATTATATTTTTGAAAGCTGACAGTAAATCGCCACTATAAAGAGGAATTTTTGACAGTCCCATTAAATGTAAATTGCATAACCATATAACTTGGATGTCTTGTTGTAAAACCTGGAGAGATGATGCGCAGCGAGGAATTTTTTTTTATCAACCCCTACTGTGATGCATCATGAATAATATGATTTGACAAGGTCTTCTCTTTTTCGGTTCAAAAAAAAAACAACAAACACTTCTGCAATATTAAATATCATTTGGAAGGCTTTCAAAATTCTCAGCTTCAGCCACTGAACGCTATTCCTGTGTTGTCTTTGCCTGCAGTGAACAGGCCATGCAGTTTTCCTGGATGAAATCCTCCATTTAATGTGCAATAGCAGCTGTTTCCAGGATAGTGTTTCTCCAACATTGTGCAGACTCATGCAGTCAAAGCAAGAGAATACGCTGCAGCTTGTCGACACTCCACTCGAGCACTCGAAGAAGCCTGCTGATTTATAGCAATGATGTCTTGCCATGTTTGAGTCGATTGGATCTTCGTGTCCAAGCATGTGCTTACATGTTCAGCTCACAGGGCAAGAGTCATCTGACTTATTCTAGGGAGGAACAGGGTTTAATGTAGTTACATGCATCTGTGTTTATGTGCTCATCGTGGGAAATATTGTGGTATCGGACACAAAATGCTATGAGCCAGATTTTAAGACGATGGCTGGATTGTGACTTAAATGGTGGGGGTATGCTCAAATATATAATCACTGGGGTGGTGATCAAGACTTATCTGCCCAAAATTGTTATCTTGTGCTAATTACAATTCATTGGTGTTGTGTGTTTGTGTGTGTTTTGTCTGTGTATATCTATATACAGTAGCATATGTAAACTGAGTATGTTTGTTTCTTATACTTTTTCAAACCCCTGGACCAATTTCCCCGAACCTTACTACACTTCATTATTTTCACAAGCGGAAGGTCAGCATTACAATAAAAACTTTTAAATTCTTCATAAAAATGGTGTAAAAACGTGACATAACAAAGCTTTTTGCGAGCGAGCGAGTATGTCACCTGACATAGGCCCACCTCTCACCTAACACTGACTCTGGTGGTGGAGCATAACACTTTGGCTGGGAGAGGGGCATAGCTTCTACTGTGTGTGCGTATTCACAAGTTGATGCTCTGTCTGGAATCGAACCCATTGCATTGAAATATTTATTTTCTTTATGCAGAATGTAAATTTATATACAAAGCAATGATGTTTCTATAATCATCAGTTTCTATGGAACTACAATGAGTCTAGCAGATGGTCAGGGAGGCCGTGGGTTGTCTGTCCATCAAAAAAGGAGTTGATCACCCGGGAAATGTCACCTAAAAACACCCTAAAGAACCATTAGATGTATGCAGAATATGTCTTACTGGAAGATGACTGAATTAATAGTGATGTCTTGCTTCCTTCTCCGTGTCAGAAGGAATCTTCTCTGAAGCATATCCACATATCTATCTGTGTTGACTGTCACTGTTTGTCCGGCTTTATTCTCAAAGAAGAAGGATCCTATCATATCCCAATGTCAGATAGCACACCAAACCATTACTTTCACGACAGAAACTTGCTGTTCCATATGTTTGTGCGGTTGGTGTTCTGCCCCAAATCACTTGTACTGTTTATTCAAGTGGCCGCTGAGATTTAAGAGGGCCTCATCCACATCACTAAAGAAGATATTGTCCAGAAAATCCTGGTCTTCTTCGATCCGTTGGGCAATGGCGGTGCAAAATTCGAAACTCTCCCTCTTATTTATTTTGGTCTGGTGATGCAGTAACTCTATCTTGTCCAGATTCAGTTTCAGATCGTCATACCATGATTCTCTTAATGGTTGTGTCGTGTGAGAATTCCCCCAATGTGATTTGTGCTTGCATTTAGCATTCATAACTCAGGTAAATCAATAATTAGTTATTAAAATAAGCTCTTTATTTAAAAGTTTGCAGCGATCGTAATTTTAAAATAAATATCACAAAACGTATAAAATATGATGCGGATGTTGGCGTTGTCCCGCAACCAGTTTGAGTGTAAACCCCATTGTCTTGGGTCACCTGCCCCCACCGTGAGCAGACTGAGGCTGCACAGGCCGACTTTTCTTGACAGATATTTTCATTTATGGACATTTTCCGAATGTTTTGTGATTTTCTTTCCTGGGATATCAGCTTCAAGTTGCATCAGTATGTAAAATTTCAGCTTTATACCCCACCTAGAAAGTACTTCACATTTATACCAGAGAGTCAGTGACTCCCTTTATATATTTGAAGATGCAGGGTGTCCCAAAAAATATTACCACAGTTTGAAACGTTTTGTGAAGGGATAGTTGGCATCACTGTGTTTGGACAACTTCCTTGTGCTGCTCTCCGAGGTCGGCAAAATGAGTGCTAACATGCTGGTATACTGTGTCGGAGTGGCGACCCGTCCAGGATTTGTGCCCAATAGCCAAGGAGACTGCTTCGGCAGCACCAACGCTCTGCACAGAATATGGTCCCAATATCCTCCTCCTCCTCCTGTGCTGCTCAAAAGACAACCTCCCTGCCAACATCTTGTCTACCCATTGATGAAGTTGAAGTGTGGGCAAAAAAAAAAAATACAGCTGCAATGCAATTATCCCTGCGTATTTGACTGTAGGTAAGGTGGTTGGGATTATCCGTTGTTGAAAGAGATGCACAGCTAACCAACAATTTGTACTAAGCACCACCCACCAATTTGAACCAAACAGGAAAGGACAGACAGCCTCAGGCGACATTTCATTTGTGGGCACAAACTTCATCAAGCTTACACTCCAGTTCCAGCATGTGACAGCCACTTTTTTTTTTAGATCCTCGTGGAGGATCTCTAAGTCTTACTCACGTTGTTGTTCTTCGTGGACTTTTTTGTTTCACAGCCTACAGTTTTCATCGAAACTTCCTGAAACTTGGCATATATATGTAAAAATACCCTGCGCAGACAGTAACCATTCCGATTTTGAAAATTCCTCCTAGAAAAAAAGTTATGACGTCAAAATATCTCCGCTAATGGAAATCGCCGAAAAATTTATCTCCGAAACTAGGCAAGCTTTTTAAATTATTTTGCGGGAATCAACAGGGCATTAGCAGAGATGAATTACCGCACATATGATACATCACTATGAGTCATATCAATTTTTATGACGTCATTCCTATTTTTTGACATTTTTGTTTCACAACCCAGAGTTTTCATCGATCTTCGTGAAACTTGCCATGTATATGCAGAAAGCCCACCGCAGCAGTAACCATCTCCGATTTTGAAAATTCTTCCGAGAAAAAAAAGTTGACGTCATAATATCGCCGCTAATGGAAATCGCCTATACCATTATCTCCGAAACTAGGCAAGCCGTTTGAATTTGTTTGCGGGAATCAAGCCGGGCATTAGCACAGAAAATTTATCGTAAACCTGATACATCACAATGACGTCATATTCGTTTTTATGACGTCATCATTAAGAGGACGAGGATCTTAGCTCATTTGAGCTTTTTTTTTTTTTTTCAAATTTACTGCTCAATTCTGGAACTTGTCAATGAATGGAATTGCTTAGTGTGTCAGTGCAGATAAAACCATGCCATCATCATTTTGGTTCCACTCCTTATATCTCAACTGCCGTGATCTAGTATTATAATGGATGTACTTGAGTAGTTAAGTGAGAATTTCCTGGAAGAGTAATGTGCTGCTTCCCCTGCTTTCTGGGTTTCTTTGGGTGATGTATAGGTAGCTACAGCTTGCTGCAAAGCTTGTCATGTGCTTTGTGAACGAGCAGGTGTGGATTGTGGGTGGGTGTGCATGGAACTGTGGGCTGTTGTGCCTGTGTTATGTGGTGAATGCATTGTGTGGTGAAGGTGACTCACTGGTGTAGCATGGTAAAGCTTTGTGGTGTTGCATGTGTGCCATTTCAGTGTTGTCTGTTTACCTTGTTGTTGTTTTTTTTCCTATCTACTTTACACCATCACCCCCTTGCAACATCTATTTATGGACTGTATTGTGTGGGGATGTCATTTGTTTCACTGGGGAGACCACCTCCTTGGCCTTTAACATCCAAAGCCTCAAGCACCAATCGCTAATGTTTAATGGATATGGTGCCTAATATGTGGATTCCTCCCAGGCCAACTTTGTGGCCAGCTTCCACTTTATGACATGCAATCGCCCTCTGAATTGTCATGTCCCAACCACATTGACCTTTGATATTCTTTCAATTTTCTCCCATTTTCACCATTATATGCTTTACCAAAATCATTGCAGGCACTACAATATATCATCTCTGATTTATAGCCAATTGGAATTTCATCTTTTAATTTATTAATAAAGTTACACATGGTGTACATCACCATCCATAACTGATGTTGATGTACACCACACAATTGACACCAACCAATCATATCCAACTCCCCGTGTTTTACAAATTGTATGTTTCTTAATCCACATCACAAGCACCTTTTGTAACCATTATTCTGCAATACATTCTGTACTCATTTTATCTCCTTGGATTCTGCATCTCTGGGTGAAGAAATCACCCACAGTGGGGATGTTATTGTACAAGCAGCACTACATTTATTGCAAATGGGATAACACGAATTGAAATCTTATAGTTTATTGGTGCGTGCTGGTTTCCTGTACACATACATCTCCAAGATGCTCGTGAAAATGCCAATTTTTCCTCTTTTTTTCACATATTTTGTGAATCTGATGCTGGGGAAAACCTGGTCCAGTTTTTCAAGAAGGTGGTCAACCATGTTCAGATTCACAGTGGTGCATATGTTGCATCCACGCACCTGTTCCAATAACATGGCAAACAAACTCGCTCATTCCGAAAGATATTTTACATTCTGACACCCCAGGACCAGATTAGATACCCCCTGCAGACACCAGAGAGTCGGTCCAGAGCTGTGTCAAACATTTGTCTGTATTATGGTGTCAAATATAAACATTGTGCTATCCAGACAAATCAAGCAGATGAGATGTTGCCCAATGCAGCTGGTCGTTTGGCCGAGTCATTTTCCAATCATTGGGCTGTTCTGATCATGTGCTATTTCAATTGCCAAATCAACTCGGACATTATTTTGTAAAGAGTGAAAACGCATGAAATTAGAAGGACACTCAGTAGAGCGTATACCTCCATCACATAATGCCTGATCCAGTGGAACATAACAGGCCCAATACATTTTTGAAATATCATGCTATGGATCGTTTTTGGCCCTATCTCTCAATGGTGAAGAATCGCTTGGAAAATTAAATAATTATCGGATCCAGTTCCGGATTTGGATCTTCATCAAAATCGAAACAATTCGTCCTTGCTACACACCCAATCTGTCCACCAAGTTTCGTCCGAATGCGACCATAACTTTTTGAGATATCGTGCTATATATTGGTTTAGCACGATCTCTCATTGGTGAATAATCACTTAAAAATGATCAGATTGGGATCCGGATTCGGATCTTGACAAAAATTAAGCAATTATTCCTTGTAACACACCCAACAGGTCCACCAAGTTTCATCCAAATCTGTCCACAACTTTTTGAGATATCATGCTATATATCGTTTTTGGCCCAATCTCTCAATGGTGAAGAATCAATTAAAATTATAGTAGTCGGATCTAGATCCGGATATTCACCAATATCTAATCATTTCGTCCTTGTCATACACCAAAACTGTCCAAAAAATTTCATCTGGATCCGTCCACAACTTTTTAATATTCCATATTTATTCTAATAGAAGCCCCCTTCTAATAAAGCCCCCCCCTCTTTGAGAAATTTCCATGTTTCAAGGGTGTCTCTAATAATAGCCCCCTCCCCCCTCCCCCGTCACCCGGTGTGAAACAATTGAGACAGCTGTAGCCTGTAGAGGGAGCCTAGCCCGCCTGGCCAAGCCGGGACCCGGCTTTGTTGACAGGTGTGTTTGACGGGTCAAGTCAGTGTGGTGTCGTATTCTGCATAATTATACCCCTCTACCTTGACAATACTTGTACTTTCATAATAAAACAAATAAATAATAAATAAAAAATTATATGTTTGTAGATTGTCTCTAATAAAGGCCCCCTCCTCCTACTCCTTGATCAAACTGGTATTCTAATAAACACCCAGGGCTTATATTAGAATAAATACTGTATCCTGCACACAAAGAAACAAACAGCCAAACAAACAAACAAGAAGACGTCATGCAGAGCACGATACTTGCAAAATCCACAAAACAAATTTGACCTCTAAAATAATTGGTGCTTTAGTTCACTCACCTGATATGCAAATCCTCTTGAAATTTCAAGTCAATGCGATGAAAAATGAGGATTTTAGAAATACCACCTTAGTTGTTAACCTTGGGCCTATGTTGACCTTTTTGTCCATGTTGATCTCAAAAATAATTAGCTTGTCAAATTTATTGTCCTGAAATATATATCCTCTTCAAATTTCAAGTCGATCGGATCAAAATTGAGGATTTTAGAAATACTGCCCTAGTTGTAGACGTTTGGCCTATGATGAGCTTTTGCTTTATGTTGACCTCAAAAATAATTGGCTAGTTGAATTCAGTGAACTGAAATATAAATGTTCTTCAAATTTCAAGTCAATTGGATGAAAATTGAGGATTTTAGAGATACCACCTTAGTTGTTGACCTTGGACCTATGTTGACCTTTTGGTCCATGTTGACCTGAAAAATAATTGCTTGGTTGAATTCAGTGACCTGAATATATAAATCCTCTTCAAATTTCAAGTCAATCAGATGAAAATTGAGGAATTTAGAAATCTCACCAAAGTTGTTGACGTTTCGCCGATGTTGATTTTTTGGTCAATGTTGACCTCAAAAATAATTGCCTGGTTGAATTTAGTGACCTGAAATATTTTTATTTTGTGAAATATTTAGTGACATGAAACATCCTCTTCAAATTTCAATTCCATCGGTTGAAAATTGAGGATTTTAGAAACCTCACCTAAGTTGTTGACCTTTGGCCTATGTTGACCTTTTAACCTCAAAAACAATAGCCTTCTTCCTTATCACAAACTCTACTATGTGGTGAAGGTTCGTGAAGATCAGTTTAAAATGATGACCTGTAGGCGATGAACAGACAGACAAACAGACAAACAGACAAACAGACAGAATAACAAAATCAACTAACCAATATACTTGAAAAATCGTAGATTTTGCAAATAACAAACAGAGAGAAAGGGGTGAAAACATGACCTCCTTCACGTTCGGTGGTGGGGGTAATTATCAGATCCAGATCTAGATTCGGATTTTCACCAAAATTGAATCAATTTTTCCTTGTCACACACCCAACGTGTCCACCAAGTTTTGTCCGAATCCGTCTACAACTTTTTGAGATATGGTGCTATACATCATTTTTGGCCTGATCTCTCAATGGTGAAGAATCACTAGTGTGTGTTTTTTTTTTTTGACTTGTGGGTTTTCAAGACCTTATCAGCACGAGTTGTCTGTCTGATTAAAACCTGTGTTGGTGCATGTAGGTCTGGTGCTTGAGTGAGGCAGGGGTGCTTCACTTAAACCGATCAGCTGCAGCCAGCAAGCTAAACTTGGAGATACGGCCCATTCTTCCTGGCACCGCATACCTGGTCGTCATGGCAGCGAGCAATCGGGCAGGCATTGGTGTGCACAGCTCTCCTGTCAAGCTTCCTTGTGAGTAGTTACATCCTCCTGAAAACACAAGAACAAACATGTATGGTCTTCTATCATAGTGATATATGGATATCTCACGCGATTGTGTTGAATTCTGTTGTGTGGTTTACCTGTCCATGATCAATTGCTGTTGATAAATCTTGCCAGTTGTTTTGTGAATATATTCTGTACTTTTTCTGCATGGTTCTAGAAGAACCATTAACAGTTATCCTCATGCAGCATCACGCAAATGATCCCTGTTTTCATTTACGAGGTTAATCACTGTCAAAGACAC
Source organism: Eptatretus atami (assembly GCA_035128595.1). NCBI lineage: Eukaryota > Metazoa > Chordata > Myxini > Myxiniformes > Myxinidae > Eptatretus > Eptatretus atami. Next base: position 80,201,306 of record CM068953.1, on the reverse strand, counting down.
CATATACTCTGTATTTAATATCAAACTGATACAGTATCTTGTGTAAAATATGAAGTAATATTTGAGCTCCTGAGAAGTAAACCGGTCTATCCCACTTCCAGGAATAAATTCAGTCAAATGTACTCAATTAATCTCACCAGATTTGGTGCTGTTTTGGTTAGAGGATCTGCTTTAAGTCTCAGAGGACAGCCATTCGTACCGACCATTGCCGAGTCACACCCCCAAAAAATTAATGGTACGTGCTATTTCCTTGCTTGATGCTCAGCATTTAAAAGGGACAGAGCATGGACAAACGACTGTTGTTTGACAACCATTGCACAGGCTTTACGGGCCTAATGACCTCCTCATGTGTTGTAGTTCCTTGTAAGGGAACTCATATTGAGGTCGGTATATCATCTTTTGTTAATTGGCGGTTTTCACCAAATTGTTTGAGGCTAATTCTGATTTTTATTCATTGGGTATTAAATGGCATTCTAAGTTTGAAACCCAACATTGAAAATCCTTTTCTCAGAACGTTTTTCACATTGCATGCTCAATTTGCTTATCAGCTGACAAACTGATCAATCGCTTTGTACCATATACTTCACAAATGCAACAAGAAAAGGAGCAATCAGAGATTACAGACCCTCGCCAGGGCTTCTTTTGTGTGGTGTATTTTGTGTGGTGTTTGTGTCATGGTGTGTTACGAAATTAGTAAGAGACATAATTAGAACTGCCACTTTATAACTGCTGGCAGTGATGACCGGGTATCAAAACATCCCGCTTTGATTGGACACCTGACCCTGACCCATGACCTTTATTGTTATTATTCAATTGAATTTACAATGGGATTGAAATAAATTCAGTTCAAATCAAATGGAAGACCAAATAGGTACAGTCCTGCATTGGAGTCTTCAGAAGGAACCTGAACAAGCGAAAAGTAAAGATAAAGTAATCAGGAAGAACCTGGATAGGTCTCTCATTTCAGCTGCTACTCCTCTACCCCCAAACCCATCCAAGCACAGCCAAAGTTTTTGGTTAAATCCAATATTGTTGCCAAACCATGTGACCGATGATATCATATGTGTGAACCTTTTGTTCCTCATGGATAGGCGGTCATATGTGTAAAGTTTTGCCTCGATCTGTTCAGCCACTTCAGGGAAGAAGGTTTTTGAAGTTTTTTTTTAAATAAAAAAACAATATTGCTGTTGAATCACGTGACCGATGACGTCATCAATTTTTTTATGTGGACCCCAGATGACCATCAAAATTTTTCATACTGATCAGATATAGCGTTCTGCATATGCAATTACAATACAATGTCATAATGAAGGCACCTCTGACGTCATAAAAAATTTCAATTTTTTCCTTGGTGTGGTTTCAGAGATAGAGGTCCAAATTTTTCCCATTTTTCCAACATGGCTGCCACAACACGTGAGCTATGACGTCATGATTATCATTACAACATTCTATATGAGTAGTTGCACCCATGGTGGAAATTTCGTCTCAATCCGACAAGCGGTTGCGGAGAAAAACACTAAAGTTCTGTGCGGACAAACAAACAAGCAAACGTACTCAAGTGCAATACCCTCGTGTCGGACGATGAGCGTGTTACATGAAATAAGTTGGGTTATTTTTCTCTTGAAATCACATCATCAGATGATTGAGATGCTGTGAAAATGTTGGCATTTAGAGAGTCTTATTTTGGGGATTTTGAAGACCTATAATTTGAAAGAACATATCAACCTGGGCTCCATGTCTGGTGCACACCCTGAGCAAGAGATTAGATATAAATGGTTTTCTCATGAAACATGAGCTTTAACCCAGGTTAGTTTAATCCTCAATTTGTTTCTCAAATATGACTGCTTCTAATTATTTTTTCTTATCCAACCTTTGCAGGAGTTTGGTCTCGAGACCTGCCCCGACTCCCAACCTCTTAATGATTACATCATCAACAATTTCCTGTCTTGGAAGAGTCATATGTCCGACCCAGTCTCAATAAGCATACTTTATGCTCATGGAATGTATATTCAACTGTAGCAACATATAGATTTCCATTCCTCAGACAGTGTTTGGAATGCTTTTGTGCATGGTACCATTAGACCAACCTCCACAGGCCAGAGATCCTGCAGGTGACCTAAACACACGTAGACTCTGTAGATTCAAACACTTCAATGTTTGTTTTCATCGTGTAAACTTTTCTGTTCTTCCATACATTTTTTCATCGTGGTCTGTTGTTAATGCTTTGTGGATATCTCTGCAATGATTTGTATTCCTTTTTCCTTTTTTGTCCAGCTGAATTAATGTTGAGCAAGCATTGTAAACTGTATTTATGTTTTCAGGCCTTTATGTTTGTTGGACTTTCATTTTTGTTTTGTTGTATCCACATCTTTATATTCATGGCACTCTTCAGATTTGAGGGATTTTTTTTCACAACTTTTCTGTAAACCTTTTTTGTCCTGTTAATGTATAACCATTAAGGTAGACACAGTGCTGTCCAGAACTGGCGTTATTGTGAATATGTGAAAATCTGTGCCCAATTCAGATTGTTCCTTTTTGGTATTGGTCCACGGTAATGCTCAGTGGTGATCTCTAACATTTATTATAGCACCCACTTCTTCTCTTTCTTCTATCGCTCATTTGTAAAATGGGAAATAAGAGAGAGAAGGCATATTATGGATGATTTGGCGGACTGGGGATAAGAGGGAAAGGAGATCAAAAGGAGAGATAAATATGGGAGGGAGAGAAAGGAACGTGAATTGGACATTTAACGGAGGACTGTTCAAACATTTTGTCATTTGTGAACAAATTTTAAAGTATTTTTCAATGCGACTTGAAAATCTAATAAATTAGCCAATACTTCACCCTAAATGGAAGGAATAATTCCCACCCAGAATTACGGGTGGATTACTTTACCCAGAGTTGTGGTATTTTAGTTAACTTGTAATATCCGTGCTCATCGGGAGCGGTGATATGCCATACATATTCACATAAACATAATTGGGGTCCTCCCCCTACCCCGAACCACCGGGACCATGAATGTGTTTTACCACCTAAAATCCTCCTGTGCATCCACCGAGTACAACCACCAGTTTTCAATTCATTCTGTCCAGTGGTTCAGGAATGCATAGAAGTCAAACAAACAAACAAACAAACATGAAAAAGATGCATTCAGACACAGACATGCCTCAAATTATAATAGAGCATGACTATCAAAGAACCCATTTTTATAGATGGGTTAATTCCCCCACTTCTATGATGTTGATGGTGCATTTAATTATGATTTGCAATACCGGCTTCCACCAGCTGGCGCTCTACGACACACACTTACGGTCGAGAGAATTGGGATCCTTCCCTACCCCTCCCCCCCCCACCCCAACCCTGAACCCCCAAGACTGTGAATTTCTTTTTTATTACTGCCAAAAACTTTCACATGCATACCCTGAGTCGAGCCACTAGTTGTCAACCCATTCTGTATAGCTGTTTAGGAATGCATAGAAATCAAACAGGCAAACACTGGTACTAGTTGCGAAATCAGTTGCTGCAAAAATCTTGGCATTTGACCTCAAAACAATTGGCTTCTTCCTTTTGATAGGTGAACTAATTCAGTGACCTATTATGCAAATTCTGTTCAAATGTCAAGTCAATTGTATGAAAATTGACGATTTTACGTGATCTTGAGCTTTGACCTTTTGACCTAAAAAAAACAAAAACAATAGGCTTCTATCTTGTGACTACCTCAAACGGGTGTTTAAGTTTCATGAAGATCCGAGTAAAATTGTGACCTGGAGGCGATTGACATACAGACAGACAAACAGATAGACAGACAGAATAACAGATCATATTTCACAAGTAACAAACACACAGACACTTATATTGAATAGTATGATCACCCTCAGCATGAAGGCGATTCTGATAAAAACCGCCTCATTTGCATAAATCGCATCATCAGTGACATCAGATTGCATGGACCCATCAAGACACATTATAACAACAACGGAGCCCCATCTTGGAAGACACGTGACAAGGACGTGCTTCATTTGCCTCGATGTCTGCTGCGGTTGACTCTAATATGCAGTACTAGCAGCCTGTGAGGCAAATCTTGAGACAAGGAAAATGTGGTCACCTGCAATGTATAGCTGGAAGTAACAGCGAGTCGATGCTCAGAACAAACATCCCCCTTATCATTTACGAAATGCTTCCATCTCTTCTTCACTTTTTACTTTCACTTTTCACCAGATATCTTACCCTTCACCTTCACCCTACCCTGCCTTTTTATTCTTTACAACACATGGCATGAGGCCCACTTGTGAAAACTGTTTGGCCTACTCTTGCTGTGCCCAGCAGTCTTTCAGTGTGTGTTATATGAAGCTAAACAAAGCAAAAGGACTCTTCAAACAAGCTTGCACAGAGTTATTGAACAGCAAAGTACTCAGCTTGTTTTGGCAGTGATTTGTTACTGCTGATGCTTGTTGATCTGAACGGGACAGCTTGTTGTCCAATGGTGTCATCATTTCAACAGTGCTGACACAGATCAGGCCAGCTTCCTGCTGTGTGAAATCCTTTATACAACAAATATCTTGAGTCGTGGCTGCCTCCCAACACCCTGCTTCACACATATATCTCCTGCACTATACATTCCACCCACAAGTCTGTAGTCTTTTCTCGATTTATCTCCTGAAACCTTTTTTTTAAAATTAATACTTCTGTCCCTCCTTTGTGTTTTTTCCCCTCCTTTGTCTTAATTTCATCTCTGAGCCAACATTAATCTTTTCTCTTTCTCTAAACCTGCCCTGTTTGAATGTGTTTGGAGTAATTCCTCAAAAAGAAGATCCATCTTTACTTCTGATAGTGCAAACATTGCTTTACTGTAAATTGCCAGTGGCTATCGGAACAATATGCTCTGTACTAACATTTTCATTTCTGATCATAAGCAAAATGATGAACAGATCATTCGGAAGCATTACTGCTTCCAGAAAATTTTCGATTTGTAACCGTGATGTGTGTGGCTCCTGGAGGAGTTTGTATATGTATATCACGTGTAGTACAGGGACCTCAGGAGACAATTGTGCACTTGTACATAAATTGCAAATACATCAAAACATAGGACCGCCTGTCCTGATGCTCACCTGGATCAGGAGCAAGTCACTCAACCCCCCTTGCAGACCTGCTTAGACCCTGAATTATTTGATGCCGTGAACAAACTTAGGTATATCACGGGTGATGAAGGTTGTGGTCAAGTTTCATTGAAATTGTGTGTGTAGTTCAGAGAAGAGAGCAAATGTCTATTTTGGGGGGGGGGGTCAAAAACCCTCCCGTAGACCCTTTTTCGAGTGCAGATTTTGATGCGGTCAATACAATTTGGTCCATCACAGGTGATGAATGTTGAGGTCAAGTTTCATCAAAATCGTTTGTGTAGTTTCGGAGAAGAGAGCAAATACCTATTTTTTTTGGGGGGGGGGGTGGGGTCAAAACCCCCCTGTAGACCCCATTAATGAGCGCAGATTTTGATGCGGTCAACACACCTTCGTTAGACATCAGATATGAAGCTTGTGGCCAAGTTTCATCAAAATTATGTGTTTGGTTCAAGCGATAATGACTGAAGTGTTTACGGACTGACTGACTCGCCTACAGACACTGTTCGATCGCATAAGCTCCCCGGACTAAAGTCCAGGTGAGCTAAAAAAGAAAAAACAATGAGAAAACCCAACACAGTATATGTAATTACCTCCGTCACCAAAGGTATGTGGAGGTTATGCTTTCACTCCTGTTTGGCAGTTTGATTTTCTGTCCATTTGTGAGCAGGATGTCTCAAAAAGTTGTGGATGGATTTGGATGAAACTTTGTGGACAAGGTTGGGTATGTGACGAGGATGAATTGATTCAATTTCAGTGAAGATCTGGATCCAAAATGGATACTCTTATTTTTTAAAGTGATTCTTCGCCATTGAGAGATAGGGCTAAAACGATACATAGCACTGTATCTCAAAACGTTATGGACGGATTTGAATGTAACTTGGTGGACAAGGTTGGATGTGTGACAAAGACAAATTGATTCGATTTTTTTTGCATACATAGTCGAGGCTTGTGGAAGAGCTAGTATGACTATACTGAATGGATCAGGACACAACAGGTCAAAATAAACAGCTGAGAGAGGGGAAAAACACCAACAGTAGAGTTGTTGTGGTTGTTGTTATTTAGCCCCATACAGTTCTCTTGAACAAGACAGCATGGAGACAGCCGATCGATCTCCCATGAGCGACCCAGAGATCCCCCACATCCAGGATGGTGTACCACCGCCTCCACGAAGTCAGGGACGAGAGAGAGAGAGACAGGCAGAGACAGAGACAAACAGAGACAGACAGACAGACAGACACACACACACACACAAAGCGAGACAGAGACATATACAAGAGGGAAAGGGCCGGTCCATGGGGACCAATCGATCGGCACTGACCATGAGCATGCTGCCTTGATGAATCTGGGCAGCAGAAAATAATGGGAAAGATTTGGTCCCGACTTGCATTGCGGGTACAACCACCATGAAGAGGTGTCCCCAATAGTAAATCAGCAGAGTTGTCGGCCAAGATAGAGGCAGACTTGGCCAAACAATGGGTGTGGATAGGAATGAGGAGCAGGAGAGGATGCATTGGGTGGACAAGATGGAAACAGAAGGAAACCCTCAGGAGGGAAAACTGGAAACTTGGAAGGAGGAGGGATTGATGTGGTGGTTAATGAGGGTAGAAAAGATCATAGTTTGGGGTTGGTGATGAATTGAGATGGTGATGAATAGCTGTCTTGAAGACCTGGAGGAAAGAATAATATTGAAGAGAATGTGGAAGTAGATTCCACAGGTAGGAAAAAGAGGAATGAATGAGTGGAGGTGAGCAGTGATCCTGGATTTCGGTAGGTTCACCAGAAGGGGGTTGATGGCCGACCATGTGTGCCCTGCAGATTCCTGCGGGAAAGTGGGTGGGGGGGGGATAAAGCATGGAAAGAGCAACTGGTGCAAGACCAGAAAAGAGGCACCAGAAGACAGAGAGATCACCGACCTTCGAAGTGATGGACCCATAAACTCATCTTCATCGCTGGAGATTCCAATAATCTTGAAGGCCTTGGTTTCCATGGCATCAATCTGAGCAAGATGAGAGGTAGGGGAGACAGCCCAGAAGGGACAACAGTACTCCATCAAGCTAAAAATGAAGACCTTATAGGTGGATAGAAAGAAGTTCGGGTGTGCCAAGGAAGGACTTTGTATGACGGGTGAAAAGGACAGAGAGAGGATGTGAGAAAGCAGCAGAGTAGGACTTTAGGACACGTTAGCTGATGCTGTCCAGTCCAGTTGCAGAGTCAGAGTCGAGGGTTGAAAGAACCTTCTCCACCTTCTCAGGTGCACAAGACATCAAATAGAAGTCCAAGAAGAAACCCAAAGAAGTAAGGAGCAAAGATGGAGTCATCAGGAGGAACCTAGATAGGATTCGGGTTTCAGCGGCTACTCCACAACTCTCAAACCATGAGTGAACTGCCAAACTCGTCAGGATTGGGGCTGCTCTACGAGAATAGATAGAGAGATGTTGACTTTCACAAGCACATGATCAGATAAACCAATCGGAGCAGATGATTTGCATTTGCGGAAAAGTTAGTCACCACCAAGGCCAGAAGGGAAGATTTGCCATTGGGAGAAATCCAGGTTGGAAAGTTCACAGATTGAGTCAGTTCACAGACTCCCGTGGAGTCACAGAAGTCCTTTGCTGAAGTGCCATGGCTGGTGAGAGGTACCAACACCCAGCTAAGTTTCATGGTGACAATTGAAATCACCACATATGAGGAAGAGAGAGTCGGGATGAGTGATTAAAAGTTTGTCCATGTTGTCTGAAAGAGAGATGTCGATGGAGTTGTCACTGTTAGGAGGACGGTACAACACACAAATGCATAGGAAGTGGGAGCAGAGGGGAAGTCACAACCAGAGATACTTCTGGGGAATGGGAGGTGTAAGATCAGTGCATGGACAGTGAGAAATTGAGTTATTGATGTGAAGTGCAACTCTGCTGCCACGGGCATGGTTCAAGGCTATCAAATCAGAGAAGACAGAAACCTTCACCCTTGTATTGTGAGATTGGGCCAAAAACGATATATAGCACAATATCTCAAAAAGTTATTGACGGATTCAGACGAAACTTGTTGGACAAGTTTGGTGTCTGACAAGGACCAATTTATTAGATGTTTTTTTTTCTACTGAGTGCCATTCTATTTTGAACCTAGGATCCCAGTATGCATGAGTTGTGTGCTCATATGGGAACTCCACACAGGTCCAACCCATATATTATAATTGCATAAAAAGTTAAGGATGACATAAACAGGACATTGGCTGAGTGTCATGGGAAACAAGGAGAAGTTGACGTTCCGAGCGTTACCCCCTTCGTCTTTAACTCTGTTTTGCTCCAGTGAAGGGTTAACGCTCAAAACATCAACTTCTCGTGGCTTCCCATGACGGTTAGCATACCTCAACGTCCTTTTGATTTAATCTATTTATTGTACCTGTCTGCCGATGCAGATCAACACGAGCCTTCATGAGGAAGACTGGTTCTTTATTCTGCAGGTCACAATCAAACACTAACTTCACCTTTCTTCTGCTTTGTCCAGAGAAAAACACCAATCTATGCACACAATAATCCCATTTATGACATTGCTTGAGTCCAAAGTGTTTATTTTATGGAGGAGGGTGGTAGAGCCGGAGACTACCTACACCAAAGGCAAATGGACATTACAGTGGTAACAATGGAGACATAACCAGAATGTTTTCTCAGGCTGGCTTTCTTTTCCGATGATACTTTCTCTCTAATATATAGTTTTAGATTCCAAATCCTGATAAATTTTTCAGGTTCGAGAAATGAGCGGAGTAAGAGCAGAGATTTATTTTCCCCTTTGTTTGTTTGCCAAGAACTCCACTCGGCACATTGAGTGAGCACATGGCAAAAAAGCGAGCACATGGTTAAAAGGCATAATTACATGTGTTGGAGAGAAAAAGCGTGTAGAACAGATTTTCCGTAACTAACATATAACTTACAATCAGGTAAGCGCACCTCCTGAGCTGCCGCTTTCCCAGTTTTCTTTGCCCTTTGTACTTCATCTTGAATATGCAGTTTTGGATTCCACTATTAATGTTCTTTGCATCGGAGGATCATCATAAAGGAGTCGCATCGTCCATGGATTCTACAAGACTGGTGATTCATTGAACCTTTGGGTAGAAAAGATTAGAACTTCATGGACTTCGTTTTGTTGGATTCCTTAATGTATGAAAAAGAAAGATATTGCTCCAACATCTTTATTGCTTTCCTTTAATAATAACCATGCAACCAATTAGATACGTCAACATTGATAAATGCTGACTTATGCAAAGAGGCAACTTGGCTGTTATAAGGAGGCAACACAGATAAATGACTGGGTTGAAAGAGTTCCCTTGGCAAGTGCGGTGGTCAATTCTTTCACGTCTTCGTGTTTCCATTATTCGTGGCTTTGTGTTTCTGTGTCTCATCGATGTCCCCCTTCTCTCTACGTTTCTTTGCTTCCATGACAATGCACCTCAGTGACCTTCACGTCTCAGTAGCTCTTTGTATCCTCATGTGGATTAAGGCTGAATGTTTCCACAACTGCATGCCTCATTGTTTCCCTGTCTCAATGCCTCAATCTTCGTATGCTTCCATGCAGACAATGCATGCTCATACCTGTGTTTTGCAGCACTGCAAGCTGGACAAGGAGGGCAGATAGGAAGCCTTGTGAAAGAACCATTGTTTGTGGGTGTAGCCGGTGCTGTTCTTGGCCTGATACTGATTGCCCTTGCTGCGTGGCTCTATTGCCGATGTCGCCAGAAGAATCACCCGGATCCATATCATGGTGCCACCAAAGGTAAAATCAATTAAAAATAAAAAACACCCATGACGCTGAATTTATAACATTTGGAAAATAATATATTTACCATTATTACATATTATTAAATCATGCAAAATATAAAAATGAATCGGTATATATGGCAGGAATTACAGATTAATTTGAGTCATTAAATTTTTTTTAAAATAAAATGGCATGGAAGATTATTCTTGCTGCCAGGAAATTTGATACATACTTCCATTCAGAATTCCTTCTCAATTTAAGCTCCTTTTCCTTTTTCCCACATTTAATTTCTAAATTTAAAGACTTGGGGCATTGTTTTTTTTTGTAGTCCTTTGAGCGCCAATAAGGCCATTGCTCGGTGGAACAATAAAAGGAAATTGCTAGCTCGGAGTAACTTTTTGCTTTAGGCTACCCCATTTAAAGTCAGGTTCCTGTTTGCTCTTGTTTGAATGTCCAACTACAAAGTGCTAAATCAATGATCATCCATTCTTGTGGTGAAGCAAAACTTCTAAATGTTAGTATCTGATAATCGCCACAGGTCATTGCCTCATCATCAGTATTCTGCGACACATTCCAGATCTGTTAGTCACATAACAACTGACAGACTGAAACACAATAGCAGGTGGAGTGAACTGGTGGTGGAGGCGATGGGAGAAAAACTTTACCGCAGTTTATCAGGCCTGCATTGTATTGATTTGTCATTACCCTCCTGCTTGCTCTTCCAGCGGATCGTTGGGATCGCTTACGATTTACCTATGTACACGAGAGGCTTTGTTGTAGATGTAAGTAAGGCAGACCCTTATCAACGAAATAAGAGAGAAAAAAAGAATTCCACATATTTGGAAATGCACACAAATTTCCAGCAGAAATTGTAAAATAACCAATGGAAACAAAAGGACAATCAGCAGAGTTCATGGCCACTGTGTTTATGTACGATTAAAGTATCTAGGAATGGTTAAGTTTTTTTGTCCAATGACGGTAAGGTCACCTGTTCTCGATATACGAAAGCTCTATCACCATAATGACATGATGGCAAACAGCCTGCAGCAGCTGCTTGGCAAGCCACATAAGTGTTGGTGCCAGCGTGCGTTTGCCCAAAACTAAGGCCTAAAATTAGTAGCAGCTGCCGGTGTGTTTCTGTTTTCATTCACCAGCCAAGTGTTTGGCTGTTCTTTATGGGATTGGGTTTGTGAGGGAAGTGGGGGTGCTGGGAGGAAGTTGGTTGGGTGCATTAGAAGCACTAAGCTATGCTTTTCCCATCTGATGACCAGCAGGTGGGTCAGGATGCTTGCCAAGGCAATTGGTGAATGGCAAAGCTTTTGCTCTTTCAAAACTGATTTCCATTTTCTCTTGTCTTTCAGATCCTTCCTTTACATTCACACCAACAGGTAAAATAATAAAATAAAATTCTGCTTTTCAGATGCTTCCAGCTTTGTCGTGTATTTGGCACTAAATGAATGAATGAATGAATTGCTACAATGACCGAATTTTGAGCGAAGGCACGAAGTGATTTGTGCTAAATTGAAGCTTTGTGTTGCATCCCTCCACCGAGGCCACACATCTGTCTTTCCCTGGCGGTCATAGGCAGTTGATGGCCCGAGACATTCTAGTGCTCTTTCAGTGGCTACAATTACTCATTGACCTTGCGCGATGGGGTGTTGATTCGGTGAACCACTCGCTATCCGCAATGCACAAAATGTTTTCCTCTCCTCCCTTCTTTGTCCAGTGACCTTTAGTTCCAAGGACGATGGAGGCCTGCTGTCTTCCAGGTGGGTCCCGCTTTTATTCCCACTCCTCCAATCACACCATCTCAGTGCTCCACATTCCTGCTTATTACACACGTGAGGCACTGTGCAGTTTCCCGCTTCAATCATGGACATAAAGCAGCTGTCTTCACTTTCGCCAGGGAATTGGTAGTGTTTATATGATCCCTCCATTTCCCTCGTGATACAACATAGTGCACGGTTGTGTGTTCATCCCAAGAATTATTGATCGAAATCTCGGCCTGATTTACCAGCTTCGTGCCGTGACATGAAAATGATTGCTGACACCTGGAATGCAACTTTGAAGCCAATATCTATATCACATAGCAATGAAAAGATTATTATTTGTGTTTATTTTCATGAAAGGAGCACCAGAAATGAAGTTACGCAGGCTTTTCAAAATGTTTGGCCTGACAGATAATGAGGAGATTCTCCAACTGGACCCTGCCTTCCTCCCCCCCCCACCACCCCCAACAGCTATCAAGGCTATAGTGGTGCTGGACAACTTTGGGGGGATTCGTGGCAGGGCATTGGTCAACGGTCAAACCCAGCTCTTCCTGACTACTGCCGGCCTGGTAACCTTATCTTCACTACCATTGCATGCAGTGCCTTCTTTTCACAACTGAACATCTTGAAACGATAAGATGGAATTCCAACAATTTCTAAACTGACCTTGAATTGCCTTATCTTGAAGGCTAAAGATCCACGAAACTTAGTCGGTTCATAGGTTGATAAAAACAGAAAATGCATGATTGAGATAAGCCTTGCATTACAAGCGATGTTCAACCCATGCAGAGCATTTGGAATTTTGCTAAGGGATAGGCTCAGACTTTTTTTTTTACATTAATGGGCATGCTTTTTCCAGAGCATTGGCATGACTGAAGCAGCCACGAAAGCAGCATGGTCTTCCATGCACTGTGGCCTACACTGACTTACCCATTGTTCGCTACCTCTGAGCTATCCTGTCAGCCCTCCCTCACCCTCCTTTCAATCTCACCACCACTAAATATCTACTTATTTGAACAAGAATGTCTGCCACTGTGGTCACAACCTGCGACACAAATTTATTTATACATACATACATATATATATATATATATATATATAAAAATATATTTCGCCTCCTCTGTCCACCACTCAACTCCCTCATCTTTTCTCATGTCCCACATGTCTATGTGGTGAAAACTGGGTCTGAAAATAAAAAAAGTCATTTTCAACGGCTCAGATTACATTCTCTAATCAGTCTCATTAACCTTTGCCGCGTCTGTCCCGTGTCCCCATGTGAATGAATATGATTAGATAGAGCCGTGTCTGTCCTATGTTCCCATGAGAATGAATAATATTAGATAGAGCCGTGTCTGTCCTGTGTTCCCATGTGAATGAATAAGATAAATGAGATAACATTCATAATGATTCAGAACAGGGGATGCTTTACTTTATATCTTTTACCGCAGTTTTTTTTTGTTGTTGTTGTTGTTGGTGTGTGTGTGTGTGTTTTTCTCCCCTCTTCCTCTCTCACTCTCTCTGTTGTAATAAACCTCATGTTCATAAAAACCTGCATTTGGTCATTTGAGGTATGGGACCTCCATTAAGCGCGAGTGAGTTGCTTTTAAAAACCCGGTAACATGCCGATTGGGAAACACACACTTACTGCGCTATTG
>CM068953.1:80133516-80144666 GCA_035128595.1 Eptatretus atami | reverse complement strand
TGAGACAGCTCTTCATGATTGAGATCTTCGTTGAGCTTTGCGTATCGACATACTACAACATCCTCAAAAGTTGAGCGATGGTCTGTGGGTACTGGAGAGATCTTTCATTCTCTTTCTTATCCTCTCTCTTTTCTTTCCAATACTTATTCCTAAAGCCATGTTGCTATGCTTATTGTCATTGTCAAGTTTAGTGAAAGTTTTCCAGGCCCATGGAAATTTTTTGCAGAAGGGAATTTTCAGTAATCTTTTGAACTAGAAAAATGCACTGTTGAAAAACTTTGTTGAAAGCACAACATTTAAACTCGTCGTGTTTTTATATCTTTGTTTATATTACTTCTTGCTATATATGTTGACGGCTTGGTAAGATATTAGTTTTGGAGGCATATATGGCTAGGGGAAGCGCTTGTGTTTGTGACATCCGGTGAGTTACTCAAAGACAAGAATTTGAATGACCCGGATAGCTAAACTACCCGGTCCATTTGATCGACATCACTAAAACTAGCAACGGACCAGGCTCAGGTACGTGGCCAAGTGCTTCCTGGTGACGGTTGCACACAGAGCGTTACAATATGCCAATGCAGCTAGATAGGCTTTCGGTATTGAAGCCACGAATGTTGGGGTTCGCTACGTTTTGTTTTATTTTTACTACGTTGGTAGTTGTGTTTTTTTGTTTTTTTGGTTTTTTTTGGAAATTATTTGGTAACTCAAGAAGTAGGCGGCTCTGAATTGCCTCGAGGGAGTGCATCTCAGCCCGCGTTCATGGTCTGAATGCTCGTAGCTCTTTTTCATAGTTTTATGTACATTGAACATTGCTGTCCGTTAACCTTTCCTTGCTGTTATTTTAATGAAAACTGAAAGATATTGGAAAATAAAACTTTCTTTGAAATGATTTTTTTCCCTCTTCACTTTCAATTCCTGCTCAGTTTGTATCTTGCTTCTGACCCAACTTGCGTTTTAAGTCCGAGAGCCCTTTTTTTCCATGATTATGAGCTTTTAATGCCTTGGTGTGGCTTATTGGTTAGGTGGTGGCATGGGATCCTTGGACCTTGAGTTCAATCCCCCTCAGCTGTTGATTAATATTAGTGGGGTTGACTCTGCCTGTCATCCTTCCGAGGTCCGGCAAAAATGAGTGCAGCTTGCTGGGTAATCGCTGTGTCGAGTGGCCACCCTCCAGGATTAATGCCCAATAGCCAAGGAGACTGCTTCGGTAGCATCCAATGCTCTTACAGAGTATGGTCCAATGGTGAGGCTTTTTAACTTTTCTTTTGCATCTGTAATGTTAATTACAACTGCAAAAGGGTCATACTTACTGCGACAAAATAGAGAGGGAAAGAGAAGACAGGGTGATATACAGGATTGTAACAGCGCATCTTTCAGCACACGCATTAATTCAGTCTATCTATCGGATTTATCGACTTACTGAGGAGGGGGGTTGGCAGTGTGAAAAGTGGGGAGAACAGTGGGAGGTGACAATCATACCACCGTAAAAGAATTCCTTGCCAATATCTTGGAGAAATGTTAGATGAGGATTTGGGAGGGGGTTTAAATAAAGGCAACGGAGAGAGTGTAATAGGTGCGAGAGGGAACCACTGTAGCAGGAAAAGGATCTGCGTGGGTGAAGGTCAAAAATTGCACCTATTTCTGCACGAAAATAAATATCCTAATCGGGACTGGATAGAGCACAGCCTCGACCGAAGGGCATCGCAAGGCAACCGGTGATGTAACATCCCTCGCTTTGCAAGCAAAATTCTGTGAAGAATGCTCGATGCGAGAACGTTATTCAAAGGTCGTCGAGACGTGAGTGTGATTCGTTGCACTTGGAAAAAAAAGGGTGTAGTTGGTAAACGATAATTATTGGCGGTTTATTGCTTAAAGTCAGAAGTTGGCAATAAAGTGATCAAGAGACAGCCAGTGGGCCAATAAAATAATTAAAGTAACAGCCTGCCAGGTTGCACGGGGGAAAATTAAATAAATTACTCTCAACTACATCTGCGCTGAGTGTAGGAGAGAGGGAGAGAGGGGCCATGTCGATTGGCTTCGGCGCGGCGCCTTCTCTGGCGGCTTCACCGACCGCCTTGTGCCGCGGATATACGTTTATAAATCATTAGGGACGCTGGCTGGGCCTCGGCGGGCTGCTGAATAATGACTCGTCTCTCGGAAACGCGTGGATCTGCAGAACTGCGGCCTAAGCCCGTCCCAAAATGGCGGGCGCCTCATCTCTGCGCGCAGCAGCACGAATGGACGAGTTGCGCGCGGCTCTGAAGGGGTTTTTTTTCTTTTTTTTTTTTTGCGGCAGATCGAATTAAGATGGGAAAACGCAATTACGAGCATAATAGAGCATCGAAATGATATAGTATCGAGCAGCCTATTTGCTCATGCAAGGATTGCCATATAATCATGATTTGCCTTTTACGTGGGCTCGGCTATGGCACTGGAAGGTCTGTGTTCTAGCGGCGGCTCTCGGCGAGGAGGTATTTACACGGAAGAGAGCGGGAATTAGCATATAATATGTGCTGTATCGCGGAAGGGAAAAAGAAAAAAATTGAAAAATGCTTGGAGGAATTTTCGAATTTATGATCCCGCGCCCCCCCCCATTTCGCACCCCAACCGCTTTTAATCTCCATTCCTCTTCTCTCTCGCGCGCCATACCCCATAGACAATCGTTTATCGGAACACCTTTTTCCTAATTAAGGCAAAAAGTTCTCTGATAAAACATGGTAAAAATAATAGCTGCACGTCACTGCCACTCCGCTGGGATCGCTAGGATCCCAGGGGTCCGAGGTATGGTGGTGGGGGATGCGGCGAGAGCCTCGATGCTATGTATTAGCAAATAACCGCTTATTTTGCTCGCTTTATTTAGGCACACACAGGCGAATCGATGTGCAGTGTGCGAAACATTAGCCTTCATCACGGAACTCGCCGAGGGCGAATAATACAACGAAACCCCCTATTTTGTCCATGTACGGGTTTTTTTTCACCCTCTTCTGTTGTTATTTTTCTTTGTTGCTTTCCTCGGGCCAAAAACGCACGGAATGAAACAGCACAGGAATGCAATTTGGAGCTTGTTCACACGCAAAAAGAGCCTCGCGAAAATCGTGCACGCGAAGGATACGGACTTTGTCTGACAATGAGGATGTGTATTTGGGGCGGCCTTGCGCGGCTTGACCTCATTTTACGCGGATTCATGTTGATTCACTCTTAACCGGAGCGGCCGAGCGGACCTCAGGGCACCCCCTCCGGGCGTCCCCACCCCCCCACATTTATTCCAATTTTCATTCATCATTCGTGCCACTCTCCCACCCATTCCTGTGCACATTGACGAGGCTATTACCATCTCCTCTTCACATCCACATTATTATTCTCTTTATTTCATTCAGGTCGGATTTTTCAACCTTGCTATTTTGTTTTTAGACTTTCTTTTCCCGTTTACCGACCTTATTCCCTTTGGTTGACTTATCTATTTTCTTCATTGATTAACCTCCGTTTTTTACCTTTATTTCCTTTCAGGCAAGCGTGAAAAAAACGATGGGAAAATTCGAGGAAGAGTCCAGCAATGCCGATGGGGGTGTGGGAAGGAAAAGGAAAGGGATCAGGTCCATGGTGGTCTGTTGATTCCCGCTCATTCACTTGTGCTTCACTGACTTGACATCATTTACAGTTCAGGGGACTGATCCAGGTAGGCCGAAGATCCTGAGTCGTTGCAGCAGCCGATTCAATGTTCCAAACTGTGATCTCATTCTCCCTTCAGAATTTTTTGCTCCACACAGTGCAAACGTTTTCCCTTCTGTGCATTCAAGCTGTTAATCCATTAACCAAGAAAATTCGAGCATACCACAAGCCAATCCTAAGAACACGTGCCAAGCCAATCCGAGAGAATACAGATCAAAGCCAATCTGAGGAGAATACGATCAATCCAACATAGAGGAGCAACCAAGACAATCCTCGAGAACACATCAAGCCCAATCCTAAGAATACCACCAAGCTAATCTTGAGAAGACAAACAAGAAAATCCTCTAGAATACCATGAAGACAATTCCCGAGAATACCATCAAGCCAATCATAGAAAAGACAACGCAAGCCAATCCTAGAGAATACATCAGCTATGCCTTGAGAAGAGCAACCAAGACATCCTTCCAGAATATCCATGAAGACAATCCCTCAAGAACCATCAAGCCAAGCCTAGAGAATACATCAAGCCAATCATAGAAAAGACAACAAGACAAGCCTAGAGAATACCATGAAGAAATCGAAAAGAACACAGGCGCCAGCCAATCCTAAGAGAAGATACCAAGAAATCTTCGAAGGAACACCATCAAAGCAATCTAGAAGAATCCAAAAGTAATCCCTTGAGAAGACAACAAGACAAACCTAAGAATACCATGAAGACAATCCTGCGAGAACACATCAAGCAATCCTAGAGAATACATCAAGACAATCATAGAAGAGAACAACCAAGCAATCCTAGAGAATACATCAAGCTAAATCCTATGAGGAAGACACAAGACAATCCTCCAGAATACATGAAAGACAATCCTCAAGAATACCATCAAGCAATTAGAAGAAATCCTAAGCAATTCATAGAAAAGACAACCAGCCAATCTGAGATACATGAAGACAATTCCGAAAGAACACCGCCAAGCCAACTCTAGAGAGATTTAAGCAAATCTCTCGAGAACACCATCAAGCCAATTAGAGAATACCACAAGCTAATCCTTGAGAGACAACCAAGACAATCTCAGAATACATGAAGAACAATCCTCAGAACACATCAAGCCAGATCCTAGAGAACACCATCAAAGCCACAATAGAGAATCCATCAAGCCAATCATAGAAAGAACAACCAAGACAATCCTCGAGATACATGAAGACATCCTAAAAGAACACCATCAAGCCAATCTAGAGAATAAACAAGCTAATCTTGAGAAAGCACCAGTCAATCCAGAAGAATAACCAAGCAATCCTCGAGAAGACTACCCAAAGTCAAACCTAGAGACACCATCAGCGATCATCGAGAAAACCATCAAGCCAACCATGGAGAATTACCATCAAGCGAATCCTCGAGAATAACCCATCAAGCAATCATAGAGAGTCATGATAAGCCAATTTCTCGAGAAGTACTACCAAACATTCCTCAAATACCATGAAGACAATCCAAAAGAACATGCCAGACAACCGAGAGAATACCAATCAAGCAATCCTAAAGAGAGAAACCAAGACAATCCTCGAGAATACCAATGAGACAACCTAAGACACCGCAATCCGCATCCGAGAGAAGACGACCAAAGACAATCCTCGAGAACAATCAAGCAATCTAGAGATCCACCAAGCTAATCCTGAAAGACTACCAGAAATCTCTAGAATCACCATGAAGACAATCCTCGAGAACACACATCAAGCCAATCCTAGAGAATACCATTCAAGCTTAATCCTTGAGAAGACAACCAAGACAATCCTAACAGAATACAGAAAGCAATCCTCTGAGAAACACCGATCAAGCCAATCCTAGAGATACCATCAAGCCAATCATAGAAAGACAACAAGACAATCCTCGAGATACCATGAAGACAATCCTTAATAAGAAACCGCCAAGCCAATCTAGAATACGATCGAGAACACATGATCCATAGAAATACCGAAACACCATCCTGAGCAAGATCTAGAGTAATTCACCAGAGCCAATCCTGGAGACACCAAGCAATCCAAGAGAATACCAGCCACGAAAGACTAAAGCAAACCTAGAGAACACCATCAAGCCAATCATCGAGAATACATCAAGCCAACATGAGAATACATCAAGCCAATCCTGAGAATACCATCAAGCCCATCACAGAGAGTATGATCAAGCAATTTCGAGAAGACTACCAAAACATTCTCAAGAATACCATGAAGACAATCCTTAGAATAACCAGCACTCAGAGAACACCACCAAGAGCAATACCACCAAGACAACCCGGAAGACACAAACTCTGAGAGAAACCACCAAGAATCCTAGAAAATACCATCAAGCCCAATCGCTGGCCAACACCACAAAGACAATCTGAAGAGAAACCACAAGGCAATCCTGGAGAACACGGACACAAGACAATCTGAAAAACTACCCAAGCTATCCTCGAGAAGACTACCAATGTCAATCCAGAGAATACACCGAAGCAATCCTCGAGACACCACAAAGATCAATCAGAGAACACCACCAAACAAATCTAGAGAAACCATCAAGCCAATCCTCGAAGAACACCAAAGACAATCCTAGAGAACACATCCAAGACCATCCGAGAGAATACCACCAAGCCATTCGAGAGAAGGACCAAGACAATCCTAGAGAACACCAAGGAATCCGAGAGACACCACAAGGCAATCGAGAGACCCACACAAGACAATCTAGAGAAACATCAAGACAATCCAAGAGAATACCACAGCCATTCCGGAGAGAACAGCCAGACAATGTCAGAGGCAATACACCAAGGCAAAATCTGAGAGAATACCACAAGGCCAAGTCCGAAGAAACACCACAAGGCAATCGCGAGAGCAACACACAAGGCAATCCTGGGAGAACACGACAAGACAATCGGTAAATACAAAAAGGCAATCTAAGAGACACTACAAGCCAATCCAAGAGAATACATCAAGCATTTTCTGGAGGAACATCACCAAGGCATTCTAGAGACACACAAGGGCAATCTGAGAGAACAACCTGGTGTTGGTTAGTGGTCTAGGGGCAGCTTGGGATTTAGGGTCCTGAGTTCAATCCCCGTTGGGCGCTGATTAATACACCAGGAGGTTGACTCAGCCTTCATCTTCCAAGATTGCAAATGAGCACCAGTGTACTGGAGTAAGGGGACACTGCATCAGCCGGCATAGCCGCATCCCACCAATGATGCAACCAGCAGCTACGGCTGCACTCGAAGAGGATCTGAGAGAACACTACCAAGGCATCTAGGGAAATACCAAGGGCAATCGAAAAGATAGCACCAAAGACAATCCGGAGAGAACACGACAAGACAATCCGGAGAAAAGACGGCAATGGAACAAGGATCCTGGAACCACCAAGGCAATACACCCAAGACCAAGAATACCACCAAGCAATCTAGAGAACCGATAGGACATTCCTAGGAAACATCTACCAGGAACAATCCCCGGGAAGAAACCCAGCAGGACAATCAAGGAAACAACCAGGACATCTTGGAACAACAACTAATCACATACGAGGAAAAACAACCAGGACAATCCGAAGAGAACAATCCAGGACAATCTAGAGAACACTCCAGGGCAATACTAGAGAAACAATTCCAGGACAATCCGAGAGAACATACCAGCACAACCTGGAGACATGATCAAGACAATGCTGGAGAAACATGACCAGAAATCCAGGAACACTCCGCAGGACAATCCAAGAGAACACATCCGGGACAATCGAGAGAACTCGACCGCACATTCCTGTAGAACACCACCAAGCATTTCTAGAGAACACACCAAGGCAATCCGAGAGAAACCACAAGCCCAATCTAAGAACAACACCAGGCATTCGAACGGAGACACCACAAGGCAATCCTGTAGAACTACCAAGACAATCCTGGAGAATACCATCAAGCCAATCCTAGAGAATACCATCAAGCCAATCCTAGAGAACACTATCAAGACAATCCAGAGAAGAACATCAAGCCAATCCTAGAGAATACCATCAAGCAATCCCTAGAGAACACTATAAGACAATCCAGAGAATACCATCAAGCAATATAGAGAACACTAACAAGACTATCTAGAGAATACCACAGGAAACTCCCAGTGTTTGTTGGATTGCAAAGCACAGGCTGATTTTCTTCTGTAGGTTCGCTTCATATTTAACACTGTATGTAACAACTCTTTCGCCTTTCCCCCGCATCATGCCTGGTGTTGGCTTAATGGTTTGGTTGGGGATGGGGTTAGCTCGGCCTGTCATCCTCGAGGTTGGAAAATGAGTGACAGCATGCTGGTATACTCGTGTGGAGTGGCGAACCGTCCAGGGATTGTGCCCCAATAGCAAGAGAGACTGCTTAGACCGTACCAACGCTCTGCAACAGAGTATGGTCCCAATCTCTCCTCCTCCCACAGCAATCAAATATGGATTTCTGTTCATCATATTAGATGCCGAATTCTGTCAGGTTCTTTCTCACATTCCATTTGCTCCATGATACTGATCTAATTTTGGAACTTTTCAAAATGCCTGGATTTTTCACTGATTTGAAATTGTGGTATTTTGGCCATTGTCTCGATATTCTGCTATGGTTTAGCCAAACTGATGGAATGGAACAGGAGAGGAGAGAGAGAGAGGAGGAGGAAAGGATGAGGAGGAGAAGAAGAAGAGTGGTGTGTGTGTGTCATTGATTGGTATTACATATGCAGGTTTTACATTGTGGATGAAGTCCTCAGGGCTGGCTCCAAAGTAATCCAACCATTCAATTTTAGTAAGGTGTACCATTCATCGGATCAAGCAGTAAAGTTTCTGTTCTCAAAGTTTTGTTCGAGCGCTGTCTTCAGATCGTCACTGAGTCCTCGGAAAGCTGACTGTAGTTGTTTGTAGTATATTCCCAGGGATTGGTTTTAATTATTAAATATGTGAGTTTCTTGTCATCCATTCTCGTAGCTCCAACTATCACTGGTACAAGTTTGTCATTCTTCAGCTTCCAGATCCTTCTTCCTTATTCTTGAGTCTTGGTATTTGGTGATTTTTCTTGATGTCCTGCATCGTTTAATCCAAATAACTGTAACACCTCACTAGCAATGCTTCTTCTCTTTTTTGGGAACCTCAGTATGATATTGTCGCAATCTTTGGTTTTCGATGTTCCACGCTCTATGGGATCATTTGGTGGACGTGAACGGTACTCCATTTGCAGTTTTATATTTTTTTTTGTATAATATATTTTTTGTTTGTTTGTTTGTTTGTTTTTGGTTCAATGGTCCTACAAATTCTCTGGAAACTGGTATCAAAGTGGTTGCAGATGTGCCGGCGGATTACCTTACAAACCTGTTGTTGGTGTGGGTGCACTTTCTTTACATGAGTTTTTTTTTTGTGTTCTCAATCATACATTCTCTTTGCTAACCCCTCTCTACCCTCTCCTCTCTTCTTTTTTTCCTCCTCCACCCCCGCTCTCTTCTCTCTCTCTCTCTCTCTTTCTCTTCTCCTCCCTCTCTCTCTTCTCCTCTCTCTCTGTTCCCTCCTCGGTCCCCCTTCTAATAAAATTGCAGCACTCTCCTCTCACACCTCTCTCTCACTCACCCAATCCTTGCACCTGTCTCCAAAGTATGTAGCAACATGTGATGAGGTGTCGCTCTGTTTTCTCCCCTGCTTACTGCTCTCCTCTCTTTATCCCCCCCCCCCTCACTTAATATTCCAGTCAGTAAATTGACGGGTTGAATTGTGCCGGTATTATATTATACTTATTACTAGGAATACACCGTCGCTTCGCTGATGGCGAATACGAAGAGAGGGGGCAGAGAGATGGGGGGGGGAGGAGAGGGGTGGGGGAATGGCAGGAGAGAGGATGGAGGGAGAAAGATGTGGAGGGGCGAGAGAGGAGCGGGTGGGAGGAAGAGAAGAGATGACAGGTGGGAGACAGCAAATAAGACCCAAGGCTTACCTTGCCGTGTTTAACACCGGTAATCTTTGACTGGTCGAGGGTTAACCATGACATCACCTCAAGCGCCTCGACACAAAGCGCATTTAACTGTGTGAATGTATTCTAACGGCGAGTCCATCACACAGGGTGCCCTAAACGGTTTTCATAAGCTTGAACTGTGTCCTCCTGAACCAGATAGTACAGACAACTGACTGAATACAACACATATGACTGGGAAAATCACAAGGGACACAGAGGGCAGAATGCAAGTCATTGGTTGCTGTGTTGCTTTAATCTTTCTTTTTGCTGTTGAGAAGTTCAGTTGCTTTGTTTTTTATTAATCCTATGCTTTTTGTCAACTTTGTTGTCTTCTGCCTTTTTCTTCTATACCTTTCTTCCTATTAGCTCTCCTTCCGTCTTTGTTCTTTTATTGATCTTCTGCCTTCCTTCTATTGTCTTGCATTCCTTCTTCTGTGGTTTCTCTTTTGCCTTTCATCTCTTTCCTCTTCTTGCCCTTTCTTTTCTCCTCTTTCTCCCTTTCTGCGCTTTCTTCACTTTCCTCTTTCTGCCTTTCTTACTTCCTTCTTTCTGCCTTCTTCTCTTCCTCTTTCTGCCTTTTCTTCTTCTTTCTTCTTCTGCCACTCTTCTCCAGCATTGTTTCTTAATTCTTCAGCAACTGAGGATTCACATCACATTTTTGCACAGTTTGGATTGTATTTTTTTTCATCCTTGTAGAGCTTCAGGATTAGCAAAGTTGCATGTTTCTCCATGTCCGGAGCCAGATGAAAAGGTTTTTGCGCATTGCCAACTCTGGAACAACCAACTAGATTGGCCATGGAAAAGTATGGTTTGCAGGTTGAGGCCAACAACTTGAGCGATTGCTTGTGCTTGTGATATCTGGCAAAACTGAGGCAGACAGGGAAGTGGAGCCTTCTAAATTGAGAATGGCAAGTCAGATGGGAATGATTGGAATGTGTGGAATGAAGACATCACTGTCTGCGATGGCCAGTCGAATGATGTGCTTCAATACATGTGGCATTAGCTTCTTGACAGCCAAACGTGTTTCATTGGCAGAGGTGTTGGTAGGTCCAGATTCCTGAGAACATAATGGGTGCACCAATCTTGAGCTAGATTGGTGAGGAGGCCCACCTGGGTAGTTCCAGAGTAAAATTCCTGTGGGTAGTGGACTGCTTCATTTGTGTCTGGTACAGTCAACTGACTTGTACGTTTGCATAGTGCCAGGTAACTGCGTAAGAAGGTCTCTGTTTGTGGAATTGGCGGCATAATTTTTCAGTGCCAAGATGGTTCTTTGGCATAGCCACTTGTGGTCATGGAAGTTTTGTGCAACATTTGGAAATACTGCACCTTGTAGTTGTTGAAGTGTTGCAACTGTTTTCCCAATGTTGTTCATTGAGATAGTTCTATCTTGATTTTCAGATGCCATGGCTCCATTTCCCAGTTTGAGCAGGCTTGCAGCAAACTCCACAGTCAATGAATCACCTGCTAGAAGCACTCGCATGTTGGTCATTAGGTTGAGTCACTGAATGTTGTTCCAAA
>CM068953.1:80086451-80126220 GCA_035128595.1 Eptatretus atami | reverse complement strand
CCCTATTTTCATGACGGGGTTTTTTTTTTCACCCTCTCCTGGTTATTTTCTTGTTGCTTTCCCTCGGGCCAAAAACAACGCACGAAATGAAAACAGCACAGGAATCAATTTGGAGCTTGTCAACACGCAAAAGAGCTCCGAAATCGTGCCAGCGAAGGATCGGACTTTGTCTGACATAGGATTGTGATTTGGGGCCGGCTGCCGCGGCTTGACCTCATTTTTTACCGCGACTTCATGTTGATTCAGCTCTTCACCGGAGCGGCCGAGCTACGCTCCAGGCCCACCCCCTTCCGGGGCGTCCCCACCCCCCCCCCACATTTATTCAAAATTCACATCATTCAGTGCCACTCTTCCCACTCCATTCCTGTGCACATTTGAACCGAGCTATTACCATCCTCCTCTTCACATCACATTATTATTTCTCTTTATTTCATTCAGGTCGATTTTTCACCTTGGCTATTTCTGTTTTTAGACTTTTCTTTTCCCGTTACGACCTTATTTCCCTTTTGACCTCTATCCTATTTTCTTTCATTGGAATACTCCGTAACCTTATTTTCCTTTCAGGCAGTGAAAAAAACGAATTGGAAAATTCGAGGAAGAGTCAGCAATGCCCGATGGGGGTGTGGGAGAGGAAGGGATCAGGTCCATGGTGTCTGATCCCCTTTTCACTTGTGCTTCACTGACTGACCATCATTTACAGGTTCAGGGACTGGAATATTATCCCCCCCAGGTGAGGCTCGAAAGATCCCTGAAGTCGTTGCAGCAGCCGATTCAATGTTCCAAACTGTGGATCTCATTCTCCCTTCAGAATTCTTTGCTCCACACCAGTTGCAAACGTTTTCCCTCTGTGCAATTCAGCCTGTTAATCCATTAACCAAGAAATCCTGGAATACCCACCAAGCCAATCCTAAAGGAAACTGCCAAGCCAATCCGATGAGAAATACGTATCAAGCCAATCTGAGAGAATACGATCAATCCAATCATAGAGGAGACAACCAAGGACAAATCCTCAGAGAACACCATCAAGCCATCCTAGAGAATACCACAAGCTAATCCTTTGCGAAGACAACCAAGAAAATCCTCTTAGAATACCATGAGACAATCCTCGAGGATACCATTCAAGCCAATCATAGAAAAGACACCAGCAATCCTAGAGAATACCATCAAGCTAATCCTTGAGAAGAACAACCAGACATCCTCCAGAATTACCCATTGAAGACATCCTTCAAGAAACACATCAAAGCCAATCCTAGAGGATACCATCAAGCCAATCATTATAGAAAAAGACAACCAAGGACAATCCTAGAGAATACCATGAAGACCAAGTCCGAAAGGAACACCGCCCAAGCCAATCCTAGAGAAGATTACCAAGACAATCCTCAGAACACCACATTCAAGCCAATTCCTAGAGGTAATACCACAAAAGCTAATCTTGAGAAGACAACCAAGACAAACCTCAAGAATACCATGAGACAATCCTCGGAGAACACCATCAAGCCAATCCTAGAGGAAATACCATTCAAAGCCAATCATAGAAAAGACAAACCAAGCCAATCTAGACAATTACCATCAAAGCTAAATCCTTGAGAAGACAACCAAGGACAATCCTCCAGAATACCATTGATGACAATCCTCAAGATACCTCAAGCCAATTCCTAGAGAATATCCTCAAGCCAATTCATAGAAAAGAAACCAAGACAATCCTAGAGAATACCATTGAAGACAATCCGAAAGAACACCGCAAGCCAATCCTAGAGAAAGATACCAAAGACAATCCTCAGAACCACCATTCAAGCAATCTAGAGGAATACCACAAGCTAATCCTTGAGAAGACAACCAAGGACAATCCTCAAGAATACATGAAGACCAATCCTCGAGAACACCATCAAGCCAATCTAGAGAAACCATCAACCATCATAGAGAATACCATCAAGCCAATCATAGAAAAGACACCAAGACAATCCTCGAGAATACCATGAAGACAATCCTAAAAAAGAAACACCATCCCAGCCAATCCTAGCTAGAGAAATACCACCCAAGCTAAATCCTGAGAAGACTACAAGTTCAATCCAGAGAATTACACCAAGCCAATCCTCGAGAAGACTACCAAGTCAAAACCTAGAGAACCACCATCAAGCGAATCATCGAGAATACCATTCAAGCCAACCATGGAGAATACATCAAGCGAAATCCTCGAGAATACCATTTTTCAAGCCAATCATAGAGAGTATTATCAAAGCCAATTTTTTTTTTTCCCGGGGGAGAAAGACTACCAAAACATTCCTCAAGACATACCATGAAGACAATTCCAAAAGAACACCGCCAAGACAATCGAGAGAATACCATTCAAGCCCCAATCCTAAAGAGACAAAACCAAGACAATCCTCGAGAATACCATAAGACAAATCCTAAAAGAACACCGCCAATCCAAATCCGAGAGAAGACGACCAAAGAACAATCCTCCGAGAACACCATCAAGCCAATCCTAGAGATTTACACCCAAGGCTAATCCTGAGAAGACTACCAAGATTAATCCTCTAGAATACCATTGAAGACAATCCTCGAGGAACACCATCAGCCAATCTATGAGGAATACATCAAGCTAATCCTTGAGAAGACAACCAAGACAATCCTAAGAATACCAGAAGCCAATCCCGAGAACACCCATCAAGCCAATCCTAGAGAAACCATCAAGCCAATCATAGAAAAGACAACCAAGACAATCCTCGAGTAATACCATGAAGACAATCCTAAAGAACCACCGCCAAGCCAATCCTAGGAGAAGACTTACCAAAGACATCCTCGAGAACACCATCAAGCCAATCCTATGAGAATACCACAAGCCATCCTGAGAGGTAACTACAGTCAATCCCCAGAGAATACCACCAAGCCAAATCCTCGAGAAGACACCAGCCCCAAACCTAGGAGAACACCATCAAGCCAATCATCGAGAATTACCATCAAGCCAACCACGGAGAATACCATCAAGCCAATCCGAGAATACCATCAACAATCACAGAGATGTATGATCAAGCCAATTCTCGAGAAGACTACCAAAAACATCCTTCAAAGAATTACCATGAAGACAATCCTTAAGAAATACCACCAAGACAATCCGAAGAGAACACCACCAATGAACAATCCGAGATGACACCACCAAAGAACAATCGAGAGAAACACCACCAAGAAATCCAGAAAATACCATCAAGCCAATCCTGGCAACACCACAAAGACAATCTGAGAAAACACCACAAGGCAATTCCGGGAACACCGACCAAGGACAATCCTAGAAAACACTACCAAGCTAATCCTCGAGAAGACTACCAAGTCAATCCAGATAATACCACCAGCCAATCCTTCTGAGAACACCACAAGTCCATCCTAGGAACACCACCAAGACAATCCTAGAACACATCAAGCCAAATCCTCGAGAACACCACCAAGACAATCCTAGAGAACACCATCAAGACAATTCCGAAGAGAATACACCAAGCCATTCCGAGAGAAGAACGCGACAAGACAACCTAGAGAATACCACCAAGGCAATCGAGGAACACACCAAGGCAATCCGAGAGACCACCACCAAGACAATCCTAGAGAACCACCAATCAAGACAATCCAAGAGAATACCACCAGCCATTCCGAGAGAACACGACCAAGACAATGTCAAGGAATAGCACCAAGGCAATCTAGAGAATACCACCAAGGCCAATCCGAGAGAAACACCACCAAGGCCAATCCGAGAGAAACCCACCAAGGCATCCTGGAGAACACGACCAAGACAATCCGAGGAAAATACCCAAAAGGCAAAATCCTAGAGGAACACTACCAAAAGCCCAATTCCAAGAGAATACCATCAATCCCATTTCTGGAGAACATCACCAAGGCAATTCTAGAGAACACACCAAAGCAATCTGAGAGAAAACAAGCCTGTGTTTGGCTAGTGGTTAGGTGGCGCTGGGATCTTAGGGTCCTGAGGGTTCAATCCCGTATGGGCCGCTGAATTAATTACACCAGGGGTTGGACTCAGCCTGTCAATCCTTCCAAGATTGGCAAAATGAGCACCAGCTGTACTGGTAAGCGGGGAACACTGCATCCAGCGGCATAGCCGGCATCCCAACCACTGATGCAACCAGCAGCTACAGGCTGCACTCGATAGAAGATCTGAGAGAAACACTACCAAGGCCAATCCTAGGGAACACTTTACCAAGCAATAACTCCCGAAAGAATAGCACCAAGACAATCCGAAGAGACACGACCAAGACAAATCCCGGAGAACACGACCCAAGGCAATCCTGGGGAACACCACCAAGAGCAATCCTGGGAACACCACCAAGGGCAATCCCAGAGAATCCACCAAGGCAATTCTAGAGAACACGCATCAGGACATTTCCTAGAAACATTACCAGGAACAATCCTCGAGAATACAACCAGGACATCCAAGAGACACAACCAGGAACAATCTTTGGAGCAACACACCAATACAATACGAAGATGAAAACCAACCAGACAATACACAAGAAGAACAATCCCGGGACAATCCGTAGAGACACTCCCGGGGCAATACTAGAGAACCATCCCAGGACAATCCGAGAGAACATTGACCAGCACAATCCTGGAGAACTGATCAGACAATTGTGGAGAACATGACCAGGACAATCCCAGAGAACACTCCCAGGACATCCAAGAGAAACATCCAGGACAATCCGAGAGAACTCGACCCTCCACATTCTGTAGAACACCACCAAGCCAATTCTTAGAGAAACACCACCAAGGCAATCCGAGAGATTGAACACACCAAGCCCAATTCTAGAAACACCACCAAAGGCAAATCCGAGAGAACCCACCCCAAGGCAATCCTTGAAGAAACACTACCAAGACAATCCTGGAGAATACCATCAAAGCCAAAATCCTAGAGAATACCATTTCAAGCCAATCCTAGGAACACTATCAAGACATCCCAGAGCAGGAGAATACCATCAACCAATCCTAGAGAATACCATCCAAGCCAATCCTAGAGAACACTATCAAACCAATCCCAGAAGAATACCATCAAGCCCATCATAAGAGAACACTAACAAGACAATCCTAGAGAATACCACCCAGGAAACTCCAGTGTTTGTTGGAGTCCCAAGCACAGCTGATTTTTCCTTCCTGTGGCTTCAGCTTATCATTAACACTGTTCGATGTAACACTTCTTCCCCTTTCCCACGGCAATCATGCCTTGGTTGTTGGCTTAATGGTTTGGTGGCGGATGGGGTTAAGCCGGCCTGTCATTCCTTCCGAGGTTGGCAAAATGGAGTGACAGCATGCTGGTATACTGTGTCGGAGTGGCACCCGTCCAGGATTGTGGCCCAATAGCCAAGGAGACTGCTTGACCTCACCAACGCTTCTGCACAGAATAGTTATCGGTCCCAATCTCCTCCTCCCCACAGCATTTCAAATATGATTTCTGTATCCATATTAGATGCCGATCTCTGTCAGGTTCTTCTTCATCATTCCATTGTCCATTGATCACTGATACAATTTGGGGACTTTTCAAATGCCTGGATCTTTTCACTGCCATTTTTGAAATTTCTGGTATTTTGGCCATTTTGTCTCGATTCTTGATGTTTAGGCAGAAATCTTGATGGGAACTGGACCAGAGGGGAGAGAGAGGTAGGAGGAGGAGAAGGATGAGGCAGGAGAGAAGAAAGAGTGTAGTTGTGTGTGTCATTGATTGGTATCTACATATGCAGGGTTTCACATTGTGGAATGAAGTCCTCCCAGGGTGAGGCTCAAAGTTATCCACCTCATTTTAGTAATGGTGTCACCATTCATGGATCAAGCAGTAAGTTTTCTTTCTCAAGTTTTGTTCCGAGCCGCTCTCTTCAAGATCGTTCACTGAGTCTCGGACTGCTGACTTAGTCGTTTGTAGTAAATTCCCAGGGGATGGTTTTTATATTAATATGTGAGGTTTCTTGTCATCATTCTCGTAGCTCCAACTTCATGGTACAAGTTTGTTTCATTCTCAGCTTCCGGATCCTTTCCCTTCATTCTTGAGGTCTTTGGTATTGGTGATTTTCTTATGTCTGCATCGTTAATCAATAACTGGTAACACCTCAACTAGCAATGCCTTCTTCTCGTTTTTGGAACCTCAGTTCATGATATCTGGTTCGCATGCTTTGGTTTTCGGTTCACGCTCTTATGGATCATTTTGGTTGGACGTGAACGGTACTTCATTTGCCAGTTTTATATTTTTTTTGTATATATATTTGTTTTTTGTTTGTTTGTTTGTTTTTGGTTCATGGTCTACAAATTTCTGGAACTGGGATATCAAAGTGTTTGGGATGTGCCGGCGATTACCTTAAAACTCTGTTGTGTGGATGTGTGCAACTTTTTCACATGATTTTTTTTTTGTGGTTCTCAATTAACATATCATTCTCTTTGCTAACCCCTCCTCTACCCCTCTCCTTTCTCTTCTTTTTTCCTCCTCCACCCCCGCTCTCTCTCTCTCTCTCTCTCTCTCTCTCCTTCTCTCTCTCTCTCTCTCTCTCTCTCTCTCCCTCTCTCTCTGTTTCCTCCTTCGCGTCCCCTCCCTAATAAATGCAGCACTCTCCTCTCACCACCTCTCTCTCAACTCACCCCATCCTTGCACCCCTGTCTCCCACATATTGTAGCAACATGTGATGGGGTCGCTCTGTTTTCCCCTTGCTTCTGCTCTTCTCCCTCTTTATCCCCCCCCCCCCATTTAATATTCAGTCAGTAAATTGACGGGTTAATTTGCCGGTATTTTATATATACTTATATACTAGCGAATACCACCCGTTCGCTTTCGCTGATGGGAATTACGAAAGAGAGGGGGCAGAGAGATGGGGGGGGGAGGAGAGGGGGGGGGAATGGCAGGAGAGAGGGATGGAGGAGAAAGATGGGGGCAGAGAGGAGCGTGGGAGGAAGAGAAGGGAGACACCGTGGGGAGACAGCAAAAAGACCCAAGGCTTACCTGCGTGTTTACCCCCCGGGTATCTTTGACTTGGTCGCAGGGTAACCGATGACCTTCACCTCGCGCGCTCGACACCCAAAGGCCATTTACTGTGCTGAATGTATTCTACGCGATGTCCCCACTTACACACAGGGTGCAAGGTTTCATAAGCTGGTTGGTGATGAATGTGTCCTCCTGAACAGATACGTACGACAACTGACAGTACAAACACAATGACTGGGAATCACAGGTACAAGGGGCAGAATGCAAGTCATTGTTGCTGTGTTGCCTTCTAATCTTTTTTTTTGTGTTGAGAAGTTTTTCAGATTCTTTGGATTTTATATCCTTGCTTTTTTGTCAACTTTGTGTCCTTCTGCCTTTTTTCTTCTATATACCTTTCTTCTTCTGATCAGCCTCTCCTTCCTCTTTGTTGTCTTTTCATTGATCTTCTGCCTCCTCATTGTTTCTGCTTCCTTCTTCTGTCGTTTCTCTTTCTTGCTTTCATCTCTTTCCTCTTTCTGGCCTTTCTTTTCCTCTTTCTTCCTTCTTTCTGCCTTTCTTCACTTTCCTTTCTGACCTTTTTCCTTCTTTCTCCTTTCTTCTCCTTCCTCTTTCTGCCTTATCCTTTCTCTTTCTTCTTTCTGCCACTCTTCCAGCATTGTTTCTTATCTTCAGTCACTGAGCGATTTCACATCACTTTTATCACGTTGACATTGTATTTTTTTTTCATCCTTAGTGAGCTTCAGGATAGACAAGTTGGCATGTTTTCCATGTGGAGCCAGATGAAAAGTTTTTCCATTGCAACTCGGTGAAAACCAACATAGCAGTTGCCATGAGAGAGAAAAGTTGGGGCTTTGCAGGTTGGGCAACACTTGAGCGATTTCCTTGTGCCTTGTTGATACTCAATGGCAAAACTGGGCAGACAGGGAAGAGGGGCCTCTAATTGAATGGCAAGTCAGATGGGATGATTGGAATGTGTGGAATGAAGCATTCCTGTCCTGCTGCATGGCCAGTCTATGCTTTGGTTCATAAACAGTGTGATTAGCTTCTTGACAGCAAACGTGTTCCATTGCGAGTGTGTGGTGGTCCAGATCCTTGAGAAGCATTGGATGCACCAAACTTTTGAGCTTCAATGTTGCAGAGGCCCCCTGGTGTCCACGAGTTAAAATTCACTGGGTGGTAGTGGACTGCTCATTTGTGTCATGGTACAGGTCAACTGACTTGATTTGCATAGTGCACAGGTAAACTGGTAGAAGGTCTCTGTTGTTGGAATTTGGCGGCTAATTTTTCGAGTGCCAAGATGGTTCTTTTGGCATACCATTTGGTCATGAATCTTTTGTGCAAATTTGGACAAAATACTGCACCTTGTAGTTGTTGAAGTGTTGCAACTGTTTTCCCAATGTTGTTTCATTGAGATAGTTCTATCGTGATTTCAGATGCCATGGCTCATTTCCCAGTTTGAGAGGCTTGCAGCAAAACTCCACATTCAATGAATCACCTGCTAGAAGCACTCGCATGTTGGTCATTAGGTTGAGTCACTGAATGTTGTTCCAAATGTGTGAGGCTTTGAGGCAGGCCTGCAGTTTCTCACTTTGGTCCATGTGGAATGACTGGAAGTATCTGTTGAAATCCCCAGCCAACACCAGTCCTCCACCCATTCTTCTGTCATTATGTTGAAGATCTTGCATGGTGTGATCAAGAGCCTCTAGGCAGCTTTTGTGAACATTGTACATTTCATTACAGACAATGAGCCGGCACTCCTGCAGGAGCTTAGCTTGCCAGTACCCCTGCCAATGTGCAGGTTGGTGCCTTCCATACTTGCCAGATTTAAGGGTAACTTAAAGACTGGAGTGAGCTGTTCTTCCTCCTGTCAACATGGTGGCAGCAATGCCTGATGATGCCACTGCAAAAGCAATTCATGTTTCTTTGCAGGTTTTTGCCAAAAGAAGATTGATGAGAAAAGTTTTAACCAGTTCCATCTGGGAGCATCCAGAATGAAAGTGCCACCACTCCCATTGAAAACTGCTTGTGTAATATTATTGAAGCTTCTCTTGGTCTGGAATCAGACATGGCTCAGTCTCCTGTATGTATCAGAAATCTGTTCCATGTTGTCGTTTGGTCTCTCTCAAAATTTCATTTGTTGTAGGCTCATCGTCATTGCTCGTTGAGGGTCAGGAATGCCAAAGGTTTTGAGGTTAGAGCCACCCAAAGCCTTGATCTTGTCTTCAATGATTGAGACTTGATTGAAAATGGCATCACTGTAGTCAGTTGCAGGTAGGATTTTGCTTGTGCGTGATGCAAAAATGTCTGCCAGATTCTCCTTGTGGTTTGTCCATCGTTGTTGAGGATTTGACATGCACATGTCTGCAAATTGATGCCAATAGGTTTCACACATCCATGGTGATTGAGTTGCAGGTGCCTCCTCCAATGTTGCTGTTCCAGTGTGTATCATCCTCCAGGAGTTCTCTGAGCCGGCAAGCCCATTGTAAGCTTCACAGATTGTTAACATCCACTGTTTGCAAGTCCTCAAAAGAGTTGACCTTTGACCTCATCAGAAGCAGTCTTAGGTAAAAACATTCAATTATTAGGATGGACAGTTTCACATTGACAATGCATCACTGGCTTTGATTTCTGGCTGGTCTAGTACAGTTTGTCCTGCTCTGCGGCAACCCACTTTTAGCTGCCAACATTCCATGTGTAGTACTGGTATCTGATGATACAACAGTCTTGAGCAAATTTAATCATCCTAGCAGAGATTGAAGAAAGCAGTGAGAGTTGTGTCTTGTGGACTTGGGCGCGCTCACGTACATTCTCCACAGTGAAGTACACTCTACTGGCCATTCTCAAGAGTGCACACTCAGACGAACCACAGTGGGATTGTCGCTCATGAATTGGGAAGTTCAGGATCTCCAGATGGCTTCATTGCTGCTGATTATTTGCTTCCATTTCATATTGCCGAAACTAATCATGCACAGTCCCATCCATTGTCAGGCCAAATATAGCCATGGTCAGATCCTTTGTTGACATACTGCACACACATTTTTGATGGATTTCACAGAGTGGCAGAACTCAACATGATGTGTGCATTGAATAGCCGTTGTGAGGAGTTGACAGTGTGGAACAAACCACCTGTTTTGTCAATTTCCAATCTCACAACCACGAACTCTGATGGTTGTTGTGAATCCCACCATATTCTGTTTTCTTCCGACGATACAGCAAGTATCAATCTTGTCCAGTCTGGAACCTTTCAGAAGATATCGTGGGAACCTTTTTCTGCATTTGTTTATCTTTCATGCATGCGTGAGTTTGGATTGATGCTTTCACAGGGACCATGCACCATCCTTGATGTTGACAGTGCTGAACAGAAGTGGATCAATTACTGGGTCTGGAGTTCAGCACTGATGGTCATCCACTCGTGTACATGAAGTTCATCTGAAAACCAGTCAGAATGTGTGGCATGTGCAGGCCATGCTTTTGCCACTCAATTTGTACATGTAGCACTAATGGCTCCAAAAATATTCCCTTGGTGATGACATTCATCAATGCCTTCATTTTTTGGAATACTCTTGCAGCAAATCATGCGATGCAGTGGTTTTGCCTGTTCATCAGTTCATAGCCACTTTCCTCCCAAAGCTGGTTTGCAGGTGAAGGTTGATGAAGAGATCATGACAGACAATTTCGCACATATGTCATGGGCATCCTGAGTGCGCTCAATGCATGCAATGGGGACCACATGTGGAAACTGGAAGGCAAAAATGACCAATTGCCAACATTGGCAGAATTCCATCAATGTTCGTGGCATCCCTGAGGTGATTCATAGTTTTTGACTCGGAGATTCTTTTTGGTTCTTTCGAATGAATCTCAGCCTTCTGCCTCAATTTTGGCATACATGTCCACAACAAATTGGTGGAAGAGATCTTTGCAACTCAAGATGTGATTGAAATTACAGTTCTCAGTAATCCTGTAGCATAAAAGTCCATGCAGAAATTTCTTTTCATTTGGCAGTTCTGGTGCTGGGTTTGTTTTGTTGCAGTTTATTATTCATATCCATCATCACCCTGCCCAGAAATTAGTGGATATTGAAGTGCATTCATGTGATGGGTGTGTCTCAGCAATTCTCTGGAGAGAGTTGTTTCTGAGTTGCAGCACAATATCTCGATTGCCATGTTGTTCACCAGCTTGTATGATAGCTACTTCTGATGTGCGAGGGTGCACTGAGGTGCCGCTCATGCTCCCCAGTTGGAGTTTTGTCTGAACGAATGACAATTTTTGCTCAGGTGTCATCTCCATGGCACACTTTGAGACTCCGAACATAGTGGTTTTCCTTGTGGAGCTATCTTGCAACTGCAACACACTTCCAACAAAACTGAATGACATTATTGCAGCACTGTTCAGCCTGCTTTGTTATTGTCACCAACGAGTAGATCTGCAGAAATTTTGGCTCTTATTTGGTCATGGCTGTAGACTGTCAAACCTATGATAAACCTATCCTGCACCTTATATGTGGGCATGTAGCAAAGATTCCGTGATCTATTTTGTGATGCGAAAGATGTCGTGTTGTGAAGCACGAGTTGTATCTTCTGATTTTGCTTTTGGAAATGACTTGCATTTGGATGTTGACTGTCAACAATGTACGAAGAGGTTCAGGAGGCATTATTTGGGTCAGCCAAACCTTTGCACTATTGCAGCATATCCCTGACTTCTCCTGTTCCATTTCATCGCATCACAGTGCCTGCAAGTACATCGGATTGAGCCTATAGCAACAAATGGATCAGAAACATATCCAAGGCTGATTGTTGGAGAATGAATTTACCCCACTACTTTCTCAACAATCCTCTGGAAGAAGTCCTTTCATTCAAGCTTCTGCATCTCACTATCTGCCATGATCTTTTTTGGAAAGCCACATTTCAAACCTGGCCTCCAAAGCCAGTCACCGACTGGGAATCCTCCATCGTGCAAGTCCTTCCTCGGCCACCTGAGCTCCTGACCACATACAAAGCTTCCTCCTCAGCCTGATGGAGTACTGCTCTCCCCTCTGCGCTGGTGCTCCTGCCTCCCACTTTCTCGGCTTGACGCTGTGGAAATCAAGGCATTTAGGATTATTGGGATCTCCCGCGGTGAGGCTGAGTCTTTGGGCCTCTCACTCTCTCACCGCAGCAGGTTGGTGGTCTTTCTGTCTTCTACCATCTCCTTTGCAGTCCCGCTCCACCTGCTCTGTCTGCGATATGTCCCCCCCCCCACCCATATTTCTGCAGGGCAATCAAGGTCCGCCAACAACCCCTCTGGTAAAGTACCAAAAATCACGAATCACTGCTCACCTTTACTCTTTCATTTCTCTTTTTCCCGCCTTTGGAATAACTCCTCACTCTCTTCAATCCCATTCTTCCTCCAGGCTTCAAACAGCCGTTCACCTCCACCACCCTCTGATCTTCCCCCATCCAAACCTCGATCTACCCCCGTTAATCCCCCTAACCCACCTCCTTCAATTCCCTGCTTTCCTTCCTGAAAGCTCCTGTGGTGTCCATCTTGTATACCCATGTTCCCTGCCCCATCCCTGTCCTTCCGCAATCTCCTAATGTCTCTGTTCCACAAGTTTTGTCCTTCCCTCTCCCCTCCTCTTGTCTCATGCCCCCTTGCTGTGCGTTGTGTGTTGGCTCTCATATGAGCCGTGACAATTATTACAGAAAAATAAAATTCAGACTTTTCTTTTACCCTCCAGGGCTGTTCCTGGATGTAGCCATTGTTGTTGTGTTTGCCTCTATCTTCTTTCTTGCTCTTGAGGAGTTTTAGCTGCTCTGGATGCAAGCTGTTGTTGCGGTATTTTCAATTCGTCTTTTT
Organism: Eptatretus atami; assembly: GCA_035128595.1. Classification (NCBI taxonomy): domain Eukaryota; kingdom Metazoa; phylum Chordata; class Myxini; order Myxiniformes; family Myxinidae; genus Eptatretus; species Eptatretus atami. The sequence goes on along the minus strand of CM068953.1, from coordinate 80,113,421 downwards.
TCTTCCTGTTTGAGGATTAAGGCTGCTCTGGATGCAGCCATTCCTACTGCATTGCTTCTTGTCTTGCTTCTTGCTGTTGAGTTTGAGGCTACTCTCGATGCAGCTTTCGCAAGTCGTTTTTTGTCAAGTTCGTTTCTTTGTACATTTTCTTATTTTGTAGGAGCCATCTTCCTGCCAAATAAAGGAGGGAGACAGGGGGAAGGGGGAGGGAGATATGATGATGGTGGGGGGGGGGGGGGGGGAGAGTGAGAGGAGAAAGAGAGATATATATCTTTATATGTTGCCTTCAAATTTAAATGTGTCACTTCATTGGTGACAATACAAAGCAGGCTGAACAGTGCTGCAACAATGTCATTCAGACCAATGTCTGTCTGTCTGTCTTGTCTGTTCCCGAGCAAAGCTCCGTGGGTTTTGATCCGATCCTGATAAAATTGGGTGGGGAGGTTTATATCATGATCTAGTTGTGTTTTCCTGAGAATGGGCGTGCTGCGCCCATTAATAGGTGGAGCCACGCCAAAAACATATGTGTTTTTACGGGGTAAGCCGATTCAAGTTACATCTTCTCCGAGGGGTTTGTCGAATCTGGGCAGGGGTTTCGGTATTTGGTTAGCCCGATGGCACCTGGTCCGCCAGCCCTACGGAGCTCGATTTTTCATTTTCGTCCCAAGGTCAAGGTCACAAACTTAGAAAATGTCAAAAAATCAATAAATTGGGCATCGAGCTACTAGGGTTTTGAACTGTTATGGAATGCAAGTTAGTGCTCTTTCGAGTACTTACAACTTTCATTCATTTAAGTTTTTATCCCCCCCGCGTGGCGGAAGGGGATATTGTTGTCACCCAGGTCGTCCGGCTGTCCGTCCGTCCGTCCGTCCGTCCATCCGTCCGGGCGTCAACATTTATAGCTGTGAGTGCGATAACTCATAAACTGTTCGCCATATCGATTTGAATTTGAGTCACACATGTACCACCTGAAAAGGAAGAACCCTTTGATTTTGGGCATGGCGGATCCAAGATGGCCGACTGGGGCGGCCATCTTGAAAAAAATGTTTTTTCACCATATCGATTTGAAATTTGGTCACACATGTACCACCGGAAAAGAAGAACCCTATTGATTTTGGGCGTGGCCGGATCCAAGATGGCCGACTGGGGCGGCGTCAACATTTAGCTGTGAGTTCGATAACTCATAACTGTTCGCCATATCGATTTGAAATTCGGGTCACACATGTACCACCTGAAAGGAAGAACCCTATGATATTGGGCGTGGCCGGATCCAAGATGGCGACTGGGGCGGCCATCTTGAAAAAAATGTTTTTTTCGCCATATCGATTTGAAATTGGGTCACACATGTACCACCTGAAAAGGAAGAACGCTATTGATTTTGGGCGTGGCCGGATCCAAGATGGCGACTGGGGCGGCCATCTTGAAAAAATGTTTATTTGTAATAAAGGAAACGCTTATCTGATTTCAATTATTTTTGGTACTACGTTCCTCACCCTGGGGAACTTTTTCGAGATGATGACCAAATGGTGTCTTGTTTCCATGATGATGACCAAACATTTCACCTCCTTCATTATCTTATCTGGAATATGTATGACCTTTTTCATTCAATGGCGGGGGATTCCCCATCTCTGATGGTATATTTCCCGATTCCCGCCAGTTTGCCCGTGGCGTCCCCTTGAAAGTCAAAAAATAAAAAAGGCGAACCGTGTACATTGCTCGTGAACCATTGCCGTCTCCAGACTTGTTTTAAAGTAATTCTTCACCATTGAGAGATAGGGCCAAAAAGGATATATAGCAGGATATCTCAAAAAAGTTGAGGGCAGATTCGGATGAAACTTGGAACCGTTGGGTGTCTGGAAAGGACAAATTGATTCGATTTTGGTGAAGATTCGAATTCGGATCTGGATAAAAAAATGATTTAATTTTTATAGTAATTCTTCACCATTGACAGATTGGGCCAGAAACGATATAGAGCTTGATATTTCAAAAAAGTATTCTGCTCGATATGTTCTCGTGGATCAGGCATTACGTGGCAGAGGTATGTGTTCTACCGAGTGCCCTTCTTGTTTCAGAATAAAATCAGCTGTTCCTGTAGGTTTCCTCTGCTGGGTGGTGAATTTCACAGCATACACTCAACCATGAGCACAAAGGAGCTTTCAATAGACCTCTGGGATAAAGTTTTGGAAAGGCACACATCAGGGGATGGGTATAAAAATATTTCAAAGTCCTTGAATATCCCTTGGAGTACAGTCAAGACAATCATTAAGAAGTGGAAGGTGTAAGGTACCACTACGACCCTGCCAAGATCAGGCCATCCCTCCAAACTGTATGACCAAGCAAGGAGGAGACTGATCAGAGAAGCCATAAAGAGGCCAATGGCAACTTTGAAAGAGCTGCATGTGTTTATGGCAAAGACTGTTCACTGTGTGCATGTGACAATATCCCAATCATTCCACAAGTCTGGCCTGTACAGTAGGGTGGCAAGAAGGAAGCCATTTCTCAAAAAAGCCCACCTTGAGTCCTGTTTGAGGTAAGCAAAAAAACCTCCCCGGAGATTCTGAATCCATGCAGCAAAAAGTTTTGTGGTCTGACAAAACCAAGATGGAACTTTTTGGCAAAAATGAAAAATGTTATGTTTTGTGAAAATTCAACACAGCACATCACCAAAAGAACACCATCCTGACTATGAAGCATGGTGGTGGCAGCCTCATGTTATTGGGATGTTTCTCATCAGCAGGGACTGGGGTTCTTCTCAGGATAGAAGGGCAAATGGATGGAGCAAAATGCAGAAAAATCCTCGAGGAAAACCTGCTGCCCTCTGCAAGAAAGCTGAAATTGGTAAGGAAGTTCATCTTTCAGCATGACAACGACTGTAAGCACACAGCCAAAGCTACACTAGAGTGGCTAAGGAACAAAAAGTTGAATGTCCCTGAGTGGCCCGGTCAGATCCACAACCCAAATCCAATCGAAAATCAGTGGCATGACTTGAAGATTGCTGTTCATCAACACACCCCGTGCAACTTTACTGAGCTTGAACAGTTTTGTTCAGAAGAATGGGCAAATATTGCCCATTCAAGGTGTGCAAAGTTGATATAGGTCTATCCCAACAGACTCACAGCTGTAATTGCTGTCAAAGGTGCTTCCATCAAGTATTAACTCAGGGTGGTGGACACCTATCCAACCAAGATATTCTCATTTTGTATTTTTCATTAATTTTCTGAAATTCGTAGAATTCGTTTTTAATTTGGAAGTTGTGGGTTACGATGTGTAAATAAAGGTGGAGAAGTCTGATTTAATGCAATTTAATTCCAGGCTCGAAGGCAACAGGGCAGCTACGCCCATTCTCAATTGCAGAGACCAAAACCGAACACAACAATCGAGGTGAAGCCTCACAAATTTCCTATTTGAGTTTATAACATTGACACCACCTCTTTTGATATATAAACTATCCCCCAGCGAATGCAACCGAGAATCCTATTTGCTTTTCCTATTGCTGCCTGGCATTGCACTGACTGCTTAAGCCCTGTATCCACAACAATCCAAAGATCCTTCCGCTGCATTACCCACTCCCAAACGACCCCGTGCATTATGTATTAATCAATATTTCAATTATTCCTAACCTACCCAATACCTTGCATTTTCCAATATTTGAACTGCATCTGCCAATAGGATTTCCTGAGTCTGGTCACTCCACTCTTTCCTGTGGTCCTTACTTCCAAGCTTATTATCCTCTGCAAACTTGTAAAGTCTGATTTTAACCTGGCTGTCCAAGTCATTGATATAAATTACAAACAATAGCGGTCTGAGTACGAATCCCTGAATTACTCCATTACTAACAACCAGTCCGAAATTCTCAAATCACAGAAATCCTAAATCATCGGAATCATGCAAATTGTCTTGGTGGTGAAAATCCACCTTCAGAATTTAAATAATACTCTCACCTTGGAACTTATTTATCTCCAATCGGGAATATTCTACCATCTGGGATGTGTTTAGTTACCAAGTGTCTCGTTGAGCACTCGCCAAGTGGCTTAAGCACTCAAGCAAACACTCCGCTCAAAACCGTTGATAAGGAACGGCTGGCTTGGCTTGGCAATCACTAGGTAGCTGCTTGTTAACTTAACACACCCCTGATCTATCTAGTCAAGCCAATCGACATTCTCTTTTCTGTCAATATTACGATCATTCTGTATCCAACTTTAATGAACACAGGTGAGACAGAATGACAGACGGGTTCTTGGATATTTTGTTAACCTCTTTGAGAATTCCACAGCACTAAAGATTTCTTTTTTTTTAAATTAACTCAAGCAATAGCAGCTCAGAATAAAAATAAATGCACAACAAAATTATTATTCTCAACAGGTTCTACATGGCAGAATCACATTAATTTCACATAACATTGCACAACAATAGAGCAATACACAGCAAGCCTCTGTTGTTGAGGGAAAACCGGGGCTGAAAGATCAATAGAATGAATAAATAAATAGATAAATAAATGGAGGGTGGGTGGAAAGAGAGAGGATTAAACACAATAACCTGTCAGATTAGGGATTTGGCTTGAGGGGCGAGGGTTAATTATAGGGTGCAAAAGATCACAGGGTTTAGGGAATGGGTTTGTGAGGCTTTGTGAACTATCCAGGTATGGAGGAAGAAGAAACAATACAGGTGACATCAGTAATTGAAAATGAGAGTAAAGGCATGCATGAAACTTTTCAAATCGTGATTTAAAGTTTTAAAAATTCGAGTTGACAGAGTGTGAGGGAAGGAGGAAAGAAAATGTGAGATGAGAAAGGAAAGGAGGAGGTGTGGGATTAATGAGTTAATAAATGATAAACGAGTCACTTCAATCTCTTCTTTATTTTTTTTTTGCTTTAAGAGATCTGGTTAATGGATTAAATATTACAATTGACTGAAACAAGAAAAATAATTAAAATGTCATGATGAAATAATTATTTTTCTTTCATTTTAATTATTTTTTAAATTAAACTATTTCCGATTATTTCAGGAAGATATCAGGATTAAAAATGTTTTCAGGTCATACCTCAACCCCCTTTGATTGGTGCAGGCCCTCGTTTTGGTTGTGATTTACCAAGGGGTCTACAAGTCAACACTACAAGAGGTGAGGAGAGGAATGTGATGCATCCAGTGTGAAATGCATTTGTGAGGGAGGCAATGCTTAGCAGAGAGGTGGCACCTGGGGTGCGGCGTTCAGTTACCAAGCAGCTAGGTAGTGCTTGCCAAGCCAGTCGTTCCTTATCAACGGTTTTGAGTGGAGTGTTTGCTTGAGTACTTAAGCCACTTGACGAGTGCTCTACAAGAAACTTGGTAACTGAACACACCCCTGAACTCCTGCCTAGCAAAGATGCACTTTAGAATCATGTTCGACAGAAAGGTGGTGTGAAGACTACCACATGTTCTAAAACATTCACATTTATTATGAGAATATGGAGAAGACAAATTCAGAATTTGGTCAAAAGATCAAAGGTGCCGTTTAGCAGACGGAAGAAAAAGAAGTCTGAATACAATGTGGACCGGTGTTTTTTGCATTTTCAGATGCCTTGGAGTTGGTTCACGAGCGCCAGCCAGAGTGACCACTATATTCGTTATGTCTGTCTGGTCTGTCTGTCTGTCTGTCTGGTCTGTCTGTGTCTGTCTGTCCAGAGCATAACTCCGTGCACTTTTGATCTGATCTGATGAAGGGGCTGTCACACCTTGACGTTAGCGAACGTATGCCGTTTTTTTACCAAATTTGCCGAATACGCTGGCACACGTCGAATACGTTATTGGTAAGTTTTGTATACGTTAGGATAACCCTGAAAAACACTGCCATAAGTCGTTGTACGCTGGCTTTAATCGTTGACTTTTGTGCTTGTTCTCTCTTTTCGAATGCTTAAAATTTTACGACGTACTCGGCGTTTGGCTCACACGTTCCGCTACGCCGGCCATAAGGTTTAGGCACGTTATGCGATCGTTGACACACGTTATTGTATGTTACTCATAAGTCGAAACACGTAGAGTAACATTCGCGTACGCAAACTTATTTCTAACCTATGAGTAACGTTGTAAGCACGCTACACAAACGTTGTTCCACACTTCGCAACACCTACTTGAAAGTTCCTCATACGTCGAAACAGATCAAAGTAATGTTTAGGTACCCGTGATGACTTATTTATAACCTATGAATAACGTGCTGTTAGATATTACGCTATGCATTCACTGGACTATCGTTTGGCATAGGTTGTGGACGCTACACGATAAACAATCGTTGGTATAACTTATGTATAAGTTCTCGAAGCGTTCTGTGTTCATTACTAGTACATTATGCATTTGTCAAAGTCGTTTTAATATCTTTAAAAGTAAAACAAAGAAATATTTCATCGTGGGAATGAGGAAAAAAATTAGCCGAAAGAACATCGAACAATGGTGCAAAGTAGTCTCTCTATTCGTGGACGATAAGAGATCCATCATCACCCACACCCTCCCCATCACGCTCTCACCTACTACTACACTGACATGGCCTACTACTAACTACCAATACTACTACTACAACTACTACTTCTACTACTACTGACATAGCATACTACTACTACTACTACTACTGACATAGACATACTACTACGACTACTGACATAGACATCCACTACTACTACTGATGTAGACATTCTACTACTACCAATGTACTACTACAACTACTACTACTATTACTACTTGTCACGCACACCAACTACTTGCTAATAGTATACTACTACTGATACTACTGCATTGACATCTACTCAACATGGAGTCTGGAACAATGATGGGTTCCTCTTGTGAAGCCCATTTGTATGTTACCAATTCCCTAAACGGCTGCCAATACGTCATAGCACGGTAGATGTAAGTTAGAAACACTTTCAGTAAGTTCTGTGGTCGTCCGAAGACGTCAATTTAATTCGTCTACATACGACAATGTGTTATACATACGTTACAAATAGGTTTATACAGTTATTCAATAGGTTAGATGCACGTTTTACTTAGGTTCAAAACATGCTACACATAGGTTAAACGCACGTTACTCTTACGTTCATAGCACGGTAGCCATTGGTTCAAGGCCAGTTATACATAGTTTCTCAATGCACGTTACTCATACTTTCCAAGCACGTTAAACATAGGCTAAGCTGACGTTACTCATTTGTCAAAGCACGTTACTCAACGGTTATAAATTGGGTTTCAAGTATGGTTGCCATTAACTTGACGTGCTCGACTTATGACTAACCTACAAGTAACGTGTGTTCGCCGTGTTTAAACGATCGCGGGAACGTGCAGAACAGATGCCAACGCATGCGAAACGTGTGAGCCTTACGTCGAGTAGTCTTAAATTTTCAGCATGCTTGAAATTTCACGACGTATTGAACGGAACTAGGTAATATGCCAGCCGTACTTCAATGATTTCGAGCATATCTTAACGTATACTCAACTTACTATAGCGTATTTGACGTGGCCTAGCGTTGTAAACCCATTTTCATAGAATGGCATACGCTGGCAAAATCGTCAAGTGTGACTGCGATGTTGACAATTCAAAATCTCGCGGCAGTTTTGATTTCAATCGGCGTCTGGCAAGTCTCAACAGCTACGCCACGAGTTCGCCGCCTCGAACTATAGCACGCAAAGGGTAAGTTGAACTATCGCTTGTCTTGTTTTGAACGCCGATCACAAGGTAAGCATTCGTTTGGTAAAAGTTATGTATAAACACAACGAAACGTTCTGTGCCCGTTACTAATATGTTATGCAAACGACCAACACGTTTTGAATACGCCAAAACTCAAAAAAAACATCAAAATTTCAGCGTACGTCAACGTTTTAGATCAATTTTTATACGTTGCCATGCTGGCTTAAACGTAAGGTTGACAGGGCCCTGAAACTTGGTTATGTGTTCGATATCATGTCTAGTTGTGTTTCCTGGAGAGGGCGTGGCTCGCCCATTGTGGGCGGAGCCACGCCCCAAAATAGCCATTTTTAGGGGTATTCGGATTAAAAATCTATCTTCTCGAGGGAATTACTGAATGGAATGGGTTCTTCGGTATTTGAATAGCAAAATGAATTATCTAAAACTTGTCGTTGTCCGATTTTTCATTTTCGTCCCAAGGTCAAGGTCACAAGGTCAAAAACATAGAAAATTGCGAATTTTGACATAAAAATCATACGACTGCCAAACTTTAGAGCTAGATGACAATATTTTTATGCATAATCTTGAGGTCATTCCCCACCTAAGTCTTGAAAACATTTTGCTCTATCTCGAACACCTTGCCCGTGGGCCCCTTCAAATTGTTTTTTCGCTGTTTCATCAAAGTTGGATAATCCGAGGAGTGGAATGCCATATAGCCATATGACGTTTATTGTTCCTGGAATGTTCCAGAGGAAATTTTGCAAAAAAGGTCATAATCCTTGACCTTTGACCTTTAAAGGCCACAAAGGTCAAATTTTCAAAGTTGTTGGAATCAAACCGGTTTTCGACCTTCTTCGACGAACTAACTCCAATAAGCTATAGCACGTATCCTGTTTCCTTATTTTAATGTCCACGACATTGTTTGTGACCTTAAAGTTATGCAAAGGTCAAATTTTGAAAGTGTTGAACGAAACCGGGTTTTCGACATTTTGCAGCTGTTGATTGAAGGCCACTATAATTAATTACAAGTCTGAGGACGACGATGGTTCACGAGCGGTATTTGACGATGTAGATTGTTTCAGAAGTCAAGGATGAGACAATGTGATAAGTTTTGACGAAGTTATAAAAATGATCAACATGATGTGGTACGAGTGACAGTTATTAGCTGCAAAATGTCGAAAACCCGGTTTCGTTCAACAACTTAAAAATTTGACCTTTGCATAACCTTTAAAGGTCACAAACAATGTCGTGGACATAAAATAAGGAAACAGGATACGTGCTATAGCTTAATGGAGTTAGTTCGTCAAGAAGGTCAAAAACCCGGTTCGATTCCCACAACTTTGAAAATTTGACCTTTGTGACACTTTAAAGGTCAAAGGTCAAGGATTATGACCTGGTGCAAAACTTCCTCTGGAACATTCCAGGAACAATATAACGTCATCATAGGACTATATGGATATGCATCCTCGATACTACTCTCGATTATCCATACTTTGATGAAATCAGCATAAAAACAAACTTGAAGGGGGCGCCGGGCAAGTTGTTCGAGATAGAGAAAAATGGTTTCAAGACTTTAGGTGGGGAATGACCTCAAGATTATGCATAAAAAATATTGTCATCCTAGCTCTCAAAGTTTGGGCGGTCGTCTGATTTTTATGTCAAAATTCGAAATTTTGTAAGTTCATGACCTTGTGACCTTGACCTTGGGACGAAAATGAAAAATCGAGCTCCGTGCGGCTATGCAGGTGCGATTGGGCTAACCAAATACCGAAACCCCTGTCAGATTCGACAAAACCCCTAGGAGAAGATGCAATTGAAATCGGCTACCCCTAAAAACACATTTTCGGGCGGACCACGCCCATTTTCAGGAAAACACAACAAGATCATGATATAAACCTCCCACCAAAATTTCATCAGGATCGGCTCAAAACCCACGAGCTATGCTCGGGACAGACAGACACATACAGACAGACAGACAGACAGACAGACACACAACAATAACGAATATAGTGGTCACTTATATTTTTCGTGAAAATATTTTTTCGTGAACCAATTATATTTTCGTGAAATATTTTTTCGTGAACCAACATATTTTTCGTGAAAATATTTTTTCGTGAACAATAACTTGGTCAAAAATTATCACATTGTCTCATCCTTGACTTCTGAAACAATCTACATCGTCAAATACCGCTCGTGAGCCATTGTTGTCTTCAGACTTGTTTTTGATTGCTTTTGTTGTTTACAAAACTACAAGTGAAAAATTAATTGAAAGCAAATTTAAGGAGGGAAGTGTGTGGTGGTTGGAATACAACTCGCGCACACGAAAGCTGCTCCTCCCTATCAGATGCAGAGATCACTGCCCATCGAAACCGATCCGACAGTCGATCACGGTACCGTACCACGGGCTCTCTTGCTCCAAAGCTAACCCCGTTCATGATGCTCCAGGAGCTATACTCGTAAGGCGCTTGCTACGACAGCTCCGTGCTGACAAGCTCAGCGATTTGAGCCTCACAGAACACATCCGAGCAGTGGATTTGTAATGAGGCACCTCTTCATACATTCAATTGGAAGCAAATGGCATTCTCTTTTCTTCCTCAGATAGCTTACACCTTTTCTTTTTTTTACTGTCAGATGACTCGTACCCTTGATAAATTTCCACATTATATCTGGATTTGTTAATGTGGCAGCAGAATTTAAATGCATAGAGATGGCTCGACTTCTCTCCTGATCCATGATTGTACCCAAGAAAGGAGGAATGACTGGGACAGGAGCCGGGCAGGGTCCATGAGCATTGCAAGATGTCAGAGCTGATTCCTTTTAGTTGACTTGTCCTGACATCCTCTTAAAATTATTTGGATCAGTCGCAACTGATACTTGACATTTCTTCTGTGTTGTCCATTGTTTTTAATTCTAAAAAAAGTCACTGAAAAAGTTTGTGGTCTGCACAACATTAAATTTACTATTTAGGAGAATTTCATTTAATTCACAGTGGATTGACTTCTCGGCAAATCAAATTTTAGGCAAATCGACTTTTAGGTTGCACCGATTATCACATCCAGGCTGTACGTGTTTGATGAGCCTCCCAAACAGCTGGATTTGAAAGGTATTTCACACTGATATTTTTCACTGGCTGACTGGACCAGACACTTGGGACCTTTACTTGGCTGCAGGAGTTATTACTGGCCTCAGGCCATCGGAGCTACACTATAATTGAACCATGCTATTGCTCTAGTAGTGACGAGTTTTCACTGGGAGGTTTTGTGCAGGTAGCAATTGTTTCCTTTGTCTTTAAACATGAATATCTTCTGAAATAATTGCATTTAATAATGTTAAGAGCTTGGGGGCAGGAGGGTGTGTTGCATACTTGCATTGCACAGCTATGATTTTATAATTCTGCAGGTAAAATATGCAGTTATCAAAATAAAATACGCAATTTTGTGTCTGTCTGTTTGTCTGTCTGTCTGTCTGACCGTGATACATTCGGTCGTCACTTATCCATTCACCACCAAACTTGACAGGAGGACTAAGGATCACATGATGGAGGTTGTAGCAACTTAACTTGTCCCCCTCCCCAAGGGAGTTTTCTGCCTTGGGCGAAATACGTGTGTATACAGTATCCGTGTTAAGATAGCTAATCGTGGCATTTTTACAAGGCTTTAAAAGCTGATATTCAAAATCTGATTCCACATTTGACGATCATACATGTATCTCACGGCTTAAATAATTATGTTAAAATTTAAGGTGAAATCGAAAATTTATTTGGAAAAAGCGTTTGTTTTTCTTTTTTTCCTTTTGTAACCCAATAAAATTAAATAATAGGCTCCGTGAGCCGTGAGATAAAATAGCTTCAAACAGAAGTGTTATATTCACAATCGCCATGACTTCCCTATAAGTTTTCTCTTCAATGTGAAAAGACCAAAAGTGACAATTAAAAGCATCGTCAAATGTCGATCGGTTGCAGTCCATTGGCATCAAATGTGTTCTGAGGCACACAGTTTGTGTAGGCCCCAGCCTTCAAGTCTTCCGGCATGTAGTGTAATTCCTTGATGGCCCAGTATAATTGGAATCTATCCAAGCTATATAAACACGATGTATTATAAATGCACATAAGCAATAGCAATGTTTTGGCTTCATTACATAACTCAAGTTGTTTTTTGACGCGTTAATGTTTCCCATTCCCTTATTGGAAATAATTAATCGGACATAATCCTTAACTTTGTGTGTACGTATTGTAATCCTCGGTGTTGTGTTGAGTTTTGTGCATCCATCGTTTTCATGGGCTTTTCCCAGAGTAAATAAAATTAGACATTAGAAATTGCTCAAGTGTTTCGGGACATTATAGGGTTCAACCCTGAGATTCCACGAATGACTGAAAACTGTAATTGGTTGCCTTGGTTTGCAATAATTAATTATTTAGACTAGTTTTGTGTCATTAATACCTCACGCACATGAAGCGAAAAGTGGGTTTAAGTCATTGGTTCACTTTGTCTGTCTGTTTGCAAAGGACAGTTTATGATCGAGGAACAATTTCATTTAAATTGAATGTTATATTTTGAACACAAATCGGAAAACAAACCTGTAGTTTAGCAGTATTTTGGTTCTGAGATACTTTATTTACTCTGTCCGTCTGCCCAGCAATCAAATAAAATTGAAAATCATTCCAAACAGGAAACTTACTGTTTTTAAGGATGTCAGAAAGGACACAAACAACATAAGCAAAAAACGAATGTAAAAGATGCTGTGGCAATGGTGGTGAACTTCCAATTTTATTTTTTTCTACAACCTTTAAAATCTATTTTATTTCAATTTAATTATGTGCAGCACTTGAACACTGCAGAACACAAATCACCTTTGTTAGCACTTTCAAAACCCTTCCGATTAGCATTGGAAGAGTGTGGAAAAATAGAAAATAAGAGAATTGGGGTAAGGTGTTCGATAAACTCTCTAGTGCTAGTTAGTCTTGCCCCGGGATGCGAGACGATTGCAATGTGTGTGTGTATGCGTGTGTGTGTGCGTGTTGTACGTGTGTGTGTGTGTGTGTGAGTGTGTGTGTGCGGTGTGTGTGCGTGTGTGTGTGTCTGCATCTATATATTTTCGCTGTGGAAATGTTTTTTTTTTGCAACCGCTTGTCCGTATTGCATGCAAAACATTAAACATAGGGGGGACTCCTCATGGAGAATATTATATTGTTCATAGTGATGTCATAGGTCACGTAGTACGGCAGCCATATTGGATGAAATGAAAAAAATTGGACATCATTTTCTCCGAAACAGCTCAATGAAAAAAAATTGAAACTTGGATATGTCATAAACTCCCCATGGGGTATATAGGGTGATAACAATGAATCATTGGAGAAGTGGTATTCCAGCCATAATTGGTTGAATTGAAATTCTTATCCAAAATATCTGAAACTTCATGTATCTGATATATGACCCAATGTGAGTGAAAAAATAAATTTATGATGTTCATAACCCATGTCAAAAAACTATGTGACATAATAGGGTGCATGGATGCTATAGGTATATGGGCCATTATAGCAGTGGGCCATAATAGTAGCGTGTTCAGTTAACAATGGTATTTTTGTTCAGAATGAATGCATGAGGTGAGACTATGTGTTCCATGAGTGCTGTTCTAGTTCATTAAGTTTTCTTGTCACTTTTGTGTTCCATGTACAATCACGCTCCCAATATATGATGGATGAATATTGATGATATTGACTTGGGAACTGGCCCATTGTTTACATACAACAGTGGACCATTGCCCAAAGCAAAACTATATGGAGAAAATTGTAATTGTTAAAAAAACCAATCGAAATTAAAAACCAAAGATGGAGATGACATTCAAGGATCCATCCATCCATTTGGACCACACTCTCTGCAGAGCATTGGTGCTGCCTTAGCAGTCTGCTTGGCTACTGAGCACAATCCTGGATAGGCCACCACTCCAACACAGGATACCAGCAAGCTGGCACTCATTTTGACAACCTCAGAAGGATGACAGGCAGAGTCAACATCACCTGGTATTAATTCAACAACTGAGTGGGATTTGAACTCAGGATCAAAGGATCCCAAGCCCACCACCCTAACCATTAAGCCAACACCAGGCATATTCAAGGGTGGAGGAGGTTGATGCAATATAGAGTGGGGAGACAAAGTGATACACCATACCCCTGCCATTGGAGAGGGAACATTGCCTCAATTTGACCCCCATGAAGCATGTTTTACATGTGAGTCCATCGTTAAAACACCAACAGAGAAGAGTCATAGCTGAGGGAAAAGGTGAAAGAGATGAAGTTTGACATTGAGCTGTGCCCATGCAATCTATGCAACGCTGGGCAAAGCTGGTCTATGGGCACAAGAACAATACACCACTGACTTGAGAAAGTGAATGCGCTATATAAGTCATTACTGATGCACTAACAGGCAGAATGAGCAGCTGCGAACAGAGGTAATTAGAAAATGAGAGAATGAGGCACAAAATACGTGCAGAGGCCAAGGCCAAGATGGCTTGCTTTCCAAGTCAGGGATGTGATGAGCACCAATGTGTGAACTTCGGTCGAGCTGAGAACCATGAGCAGCTTTGCCACCAATGAAAGTCTGTCTTCAAAGTCTGGCTATGAAAAGATGAAAGTTCTGCGCTGCTGCTGGCAAGGCTATTGAGCTGGCACCCAGCATTTCGATATGTCATGCTGTATGACCAGAGGCAGAAACTTCTGTCATCGACTCCACAATCTCACTTCTCCTCCCACTCATAACTCTCTGCTTGTCCAGTATTCAGACTACACCTGTAACCTGCTTCCATGTTGTGGTCAAGAGCCACATGAAAAGAACGGAACTCTCCATCTCTTTTTGCCTGTCCACATGTATTTTGTGTTTTCAGTGATGAAATACCATGGTGATGATGTGATGTGTGATTATAGACATTGAAAATATTTGGTACATGTAGTGCTGGTTGGTAACCTCTATGATTCATTCAAATTTTTTGAAATACAAATGTCAGAAACTAATTCATATTGGTAGACGATTTTCCTTTGATATGGGTATCACTTATTGTAGACAAGGATTAATAAAGTAGTTTATGTTTTTGTTCCTGGATTGGCTCCATCCTTTAGGATATGAATGTTCATGGAATAAGGCTGCCATTGCGCTGACTAATTTGACAATCACACATACAAGGGCTAATCCATTCAACCAATCTTGAGATCGTAATGCAGGAAGTGGAGCATTTGGAGCATCCGTGCTGTTGTCCACCCTTCCCTGAAACATTCAATTGGACCTCTGGGACTGTGCTGCACCCCCAGCTTGTAAAAACTAATATATCAGTGTCAAACCACTTATGTCATTGAGATTCTGATATTCACAAGTGGTTAATAATACATTTTATGTGAACACTAAACTGTACTTTATGTATACTGCCTGTGCAAGAAAAGTCAGGGTTTTTTATTTTGAAACACTGTGCCCCACCCGAGGCCCTTCAAAAAATTATATATTCGTATGTGCTGAAAATTACCGTGTGTGTGTGTGTTTGTGTGTGTGTTTGTGTGTGTGTGTGTGTGTATGTGTATGTGTGTGTCCACCACCAGATCATTTAGTACCACTTGGAGGCATGTTATTATCCCCCGTGTGTGAAAGAGGTCGCCTGACGACAAATACCCTGACGAGGGCTCTGTTTTGTTCTCCTTCATACTGTATTGCAGTTTTTCAGAGGAGTTGAAAACCCCGCCAGCTTGCACACATAACAGGCAAATAGCCCATTCCGAAACCGTGACTCTTCACTGACACCCTCCGTGGATTTGCTCCTTTCACCAAAACCCCCATCTCAATGGGCTAGTGCGTCTTTATCTCAAAAGATTTAGCAGGCAACACTACGAATTTTAATCCACATCACGGACCTCAATAGCATCGTACCCCCTGGTTAATATTTCTGAACAAGGCACTTCATCAATTGTCATCTTCTCTTTAATTTATCCAGTCAGCCATCCTTTTCCTGAAGCAAGAAGCCAAGACAAAAAGTGAAATTGAAGGAAACACAAAAGTTCAAAGCCAATCGAGGAGAAAGCATATGGGTTTATTCGAGCGATGAGATGTTGTTGCGCATTACTGTCTCTGCCAACGTCGTTCGGTGTCCGCAGAGGTTCGAGCCAATGTGAAGGTTTGTGTTGAATTTACGTGGCAATATACCTACCGTCTTGCACTGGAGGCCATTTGTGCTTGGAATGTCTCCCAACGAGGGCATCACGAAAGAGACACGTTGCACTTTGATGGCTGTCGTCCCGAGGGTGTAACTTTACCTCTAATCGATCCATTGCCGCAATGCCAATGAGTGGAAGACGAGTGGATTGTAGTCTCCTTCATTGATTTGCAGTTAGTTTATAAATGGTCATTCTGAGGAGAAAAATTAAAATTGATAATCAAGAGGAGAAGGGAGAGGAGAGAGAGAGAACGTATGGGAGGAGTTGAAAGAGAGGGGAAAGAGGCTTGGGGGCTCCAAAAATAGGGGGGAGACAGGGAAAGGCAAGTTCGGAGCATACAGTTAGAGTGGGATTGATTTTAAGTTCCATAATATTTTGCGAACATAATATATAGATAGCCTTATCTTGACTGTCCATTTTCACATGTCCATACATATTACTGTGGCTGACAGGATTGCATGGAGGAGTGCGCACTCTCATCTGAGCTGTCGAGCCTGGGTTTGAATTGCCACCTTGCTATCAACTGTCATCCTGGTGTTTTGCAGGCACGGCGAGACATCAATGTGTGTGCCGTCCCCTCGGATGGACGTTAAACTGGGTGTCCCCTCTCATGGCATTTGTTGTGGGACATTAACTATCCTACAAGTGTCAATTTCTGAAGAGTTATAGCCGAGCTATCGCGGACTCGCTTTCCAAATTCCAAATTCCTGCTCACTGTATTGAGCATGGTACATGATGATGATGATGTACATTTTACTGTCTACCTCAAACGAACACCTGCGATGACAGATGTGTGCGTGCGTGAGTCCACAAATACATGGATACAGATCCGGTGGATATAGATAGGGATTGCTGAATGAAGATATGGAATGCAGATGTGGCACAGCCATGTGGGAAATCGGACATTGGGTTCACATATACATTATACACGGATATGGATGTTACGAATATAAAGCGCATCATAAGTGCGGAAATACGTTTTTCCAATGAAGAAATGGAATGGAAGGCCTAGTTGGTGTGTACACATACACCCCGTACTCCGAAAAGGGCACCTACAACAGCTTTGCTCAAGAGTTACACATTGAAGGCGAGAGATTTCAACAAGATTATAACATCGATGATGGCAATTTGCCATCCGGTGATATTGTGGATACGATTTCAAATGCCACATGGTGCGATCGGAATTATAGTTTCTGTATCCACTTCTGGACATACAGGTAGTGGATAAAAATTTTTTGGAAATACCAACAGAATGTCACTTAGTACGGTGTTGGGCTACCAAGTGCATCTAGGACAGTATAGATATGATGTGGCATGGAGTCAACATGGGTCTGGAACTGTTCTGCAGGAATGTGGAACCATTCTTCCACAAGGAAGTCCTCCAATTGACATCAGTTTGATGGAGGCGGAAACCACTATCTTCAGCGCTTCTCCAGCCAGTTCCACAAATGCTCTGTGGGATTGATGTCCGGCGATTGGGAGAGTCATTGAAGATGGGTAACTTTGTCCTCATGCTCATCAAACCACCCAGTGACAACACGTATCCTGTGAACTGGAGCATTGCCATCCTGAAAGACAACCTCCCAGCAGGAAAGAAATGCTGCATCATGGAATGCAGATGATCACTCAGGAAGGTAACGTAGCATGCTGCATCAACCTTGCATTCCAATGGAATGAGTGGACCCAGGCCATGTCAGCAAAACACGCCCCACACCATTATGTATCCACCAGAACCTTTTGCCGTTGGGACTCTTTGGGTTTTGCCACACGTGCACACATCCATTTGTCCAGAACATGGTGAAGGACGACTCGTCAGACCATATCACATTCCTCCACTGCTCGGTAGGCCATCACCTATGCTTCTTGCACCATGGGACACTCACACGTGCATTGCTAGGTGTTATGAAGGGTTTGTGCATAGCAACACAGCTATGATATCCCACCCTGTGAAGGTCCCTTCTGACCGCTTGTTGCGTAGCAAAGTTTGGCGATACAGGATGCTCAAGACCCACTTTGAATTCTGCACACAGTTTATATGTTATTGCTCTTCTGTTTCTCCTCGCAGTCCGGACCAGTGCCCGTGCATCACACTTGTCAAGTATGCACTTCCACCCACTGTTGCCCTGCAATGATGACATCTTTCCTTCTTTTTCCCAGGATGACATTCCCTTCGAGACAACAGTTCCTCATGACATGTTAGCAATTTCCGCAACCTTTGTCACTGAAGCCTCTACCAAATGCTCACCAACAATTCCACCCTGTTCAAAGTCACTGAGGTCTCCTCTTGTGGCCATGATGGTTCTCAATCCCGGATTTGAGTCACATCCCACTTACATATACATGGCGAGAAGACTGCTGGGAAGAGATTTGCTTATTTCATGCACCGGTCGCATATGTGTGGCAGCCCCATTCTTTGCATATATGTTGTATGTCCCGTATTTACTGGTGTTTCCATTTTTTTTATTTTTTTGTCCACTATCTGTACGTGAACAAAGACATTGATCGCCATTTTTATCTATCAGTATCCGTACATCTGTAAACACAGCTTGAGTTAGACTTCAAATACTTCCATTTTTGTGATCTGCTCTGGGTTCATTTCCCAACCTTACCAGAAGCTCATCATTCGATCTTCTGCACAGGTAGGGTGTGACTAATACTCTGTTAATTCACATTAATGATCTACCGTGGAAGGGACATTCCATGCGACTCAAATCCGGTATTAAGAGCCACCATGGCTGCAAGAGTTAGCTGTATCGTTTGCTAGCATTCTCTTGTGAACGTTAAAGATCCCAATGTACCTTTCAAAAAGAGTAGGCCATTATGGACCCCGGTATCTTGTATGAGCTATAAATCACTATTACCTAATCTTCAGGCAGCAGTACACCAGCGACAAAACAGCATATGAAGCAACTTGCAAGCAGTTTCTGCACTAAAATGAAGAAATAAAAACCTTCCCTCTGATCATTGATCACAAGCAAATTTACAGCGTGGGCCCATATGAGTCATCACACCAGGGTTTTGCTTAATGTTATTGAAATTTATTCAATTAATGATGTGCTGTTTTTACATACAGTGTATGTATAACTGTGTTAATTAATTCACAACACTAAACTAGCTCAGGAACAAAGCAACTGACAAGAGACGAAAACAATTTGTGAACGAGGCTATCAATACATATGGACCATTTTGTATGTAACAACAAAATTCAACTTTTTATTTATACATCCCAGGAAAAAAATGTCAGCAGAGGAAGAATTATAGGAACTTCAGGTTTGTGTTTTGTTGTATAATGTGTTTTTAAAAGTGATATGAAGAAGATGTCATCACATCTGCCATCTGCTTGGAAATCAGCAAACATTACTGCTCTGCATAACAATGGTGCAAAAACAGTTCCCTGCAACTACAGACCAATCAGGCTTCTCCCAATCATCAGCAAGGTTATGGAATCCATCATCGCTTCAGACATTAAATCCTTCCTCTTCTCCAATGGCTTGATTTCCAATCATCAATTTGTATTCAGACCAGGTGACTCTACCCTGTACATGCTGCTTCTGCTTTCCCAACAATGGATGGAGGAACTAAATGTCAGACATGAGATCAGAGCCATATCTCCAGATATATCACGAGCTCTCAAAACGGTTTGGCATCCTGCACTGCTCACCAAACTATCTTTTCATGGTATCAAAGGCAATTTCCACTCATGGCTCATGGACTTCCTTTCTTGTCACAGTCAATGCATGGATCATAATGGCTCTCTTTCTCCTCTCCTCTTCCTGTCCAGGCTGGAGTTCCTCAAGGCAGTGTTCTCGGCCCTGTTTTTTTATGGGTTTTGTCAATGATTTCTCCAACTCTTTAGAAAATCCACTTTATCTCTTTGTTGATGACTCCACCCTCTGCCGTAGCATCTCTCATCCCTCTGATCGGCAGGCAGCGACCTCTTTTCTCTCTGCAGACTTGGATAAAATCACAAGCTGGTCAAACACTTGGAACATGTCTTTCAATCCTGACAAATCTCACACTCTCACTTTGTCTCTCTGAAATGACTGTCTGGAAACCATCCATCTCCTTACTCAACAATGCCATTGAAGAAGTCCTTTCATTCAAGCTTTTGGGACTCACGATCTGCCATGATCTTTCTTGGGGAAGCCACATTTCCCAGGTGGCCTCCAAAGCCAGTTGCCGACTGGACATTCTCTGTCATGCAAAGTACTTCCTTGGCACACCTGAGATTCCAACCACATACAAAGCTTTCATCCACAGCCTGATGGTGGACATCCACAGCCACTACAAAGCTTTCATCCACAGCCACAGCCTGACTGCTCTCTCCCCTGGGTGGGGCTCCTGCCTTACACCTAGCTCAGCTTCACGCTGTGGAAACCAAAGCTTTTAGGATCATTGGTATCTCCTGCAATGAAGCTGAGTCTTTCGGACACTCACCCTCTCACCACAGGCAGGTCAGTTGTCTTTCTTTCTTCTACCATATCTTCTCCAGGTTTGCCTGCCTGCTCTGTCTGTGATCTGTGATGTGGATCCCCTCTATATTCCCCCCCTACCCCCCTCTATATTCCCGCAGGGTGTTCAAGGTCCACAAAAAATCACCTTCTGTTGAAACTGCCAAAATCAAGAATCACTGCACACCTTCACTCTTTCATTACTCTTTTTCCCCACCTCTGGAACAAACTCCCACAATCTCTTTAATCCCACTCCTCCCTCCAGGTCTTCAAAACAGCTGTGCACCACCATCCAAAACCACAATTTTTTCCACACTCGTTAGTCCACCCCAAACCCACCTCTTTCAAATCCCCTGTTTTCCTTCCTAAAAGTCTCTGCAGTACCATCTTTTTTACCCCATGTACCCCACCCCATCCTTTCCACAGATCCGTTGTTTCTGTTCCCTACTGTTTTGTGCTTCCTTCTCCCGCCACTCTTGTCTCCTGCTCCCCTTGTTATATGTTCTGTGTGTCAGCTCTTATACGAGCCTCAACATTGTATATAAAAAAAGTCCAAAATGTGCAAAAGTAAAAAAAGAAAAAATAAATCCAATACATAATTACATTTGGAATTTACTTTCTCTTACAAATTCCACATACTTATAAAACACACGATGAAAAGTTTGAATGTGAAAATAGCATTTTTAATGCACTTGAATTAAAAGTTAGAGCATTCTTTGTGTCCATTTCATTACTAACATGATTTTGTAGAAGGTTGTCAATCCTTCACTTACAGTGCACTATGGTAGGAGATGGTAGGAGACAGAGAGGGAGAGAAGAAAGGGGAGAGAGATGTGCAGGAGGAGGGTGCTGCACTGTATTAGAAGGGGGTAGAGCGAGGATGGGACAAAAAGAGGGAGAGAGAGGGGGTGGGGGTAGGGGACTTAGCAGAAAGAATATGTTATGCCGAACAGCATGCGCGCGCACGTACACACACCACAATATTATATATATATATATATATAATATATTATATATATATATATTATATATATATATATATATATATATATCCTGGTGTTGGCGTAGTGGTTAGGGTAGTGGCTTTGGATCCAAAAGGTCCTGAGTTCAAGCCCCGTTGGCCGCTTGAATTAATACACACCAGGAGGTTGACTCAGCCTGTCATCCTTCCGAGGTCGGCGAAGTGAGTACCAGTGTACTGGCCCGGTGTATGCCCCGGTTAGAATAGGTGTACCATATCCCTGTGTTGTAGAGGTGGCCAGGGTTGTGTCAGGAAGGGCATCCGACGTAAAACCTGTGCAAATCATTATGCGGATCATAACGGATGATCCGCTGTGGTGACCCCCTAACGGGAGCAGCCGAAAGAAGAAGAAGAAGAATATATATATATATATATATATATATATATATATATATATATATATATAAGTTCTTGGCCAACATCGGCAATTTTTTAGTCATCGATTGATTGGAGTCAATGTGTTGAGCTTAAAATATTTCCCAGATTCTGAAATTCTTACACCCACAATTTTATGCCTCTCGGGTTTTCGGTTTGGCTGTGAAAGAATAACGTACAAATGCGAATACGCACAAACAAACCCACAAACAATCAAACAAACACTTGTGTATGCATGATATATATATATATATAATATATATATATATATAAAAAAATATATATATATATATGTTTGCGGAGAGGTGGCATCTTACATTATCTTTCCTTCCAACAGCGTGTTGCCTCACATTCCACAAATATGTGAAAGGAAATCATCCTTGAGATATTCCTAGTTTGAGCATATTGTATAACTTTGCAGCATGCTGTTGTTGTCTGTGACATCATTTGGCGACGGAGTTTTCCGAAGCCGAGAGCATATTATACAGGGGGCCTCCTCAGGGAAGCACTTTTCAGCAGCATTGTGGATTTACACGGCTATGTAAAGTTGTCACATCAGCAAACTGGATTTTGTGGATTGTGCTGTTCGTTGGATTCCTCGAGAAGTACTGTAATTGCAGGGAGCATTGAAATCAATACTAATAAAACAAGACAACTGTCAAGCCAAGATTGTGCTGGAAAGTTGTGACAAACTTCCAAAGTGAACTTCTGTCATAAAACCTGCAGAGAGCTGCTTAAAGAAGCAGAGGCAACACGACTGGTAAAACTATAGTGCTGCCTCATCCCTGACAATTGTTGTTCGTTCTTCTGTGAACCCTGTCTGAGAAGATTTTTGCCAAATTGCTGTGAGCATGATATTGAACTGTGAGCTTTCGGTGCATTTAGTTCGCATTAAGTTGTTACTGCTTAAAACAGCATTCAGTTCTACTTTTTGTCGAATTCTGTGGCTCACTGGTTTAGAAGTTTCCAGATTAAACAAGAGCGAGAATTTCTTTGCAATACTTGTCCCCTACCGATGTGATATTTTCTAAGTTCAAAAAGGGCATAACTCTATGAAGAGTTGATGAAACGCCTTGAAACTCGAACTTTCTGTATCATATCATAATAAAGCCAGGTACCAAGTTTCAGTTGAACATGTTACAGGTTATGGGAAAAATTCCGAAAAACCACAAATTGGATGGACGGACAGTCAAACGGATGGAGAGCAAACCCAGAGTCCCTGCCGGGAAACCGGTCGGTGATTAAAAATTGGGCAACATGACCAAATAATCCTGGTAGCAGATGTGGAAATATTTTTAAACAGTCGAGCATATAAGATCCATCGCTTTGCAAACAGATTTCATCAAGGAACACCATGTTACACTTCACAAACATGTTTCATGTCTATATATATAACACTGAACAACAAAAATTTTTTACTGGAGATGTGTAAAGTGATTTAGACTAACTTTGCGATACCGCTGATTCAAAAATCATAACCGTTTTGCTGTATCACGTCAGATTTTCTAACAGAAATATTCCCATTGCCTAGAAGTCAGGATTCAATGAAATTTACAAAAATTCATTTATTCATTTATTTCATCATGAATGCTTCAAAATTATAGAAATTACAGAAAAACTCCACTAGAATGTAATTAAAAATGCTTTAGGCATTTGGCTTTGCGTTTGTGCTGCTCTGTGTCAGTTTCACGATGCAGGAACCAGCAGAAATCGCCCATCATGTTCGGGTTGTGCCGCCCTTGGTAACGCGTCTCCATGAGTGAAATCTCTTGGTGGAATCGCTCGCCGTGCTCGTCCGAGACTGCTCCCAAGTTGTCAGGGAAGAAGTTCAGGTGCTGGTGTAGGAAATGGATTTTCAGGGACATCCTGGAGCCAAGTTTCCTGAAGGACTCCAGCAGCTGCTGCACTATTTCTTCATAGTTGTCCGCACGCTCGTTCCCCAAGAAGTTGTCCGTCACAGCTTTGAAGCTCCTCCACGCTGCCAGCTCTTTGGGGTTTAGAGTTGTCGGAAAAGTTTCGTCCTTCATAATCTGTCGGATTTGCGGTCCAACAAAGACACCAGCCTTAATCTTGGCCTCCGACAAGGTGTTGCCAAACTTTTCCTTGAGGTATAAAAACCCACGCCCATTCAGATCCATTGCCCGTACAAAACTTTTCATCAAGCCGAGCTTTATGTGGAGTGGTGGAAGGAAAACCTTGGCTGGGTCGACAAGGGCGACATGCTTCACGTTTGTGTCGACCAGGTACATGCTCTTTTCGCTCTTCCCAATCTTTCTTCGTCCAGTGATTCTTGTCGTCTCTGCTATCCCAGAGACAAAGGAAGCACATGTATTTCGTGTAGCCTGACTGCAGCCCTAACAACAGCGCCACCACTTTCAAGTCTCCGCAGACGTGCCAGTTGAAGTCATTGTACTTGATGGAATCAAGCAGCTGCCGCATAGTCTCATAGGTCTCTGTCATGCCGAACGCGTGAGCCAGTGGGACTGATGGTTTCTCTGCCATTGTGGAGCAAAACAGCCTTCAAGCTGTTCTTCCCGAGTCGATGAAGAGGCGCCAGTCTGCAGGATCGTATCACACCCAAGTTCTTTCAACAGACCGTTGATGTCACTGCAGAATGTCATCGTGTCTTCCATCTCAAAGAACTCAGCCATGTCTCTGTGACGTGCTCTGAAGAAGGATATCTTGGTGTTAGGTTCAAGTAGATTCCACTGCTGCAGCCTTGATCCAAGAGCTCTGCCTTCGCCTTTGACAGCGAAATCTCTTACAAGATCATTTAAGTCTCCCTGGTTCAGAAGGTGTGATTCTTGAGTGTCGGGTTCAAAAGGTTCATCATCACCATCCTCTTCACCACTGCTTACAGCTATGTTCTGATCAGCTGGAGGTGTTGGAACGGGGTTCTCGTCATCATGAGGCACAGGTTTACGAGCAGAGACGCAGTCAGCGTACTTGATGTGACCTTTATTCTTCTTGTTGAAGCCGGCGATGCTTGTGCAGCAGAAATAACAATCATCATGATGATTCTGCGGCTCACGCCATATCATGGGCACCGCAAATGGCATTGTCGCGCGCTTGCCCACCAACCACTGAGTCAAGGTTGTGTGACAGCTTGTGCAGCAGATGTGTGGTGCCCAGCTCTGTTCTTGGTCCCCACCTTACACCCGAAGTAGTGAAAGTAGGCGGCCTTCATTTTCACTGCTGTAGATTTACTTCTGTTGATCTTTTTGTTACCGACCACAGACATAACAGAAGTTGTCAGGATGATTGGTACAGGAACGCCTACTCTCTTTATCTGAAAGAAAAGAAATATAACACAAGTTAACAACAATTGTAGAAATAGACATGTAAAGACATATGTAAATTTCATTGAAATCCTGACTTCTAGGCAATGGGAATATTTCTGTTCCTGAAAATCCTGACGTGATACAGCAAAACTTATGATTTTTGAAATCAGCGTACCCAAATAGTCTTAATCACTTTACACATCTCCAGTATAAAAAAAATTTTTGAAATTTGTTGTTCAGTGTAATCGCTGAATTGGCTTAAATGAATATGTTAATAATTTATATATATATATATATATAATATATTATATATATACATATACACATATACATATACATATATATATATATAAAATGAATATAAAAATGAAAAAAATAATAAAAAAATATATAAAACACATATATATATACAAACATACATGTATATATATATATATGTATATACATATATATATATGTATATGTATATATATATTATATGGAAATATATATATTATGATATATGTTGATGTGTATATATTATATAATGATATTGTATATGATATTATATATATTATTATATATATATATATATTATATATACATATCGTATACTTATATATACTATTATATTTATATTATACTTATATATAAAAATGAAAAAATAAAATAATAAAAATGAAAAATATAAAAACATATTGTATATATATATAATATAGAAACTTCATATATACTATATATATACTATATTTTATGTATATATTATATATATTATATATATATATATATATATATATATATATTATTGTTGCGAATTCGCGCCGCCGCGCGTGCGAACGGCCACGTGACTCGAATGGCGGCCGCCTCGCCCACGGACGACAATTCTGTCGTGACCCTCCGGAACTATCGCCCCGAGCCAGTCACGGGTGGGCCTTTCGTCCTCACCACGATCGTGCCATCGGCCACCCGCGTGGAGTAGGGTTGTTCGCAAACTCGACCTACCTAATACCCACGTGGATGGAAACCGGGCGATCGCACCTTGCCGTAGGTCGACTCGGACACGGGCCGCTTAAGCGGTCCGTTCCGCTATCGGGAACGGACCGGTGTTATCGTCGCCTCGACGGTTCCAATTAATTATCGGGCGTATCAAGCCCACTACGAACCCTTTTACGTGAAGCAAGATGGAGATTCAAACGAAGGAAAGGACGCAGCGAAACGGGAACATTCAACATAATGCACATTTATTTCACACCAGACACAGACACAAAGCACACATATACAGCCAAACAGAATCAGAATGCACATATATCAAGTACAACAAAAGAAACAATGACGCAAGATACTACCAATACGCGAACCTCGGCAACACTTATACAGTTCTACTTTACAGACGGCGCGCAACATTTACTCAAAAGCAAAAGAAAAGGCCACCCTCAAAGACAAGGGCAGACGGCCCGTGGGCCAATATGTGCGCGTGACCTGAAGGAGCGGCCAGGCCGCGAGACCGGGGTCCTACCCGCGTCCTCGTGACGAGCCGCAATTCGCTGCGCGCGGTGCCCAACTTCGTGCTCCTTCGCGGGTTCGTTGGCACCGCTTGGTGGGGTGGAACGGGGCCCCTTTTTGCACTCTCTCAGCGCGGGAAAAGGGGGATTGTTGATGCCTTGGGGGAGGAGAATGGCTGGCCTTGGGTCCCGCGACGAGCGATCCCACCGCGACCTCGTCGCCGACCGCCGTCTTCCCTGCCTCGGACCCGAACTCTTGGCCCTCTTCCCCCAATTCTCCTCAGCCGACCGCAGAAACCAACTTGATGCCTTCGCCACCCATGACTCCGTTCATGATGACTCCGTTCTTCAACCCGACTTGACTCTCTGACTTGACTTTACTGCCCAAAACTCTCTGCTCGCGCTCGGCGTTTTATAGGCCGGCAGGAGAACCCAGTATGCAAATTTCCGGATCAGGATGAGCTCGCGGGCGGAGCCACGCTCGCCCATTGGTCGGAGGAAAGGGGGCGTGAACCTCCCCTGATCCTA
>CM068953.1:80052547-80067448 GCA_035128595.1 Eptatretus atami | reverse complement strand
TGCAAGTATCGTGCTCTGCATGACGTCTTCTTCTTGTTACTTGCAAAGTCGAAGATTTTTCAAGAATATTGGTTTGTTGATTTTGTTATTCTGTTTGTCTGTTTTTCTGTTTGTCTGTTTGTCACCTACAGATCACAATTTTGAACCGATTTTCACGAAACTTCATCATATGGTAAGGGTATGTCATAAGGAATAAGCCTATTGTGTTTGCAGTCCAAAGGTCAAAAGGGAAACATAGGCCAAAGGTCAACAACTTAGGTGGTATTTCTAAAATCCTCAATTTTCATCCCATTGGTTTGAAATTTGAAGAGGATTTTCAAATCAGGTCACTGAATTCAACCTCTCATTAGGTTTTGAGCTCAATATAGGCCAAAAGGTCAACATAGGCCAAAGGTTAACAATTTAGGTGTGATTTCTAACATCTTCAATTTTCATCTCATTGACTTGAAATTTGAAGAGGATTTATATTTCAGGTCACAGAATTGAAGTAGCCAATCAGGTTTGAGGTCAACCTCGACCAAAATGTCAACGTAGGCCAAAGGTCAACAACTTAGTTGAGGTTTCTAAATTCCTCAAATTTCATCTGGTGGTGGTGGTCGTATGGCAGCTTAGCTGCCGGGGTAGCTATAATTTCTTGAAGCGCGACTGTGTCGCTGTATGCAGTGCCCCTCTACAAACAGTACACACACTGGAACTGGTACTCATTTAGCTGACCTCGGAAGGATGACAGGCTGAGTCAACCCCCTGGTGTATTAATTCAGTGGCCGACAAGGCTTGAACTCAGGACCCTATGATCCCAAGCCACCACCCTAACCACTGAGCCAACACCAGGCTTTTCATCTGATTGACTTGAAATTTGAAGAGGATATATACGTAATTCAGATCACTGAATTCAACTAGACAATTCTTTTTGAGGTCAACATCAACCAAAAGGTCAACAACAAAGGTTGTATTTCTAAAATCCTCAATTTTCATCTGATTGACTTGAAATTTGAAGAGGATTTTCAAAATCAGGTCACTGAATTCAACCAACCAATTATTTTTCAGGTCAACATGGACCAAAAGGTCAACATAGGCCCAAGGTCAACAACTAAGGTGGCATTTCTAAAATCCCCAATTTTCATCTGATTGACTTGAAATTTGAAGAGGATTTTCAAAATCAGGTCACTGAATTCAACCACCAATTATGTTTGAGGTCCACATAGGCCAAAAGGTCAACATATGCCGAATTTCTAAAATTGTCAATTTTCATTCAATTGACTTGAAATTTGAAGAGGATATTCCGATTAGGTCACTGGATTCAACCATCAATTATTTTGGAGGTCAACATAGGCCAAAAGTTCAACATAGGCCGAATTTCTGAAATTGTCAATTTTCATCCAATTGACTTGAAATGTGAAGAGAAGTTGCATATTTGTTCATTGGATTCAACCACCAATTATTTTTGAGGTCAAATTTGTTTTATGGATTTTGCAAGTATCGTGCTCTGAAGGACATCTTGTTATTCTGTCTGTTTATCTGTCTGTCTGTCTTTTTATCACCTGCAGGTCACAATTTTAAACCGATCTTCACGAAACCTCACCACATGGTAGAGTTTGTCAGATGGAAAAAGCCTATTGTTTTGAAGTCAAAGGGTCAAAAAGTCAACATTGGCTAAAGTTCAACAACTTAGGTGGGATTTCTAAAATCCTCAATTTTCATCTGCTTGACTTGAAATTTGAGTAGGATTTATATTTCATGTCACTAAATTCAACCAGCCAATTACTTTTGAGTTCAACATCAACCAAAAGGTCAACATTGGCCCAAGGTCAACAACTAAGGTAGTATTTCTAAAATCCTCAATTTTCATCTGATTGACTTGAAATTTGAAGAGGATATATAATTCAGATCACTGAATTCAACCAGACAATTTTTTTTGAGGTCAACATGAAACAAAAGGTCAACAACAAGGGTTGTATTTCTAAAATCCTCAGTTTTCATCTGATTGACTTGAAATTTGAAGAGGATTTTCAAATCAGGTTACTGAATTCAACCACCAATTAGGTTTGAGGTCCACATAGGCTAAAAAGGTCAACATATGCCGAATTTCTAAGATTGTCAATTTTCATTCAATTGACCTGAAATTTGAAGAGGATTTATATTTCCGGTCATTGAATTCAACCAGACAATTCTTTTTGAAGTCAACAGAGCCCAAAAGGTCAACATAGGCCAAAGATCAACAACTTAGGTAAGATTTCTAAGATCCTCAATTTTCATCTCATTGACTTGAAATTTGAAGAGGATTTCATATCAGGTTATGAATTCAACTTCCAATTATTTTCGAGGTCAACATGGCCGAATTTCTAAAATTGTCAATTTTCATCCGATTGCCTTGAAATTTGAAGAGGAGTTGCATAATTGGTCATTGAATTCAACCACCAATGATTTTTGAGGTCAAATTTGTTTTATGGATTTTGCAAGTGTCGTGCTTTGCACGACATCGTCTTCTTGTTATTTTGTCTTTATCGCCTGCAGGTCACAATTCTAAACCGATCTTCATAAAACTTTACCAAGTTGTTGAGGGAGTCTCAACTGAGAAACCTATTGATTTTGAGTTCAAAGGTCAAAGGTCATCTTGAGGTCGAAATTCTAAAATCGTCATTTTTCATCCGATTAACCTGAATTAATTAAGCAGCAATTGTGTACCACTGAATCTGGAAACCAACTATTTTTGAGGTTAACAAAAGGTCAAAGGTCAACTCAAGGTCAAATTTCTAAAATCATCAATTTCAACCTGAAAAATAATCAATTTCATCCAATTGACAAGCTTTGATTAATATTGTCAATTGTAATCTTAATGAAATGGACAATTTGAAGTATCCTTGGCAACCTTTGAAGAGGGGGTGGATTTTTTAAGTATTGTGCTCTGCACGACGTCTTTTTCTTGTTATTTATTTATTCTAATTAGTTAGTGTAAGTGTTGTAATTAACATTGGTTATCATGTCATGGTCCATGAAAGGGTTAATTCCAAAATAATTCAGGATCCATTTGCCTTTGGCCTCATTTTACAGCAAAACGGTATATTGTACTGTGTTGTACTGAAAAGAAGTATAGGAATCATAAGTGGGAGAAAAAGGGAGAAAATGGGAAAGATAGTAATGGAGCATATTAACGAGTTGTGGGAAAAGGGAAACCATGGAAGATGAAAGATTTAATTTAAATATAAAAGAAGGAAAGATTACATGACATGTCATGTTTTCAGCACATGTGAAGGATTAAATGACATGCATGTTTTCAGCACATGTGAAGGATTACATGCACATGCATGTATTCAGTGGCACAGTATTTGTGTTAAAATAAATGAAGATCGCGAAAAAAATAACTCCTTCACTTTTGTCTCTTCTCAATTTTAATGCATCCCTATTTATTCCTTTTTTGTTCTTTCTAACTTTTTTGTTTCCTGTTCCAATCGATTGCAAAAAAAACCTTTCTCTGCCCAAATGTTCTCAAGGGGCTGCTAAAATGACCGATCGGTACACAAACTCGTCTCTTAGCTGCTAAGCCTGGGTTCGAATCCCGACCCAGCTATAAATTGTCATCACCGTGTTTCAGAGGCAGGGTGATTCATCAGTGTGTGTGTCATTCCTCGGATGGACGTTAAACTTGGTGTCCCGTCTGTCGGCATTATTTGGTGTACGTTAAAAATCCCAAAGTGTCCTTCGTGAAGAGTTGGCGAGCTGTCACAGACACAATGAACGAATTCTAAATACCTGCCCAACTACTTAGTCGAGTGTTAGTCCTGGCCAGCCAGTTGATGAAAGACTGTCCAGAAACTTCCCTGGCCAACCCCACAAGAACGTGGGAATAATTGTGGCCGTAATAGAAGAAGAATTTCAGGAAACTGTGGGTTTGAATGGTAATGGACGTCGTTTTGGCTGCTGGCCATCAAAGTACTTTTTTCTTTAAATACATGGGCAATGTATAATCTTGAAAAATCTGCCAACACTAACACAATACTGTACACCGCTTGTTTATGCGAAAGCATTTCACGAAGTACTCATTCTTCACTTTCCGAGAGCCTCATGTAGTGAACGATGTGTCACACTAACCCTCAATCTCCCCACAGTCTATGAAGATAGGAGGGCATGCAAGGGTCATTAATGTCACCCAGCAGATCGCATCTAATTGATGTTAAGTCCCATGTAATGGTGTAAGGCTGTGCTATAACACTTGTGCTGATTTCAGAGCGGCCTCATTAGGGGCTACAACATGCTGATCGTGTGCTTTACCATAAGAATTGCTAGTGTGTGCTATGGATGATAAGAAAAGTGTTTACTATTTCTGCTGGAGAAGGTGCTGATGTGCTGACGACCGCCAATAACAAAACGATGGATAAACTCCATATAAATACTTGTCAGCCCACGCTTTAATAACCATGACTATTTTGTTGGGATCATATGAGATAACCATGCTGGATGTATTATGCACAGGTATTTTGTCAAGACATCAAGAAGGAATGATTACTGCATCTTACACTTCATCATGCAAAGAACATGACGTTGGATAAACGGTTTGTAAATGATAAAACTAGGTGGTGTATAGGATATAACTCACTGGTAGCATGCTTAGGAGCTGTTGGGTCCTTGAGCCCAATCTCTGAGGGCTTCATGCAGTGTTAGCACTACACTGCATCGTAAAGTTAGTTGTTTATCCTTCACAGTGGATATAGATTCGGTGAAGGCAAGGAGCTTAATGATCAGCCAACCTTATAATGATTGATGGCAGTGACTCCACTTTGGTCATTAAGAGACTGCAACGTATGCTGGGATCCATTTGCAAAGCAACGATGAACAACAACCAGACTCGGTGGTGTAATGGTTGGAGCATCTGCTCTGAGTCTGGGATGTGTGCTTCGAACTCCGGCCGAATAATACCAATGACTTTTAAAATGGTACATGCTGCTTCCTTACTCAGCATGTAAAAATTGGCCGTAAAATTGTAAAAAAATTGTCATGTAAAAATTGGCTTAAAATGTACCATTTTGAATTGGTACATGTAAAAAAAATAAAAAAAGGCCGACTGGTAGATGCTCAGCATGTAAAAATTATACAGCACTATCAAGCAATCATAAGTTGGCAACCATTTCTCATGCTTCGATGGACCGAATGACCTACTCTTATAATAAAGTTCCTTGTAGGGGAACTTATATTTAAGACCAAAACGATATGAGAGTGTACTTGCACTCTCTTTGTAGAGATGGTGTGGGAAAAAAATCAGTCCCACCAACTTTATATGAAACTAAAGTCGGAGTATGTTCTCTAAAAAAAAAACAGTTGCTTTGGCTACATATGAGAGGCTACCTGGTCTGTTCACCTGATTGGCTGAGCAGGGATCACTTTTTAGTACTCCAGACCATGGAAAAATCGAAAAAAACAAGATCGGTCAAAACCGGCAAATCTTCTTCTCGTTCATAATAATAATAATCATCATCATTATCTTCGAGCTGCCTCTCTCAACATGGCAATAATTGGTGCCGTTTGACAGAGTTTTACTTGGTGCAGCATTGTTTGCTATCATAATTTTAATAGCTTGAAAGGATTCCACGAAAAGTACACGAAACTGCATTCCTTTGTAAATTAATAGGAAGGGATCAGAGGGGCGGGTGGGACTACGACTGTCAATCATCCTGATAGGGGTGGGGCCGCTAGACACATTTACCCGAGGGCCAATCAGACCAACACGGGTGTGGTCAATGGTGAAATATTATCAGGAGGTCGGTGAAGGCAACAACCCACACATATTTCTTAAAGTACGTGCTATTTAGAATGTTAGATCATCTATAAAATATGTACAGTACCATTACAATGTGAGCATGTCTATAAAATTTTTACTGGAACATTTGTAAACAAGTATTAGAACATTCATTCACATTTCTAAAAACAGGGAAAGAAACGAGTAATAAAAACATTTTTAAAAATTTCAAAAGGATGTCGGGATGTTACTCCAAAAGGTTTGTACGCAAGGTAGATGGTCACAAGAAATGATCATGTGAAACCATCTCTACATCATTCTTTGAATAATGGTTGTACCTAGAAAAGACACTGTGAGTGTGTGTTTTTGTGTGTGTGTGTATGTGTGTGTGTGTGTGTGTGTTTGTGTATGTGTGTGTGTATGTGTGTGGTAGTGTGTGTTGTGTGTGTGGTGTGTGTGTGTTTGTGTATGTGTGTGTGTTTGTGTATGTGTGTGTGTTTGTGTATGTGTGAGTGTGTGTTTGTGTATGTGTATGTGTGTGTGTTTGTGTGTGTGTGTTTGTTCAAAATTACTTTGTTTTTTCTCAGGCCAACCATTATTCAAAGAAAGATATAGGTATGATTTCACATGATCATTTTTTGTGACCATCCCTACCTTGTTTACATAATATTTAGAGGAACATCTCGACAACTTTTTTACATTTTTACCTCTGCCACCGAAGGTGAAGGAGGTTATTTTTTCACCCCTGTCTGTCTGTTTGTTACTTACGAAATCTTTAGATTTCGGAAGTATATTGATCACTTCCGTCCTCTGTTTGTGTGTTTGTTTGTTGGCACGATAACTCGAGAATGGAAGAAGCTAACCAAGTCAAATTACACCACGTGATTCAGGAGGTGGTGGCTAGTGCTGATTAGATTTTGGTCAAAATCGGTCAAAGGTCAAGTTCAAGTGAGGTCAAACATTCGATTTTTGATGGTTTGCTACAGAATCATCGTAGAAATTCTGGTTTGCATCGCTACCTTCTCTAGAGACAGCTTTTATGAGACAAGGTCAGAGGTCAAGTTGACGATTTCGGAAGTAAGTCTATGACTGCTTGTTACTTAGATTTCGTAAGTATATTGATGACTTCCGTCCTCTGTTTGTGTGTTTGTTTGTGTGTGTGTGTGTGTGTGTGTTTGTTTGTATGTGTGTTTGTGTGTTGTTGTAGGCACGATAACTCGAGAACGGAAGAAGCTTCCAATGTCAAATTACACCACGTGATTCAGGAGGGTGATGGCTAGTGCCGATTAGATTTTGGTCAAAATCGGTCAAAGGTCAAGGTCACGGTGATGTCAAATATTCGATTTTTGATGGTTTGGTACAGAATCATCGTAGAAACTTCTGGTTTGCGTCGCTACCTCCTAGAGACAGCTTTTATTAGACAAGGTCAGAGGTCAAGTTGACAATTCTAGTACCAGTCTATGACTGCTTGTTTATTTGTTTGTGTGCGGGATATTTCAAAAAGTTGTGGACGGATTTGGATGAAATTTGGAGAAGTTGGGTGTGTGACAAGGACGAACTGATTACATTTTGGTGAAGATCCAAATCCGCATCCGATAATTTTTTAAAGTGATTCTTCACCATTGAGAGATTGGGCCAAACCAATATATAACACGATATCTCAAAAAGTTGTGCACGGATTCGGATGAAACTTGGTGGACAGGTTGGGTGTGTGACGAGGACGCATTGATTCAATTTTGGTGAAGATCCGAATCCAGATCCATATCTGATAATTTTTAAGTGATTCTTCACCATTGAGAGATGGGGCCAAAAACGATATTAGCATGATGTTTCAAAAATTTATTGGGCCCGATATGTTCTCATGGATCAGGCATTGCGGGGCAGAGGTATGCGCTCTACCGAGTGCTCTTCTAGTTTTTTTTTAACGTTTTTATTACTTGCGTACATGATTAATTGCCCAAAGTGCAAAACTGGGATTCCTCCCTGGCTTTTTAGTGGATTCAACTTCCTTTTACTTGTTTTGTCTTTCAGACTGGGGAATATTCAGATCATTTGCGAAAAAGGTTTACAAATATAGTTTCGGGTTTTAACTGGCAAAACGAAGCAGCCATAAAAGTAAAAATAAAAAAATACAAATTCATTCTCTTTACACTTTTTTCTCCTATTCTTCTCCTCAATATCCTGTTCATGTTTGCCATGGTGCAGAAGGAAAACATATACCGCACTTATCAATGAACACTTTTCATGATATTTTTTTTTAACAATTGGTGAGGTTTTTTTTTTTTTCTGAAAAAGGGAATGTAATTTAAGGTGTTCATAAAATTGGACTAATACATCTAAGGTCGTGCAGATGTGTTGTTATGTTATCCATGATCGTGAATTTCTTTCCCCTGTCAGTTTGTTATGTCAGCCCATGACGGCACAGCAAAAACCATTGCGTGAATTAAACAAGCACTGGAGCTAGCACCGACAGGTCTGACAGGATGGTACACAGGTAGCACACTTGTCTTTGAGCTGTCTTGTTTGGGTTTAAATGTCAGCCTGCCTGACTACAAACTGTCAGATGGGTGCTTCGCAGGCAAGGTGTTTTATCACAAAGTGCATTATCGACCCTCGGGTGGAGAATCGGGTGGGAACCCGTCTGCTATAGCAATAGACGCTGGTGACCGAATATATCCCATGGTGTTTTCCGACGGAGAGTGAGCGAGGTATCACTGGTGCCCTGAACGAATTACAAATTCAAGTTGAGCAAGTTGCCTAGTCTTCTCAGATATACCTTGACACCAGGTTACATGACCCGCAATATAGGTATTTCTGTGGGCTGCAGCTCCTACGTCGCGTTAAACAAATCCTTATACTTAGGTGTTCACATATCATCTGGGCTGGCACGATGACCCGCAGGTGTGCACAATCACCTCTGAGCTGTTTAGCCTGGATTTGAATCTCAGCCCAGCTATAAACTCTCATGCTGGTGTCTCACAGGCAGCGTGAGGCATCAATGTGTGTGCTATAGCTCGGATGGACGTTAAACTGGGCGTCTCATCTGCTGGCACTAGTTATTGGACGTTAAAGAAACCATGATGTTCTCCGCGAAGAGTAAGCAAGCTCTCGCAGGCACCCTGAACAAACTCCAAATTCCTGCCCTAACCTACAGGGGGCATTGCATCAGCGGCACAGCCATGCCCACAGCCAGTGATGCTACTTGCAGTCATGTGTTGCATTTGAATGAAGAAGACGAAGAAGTCATATGTGAATGACCATCTTCACTCACACATCAAGTCGTACTTTCACATTATCTTTCCGAAGGCATTTGATAAGGTACCACAGGATAGGAGGTTGTTAACCAAGGTGAGGGCTTGTGGTGTGGCTGGTGGAACGTCGCTATAAACTGGATTGGAAACTGGCTTAGTGGTTGTGAGTGGTAGGATTTCTGGTTGTGAAGATGTAACTAGTATGGGTACCTCAGGGATTGGTAAAGGGACCATGATTAGCCCCCGTTGGACTTAGTCTGAAACGGGGGCTTATGGATTTGCTCTCGATTTTTGTGTCCGTGCATGTGTGCGTGCGTGCGTCCGCAACCATATCTTCGACCTGTATGAACTGATTTCATTCGTACTTGGCACAAAGACAACACATGATGGTGTACATATGCACGTCATTTTATTTCAAGATAAGATCCAAGATGACCGACTGTTGGCCATTTTGTTACTTACATGTGTCCCCAACAATTTCTCAGACACGCATGGTCTGATTTTGTTCAAACTTGGCACAAGTATCGTACATGATGGCAAACACGTGCCCCTCACTTTATTTTACGATCTGATAAAAGATGGCCCACTGGTAGACTGTCGGCCATTTTAGTTGTACATAAATATAGGCTAGCCCTTTAACTCCACACAGCAAAATTACTAAAACAACGAGGGCTCTGACATTTTATGTCTTTTTTACTTGTTATTTATAATTTACATCAACGATTTGGACAGTATGATTAAGAGTCAGCTTTCTATATTTGTAGATGACACAAAGCTTGGAGGTAAGGTAGATAATAGAGAGAGTGGTGATCAGTCATGAAAATGTAGATACTTCAATAAATTGGCCAAAAGATTGGCAGATGCAGTTTAACATACAGAAATGTAAGATGCTGCAGATGGGTAAGAATAACGAAAATATAGATCACGTGATGCAAGGGTCAGTCTTGGAGCATGTCACATACAGTCGAAGGATCTGGGGGTGGTAATACATAGGGGGTAAGCAGACAGTACAATGCCAGGTAGCCGAAGGTAAAACTACCATGATTTTAGGTTGTATTCTCAGGGAGATAAATTATAAATCAAAAGAAGTGGTGTTAACATTGTATAAGAATTTAGTGAGGCCTCATCTAGAATATTGTGTATAGTTTTGGTCACCACATCTGAGGAAGGACATTGCTTCATATGGGGGGTAAGTGTCGAGCTGGTGAGCAGACGAAGCTTTGAGCAATTCCAGGGTTAGCAACTAAGCTATGAGGAATTCCAGGGTTAGTTAGACTAAGCTATGAGAAATTCCATGGTTAGCTAGACTAAAGGCCCGTCACACCTTGACGTTTTAGCCAGCTTATGCCGATTTTTGAAAAATTTGTCTAAAACGCTGGAACACGTCGAATACGTTATGGTTAAGTTTTGGAAACATTGAGAGCATGCTGAAAAACACTGCCATACGTCGTAGACGCTGGCTTTCATCGTTGTACTTTGCGGTTGTCCTCAAATTTTAGCATGCTTGAAATTTTATGATTGTGCCAGCGTATGACTCACAAGTTCCGCTACGCTGGCCATAAGTTGTAGGCACGTTATACGATCGTTGACACACGTCGACACACGTTACTTGTAAGTTAATCATAAGTCGAACACGTCGAGTAAGTTTAGCGTACCGAAACTTATTTCTAACCTATGAGTAACGTGTTGTAGGCACGTTACGCGATCATTGACACACGTCCACACACGTTACTTGTAAGTTAGTCATAAGTCGAAACACGTCGAGGTAATGGTTAGCGTCAGTGTTCCAGACTCCCTGTTTTTTTTGGGGGTTTTTTTTTCTTCGGCATGACGTTGATGTTGACACTTCAATTTCTAGTGCGGTTATGATTTAAATCGTTGAGGGCAGCCTATTAATTATATTTATTAATAACACTAGAATCGAAGTGTCAACATCACAGTCATACCGAAGAAGAAGAAAAGAAAAAAAACCAGGGAGTCTGGAACACTGACGCTAACCATTACCTCGACGTGTTTCGACTTATGAGTAACTTCCAAGTAACTTTTTGTCGACGTGTGCCAACATCGCATATCGTGCATACAACTTATTCCCATCGCATGCGGAACGTGTGAGGCATACGGCAAGTACGTCGTAAATTTTAACACGTCTAAAATTTCAAGACGTACTCCACTTACTACGACGTATGATAGCGTACTTTAGCGTTGTATTCATGTATACCAAACTTACCCATACCGTATTCGACGTGCGCCAGCGTTTTAGACGCATTTTTCAGAGGTCGGCATACGCTGGCAAGATTGCCAAGGTGTGACTGCGATGTTGACACTTCCATTTCTCCGGTGGTTATGATTTGAATCATTGTGCGGCAGCCTTTTAATAGGCTACGCCACGTGATCGTCGGCGATACGTGCAGCGCGCTATGCATAAGTTAGACTATCGTTGGGCATAGGTTGTGAACGCCGACAACAGGCTAAGCATTCGTTGGTATAAGTTATCTATAAGACAACGAAACGTTCTGTGTCCGTTACTAATATGTTATGC
Source organism: Eptatretus atami (assembly GCA_035128595.1). NCBI lineage: Eukaryota > Metazoa > Chordata > Myxini > Myxiniformes > Myxinidae > Eptatretus > Eptatretus atami. The sequence continues at coordinate 80,055,927 of CM068953.1, read as the reverse complement.
ATACGACTAACTCGTTATGAATACGTCCGAATCTTTAAAAAAACATCAAAAGTTCAGCGTAAGCCAACGTTTTACATACATTTTGATACGTTGCCATTGCTGGCTAAAACGTAAGGTTGTGACTGGGCCTTAAGCTATGAGGAATTCCAGGGCTAGCGAGACTAAGCTGCGAGGAATTCCATGGCTAGCTAGACTAAGCTATGAGGAATTCCATGGCTAGCTAGACTAAGCTATGAGGAATTCCAGGGCAAGCGAGACTAAGCTTTGAGGAATTCAAGGGTTAGCTAGACGAAGCTATGAGGAATTCCAGGGATAGTTATACGAAGCAATGAGGAACGTTTGAAGGACACAGAACTTTATACATTAGAAATGAGGTCCTTACGAGTGGGTTTGATAGAGTTGGTTAAAATAATGAAGTGTGTTTACAAGATAGGTGTTTTGGAGTGTTTCAGCAGAGTGGATAATGTTAGGACCAGGGGCCATGCCATGAGGATAAAGAAGATGAGAGTTTTTAGCCAGGGGGCTTTCAATTGGAGAGTACATGGTTAACTTATGGAATGGTCTCCCCAGAAAGGTAGTGGCAGCATTGGGGCTGGGATTTAGATCGGTATTAGTGTTTAAAAGGGATGTTTAAATGGCATTTAGATAGGTACCTTGATGCATTGGAAATAGATAGGCATGGGGACATTGGCTTGTGTGGATTACAGGGAGCTTGTGTGGAGGGGGGATGATACTAGTGTTGGGGCAGCACAGGCATGATGGGCCGAATGGCCTCCTTTACCAATGTTTCTTGTGTTTCCTTGTGTAAATGTAACTTCGCCCGTTTTTTGCTGTCATATATCTTTGAAAGATGAACTATTATCCCAATAACTCGGTAGATTTTTGATTAATTAATTATCCAATAGGGAAACAACAGGATGTCCTGTTTTGGGTTGTCATTTGAACCAATGGGTCACAATGCTTGATACCCTGGTTACAATCCCATATACAGTATGAGATGGATGCGTCCATTGTCTACTAATATCCCTGCAGTTCACATGAAAATACGCTGATGTTTACTATTATGTCTTTGTCCTGCTCGTGATATATATACAACCTCCACTCTCAGCCTGGCATTGATAAAAATTAATTTAGCAAGGAATCAATTTATTGTTATGAATTCCAAGTACTGTTGTTCCAGAATATTCATGGTTCTGCTATTCGTGGATCCCCTATATTCACAGTTCATAAAATGTAACCTGCTTCTACATTCGCAGCCCTGCGCTCCACATATTCACGGTTTTTCACGTATTCGCGTTTGTTTTTCGCCTTTTCGAAGATGTATTCGCGGGTTTTTTTTTCACGGCCATATTTGCGGTTTTTCTTGCATGCTTCTACATTTGCAGCCTTGTGCTTCGCGTATTCACGTTTTTATTTGCATTTTTGCGGTTTTTCGCGGGTGTATTTGCAGTTTTTTAGTGGGCGTATTTGTGGTTTTTCTGACCTTCTTCTACATTTGCGGCCTTGTGCTTCGAGTATTCATGGGTTTTTTTTTGCTTTTTCGCGGACATGTTCGCGGTTTTTTGCAGGCGTGTTGGAGGTTTTATCTGATTTGCTTTTACATTTGTGGCCCTGTGCTTCGAGTATTGGTGTTTCTTTTTTGTAATGTCACGGTTTTTCACGGGCATAATCACATGGTTTTTTTTCGCTGGTGTATTTGCGGTTTTCTGACCAGCTTCTATATTTGTGGCCCTGTGCTTCAAGTATTAGTGTTTGTTTTTCACATTTTCACGGTTTTTAGCAGCAGAGGCATTTGCGGTTTTTTTTGTCGGTGGAAATGTGGATTTTCTGACCAGCTTTTACACTTGTGGCCCTGTGCTTTGAGTATTCATCGCATTTTTTTTTGCATTTTCATGTTATTTTGGGGATGCAATGGCCATTTTTTTGTGGGCCAATTGGCAGTTTTTTTGCTGGTGTAATTGTAGATATTCTGAACTGTTCCTAGATTTGCGACCCTGTGCTTCAAGTACTTTTTTTGCAGGCATATTCACGGTTTTTTTTCTTGGGCGTATTTGCGGTTTTTGCTTTGGTGTATTTGCGGTTTTCTGTCCTGTTTCGGCAAATGCGGCCTTGTGCTTCATGTATTCACTTTGTTTTTTGTATTATCATGGTTTTTCACAGTCATATTCACCATTTTTAACGCAAGTATATTTGCGTGTTTTTTTCGCTGGTGTATTTGCAGTTTTTCTGAGCTACTTCTATATTTGCAGCTCTATGCTTCGTCTATTTGTGTTTCCATGGTTTTTCGCGGGCGTATTTGCGGTTTTTCTGACCTTCTATATTCCCGGCCCTGTGCTTTGAGTATTTGCATTTATTTTTTGCATTTTCACAGTTTTTTGGGGGTATATTCATGGTTTATTCGTGGGCATATTTGTGGCTTTTGCTTGGGTGTATTTGTGGTTTTTCTGACCTGCTTATACATTTGCAACCCTGTGCTTCGTGTATTCATGTTTTTTTCACATTTTCTCAGTTTTTCTCGGGCCTATTCACAGTATCTTCACGTTTCGAATTTTTTTGCAGGCATATTTGCAGTTTTTCTGATCTGCTTCTACATTTGTGGATCTGTAATTTGCGTATACGCATTTTTTTTTTACAGGTTGTCATGGTTTCTTGGGCATATTCGTGTTTTTCACTTTTTGCCATTTTTTTGCAGGCGTATTGTGGTTTTTCTGACCTGCTCTGCATTCGTGGGCTGTTCTTCGAGTATTTGTGTTTATTTTTTTGCATTCACACTGTTCTGTGGGCATATTTGCAGTTTTTTCACCGGTGTATTTGTGGTGGGGGCGGGGGGGGGGGTGGTTGCCCTGTGCTTCGCTGTTTATTTTGCTGGTGTTATTGTGGATTTCCTGACGTGCTTCTACATTTGTGTCCTGTGCTTTAAGTATTCATAGTTTTTTTCTATCTTCCTCGCAGGCAATATTCAGTTGATTGTTTTCATGGGCAGATTTGAGGTTTTTTGGGGGTGTATTGGCAGTTTCTCTGACCTGTTTCTACATTTGTGGCCCTGTGCTTTCATGTGTTTGTGGTGTTTTTTTTCTCACATTTTCAGGATTTTTCATGGGCGTATTCATGGTTCTTTCGCTGGTTTATTTGTGGTTTTTATGACATTCTACATTCGCAGCCCTGTGCTTTGAGTATTTCCATTTATTTTTTGGATTTTCACGTTTGTTTTGTAGGCATATTCACGGTTTTTGCTTGGGTGTATTTTCAGTTTTACTGACCTGTATCTGCATATGTGGCCCTGTTGTTCGTGTATTTGCATTTTTTTGCATTATGGTATTTTGCAGGCATATTCGTGATTATTTTTTGCAGGTGTATATGCGGTTTTCTGACCTATTTCT
>CM068953.1:80030052-80048914 GCA_035128595.1 Eptatretus atami | reverse complement strand
GTTGGGGAGAGCGGAAGGTGGGAGGTGGTGTTTAGAATGTTATAAGAACGAGAACTAGAGTCCAAGACATGCAAAGGATTTTTTTTAATTATTCTTGCTTTTCAATTTGTAAGTGCATATGATTAGAAAGAAAATATTAAAATATATTGCAACGATGGACCATGGTGTGGACACAGGGTCAAAGCTTCTGCCAGGACAAACAGCAATTTAGCGACGGATTGGTCTCAGAGACTGCTTATCATCCGCTGGGAAACTGAATAGATCTTTTTTTCAGTTTCTGATGTACAGAACCTCGAATTAGATCTGTCACCAACAGTAATTTCTGTGTTTATAAAGGACTGGGGCCAAGCGTAAACACTAGTGAAATGTCCCACAAATTTTAACCATCTTAGCAAGGTTTGCGCAAAATTTCCAATGGCCAAGAGTTTAAATAAGGAATAGTGAGAACAAGGGGATGCGGGGAATGGGGGTCACACATATCAATTACTCTTCTGTACACTTAATATTCCCATGTACCCATGAACTCTTATGGCTTGCACAATGCCTTATTTAGGCTAAGTCACATTTGCTCTACGGCGAGGATACGGCGGCTGTACACCCTCTGAATTGACAGAAACGTGCGGCGGCCGCAGAGTTTCTGAGGTGGCCTCAGGGTGGCCTTATGCCATATATTTTACAGGCCGTAGGGTCGCCGTGGAATTATTAACTTTTTTCATTTCTACGTTCGCCTTAGCAATTCGACAAGCCGAAACAAAAGAACTGGTAAAAAATAAAAAATAAAAAAAATAACCCACTCGTTACCGTCCGTCTGGCCGCACGTTCGCCTTAGGGCCCCCCCTGCGGTCGCCTTGCGGGCACCTTGCGTCTGCCTTGAAAATTCTATGGCGCCGCAGAAACGCCCTAAGGTCACCGTGCGACATCAAATCAAAGACCGTACGGCACCCCCACATTTTTGGCTCCACAATTTTATAATACGCCGTGCGGCTACCCGAAAATATAAAACATTGTGATGCTACATTGTGTGACCGTGGAAATACTGCGGCCGCCCTATAATTGCTAGTGGCCGTAGATTTTGGAGACCCCACGGCCGCCGTGGCAAATGTGACTTAGGCCTTAATCACACCATGAGGAATCAGGAACCATCACACCGAATTGCCCTAATTGTCCCCACTCATTATTGCGAATGTTTTCAGGTGGGTGTAGCAGTTGCTAACATGGGCACAGCTCTTACTCTGGTGCACGGTCACAAGACGTTGATTTTGCTGTCCCAGAGTTGGGGTGGGGGGAGGAATGCAGGGTTGAGCTTTGCTGGGACTTGTGGAGCTGGTGAAGATGCTTTATAAAACAGAGTTTATGGAGGGAACGATTAAAAAAATCTTAATGAGGACGAATAGCGAGGAGGTGTAGATATATTATGGTCTGTAAGGGTCATGGTTTGCAGCAACTAAACAAACGTCGACACATGCCCTGTCCTTTTCACACAGAAACCGCACACTTATTACCTCCACTACCGAAGGTGATGAAGGTTCTGTTTTCACCCCTCTCTGTCTGTTCGTGTGCAGGATATCTCAAAAAGTTGTGCACAGATCCGGATTAAATTTGTGGGTAGGTTGGGTGTGTGACAAGGGCAAACCGATTAGACTTTGGTGAAGATCCGGATCCGGATCCGCCAACTAGAATTTTTAAAGTTATTCTTAACCATTGAGAGCTAGGCCCCAAAAAGAAATACAGCACAATATCTCAAAAGTTTGTTGACGGATTCGGACAAAACTTTGGGGACACATTGGGTGTGTGACAAGGAAAAATTAATTCAAGTTTTGTTGAAGATCCAAATCCGGATCCGATAATTTTTTAATTGATTCTTCACCATTGACAGATCGGACTAAACTAATACATAACATGATATCTCAAAAAGTTGTTGACGGATTTGAATGAAACTTGGTGGACAGGTTTGGTGTGTGACCAGGACGAATCGATTCGATTTTGGTGAAGATCCGGATCCGGATCTGGATACGAGAATTATTTAATTTTTAAAGTGATTCTTCACCATTGAGAGATGGGGCCAAAAATGATATATAGCATGATATTTCAAAAATGTATTGGGCCCGATATGTTCTCGTGGATCAGGCATTGCGTGGCAGAGGTATGCTCTCTACCGAGTGCGCTTCTATTTCTACGCATGTATTAATGGTATAACTAGCCTATTTTACACCCATTACCCCTATTCACCTTTCTCACAACAATATGTATATATTTGTATGAACGCCTCATTATACTTTTATTTTGGAGTGTTTTGGACTGTTGCAAGTATCTCATTTGGAAAACTTTTCAAATGTCCTGTGTATTTCAACAAATTTTCCATCAACATCAACATCTTTTGAGTCCGCTGTAGGACTAAGGCCTCCTCAACTTATGTTGGAGGGTATTTGCAAGCTCACCATGTTTGCTATGTTTGGGTTGGCAAGAGTGTTTGGGCAGGAATTTATTTGGAATTTGTTCATTATTCCAGCAATAACCAGTGGTGGTTTGATAGATAGATCCTCTGGCTTAACGTCCTTGCCATTTAGATGACGGTGTTGGCACACACATCGATGATTCACCCCTTCATGAGAAACACCAAGGGTAGAGTATATAGATGAGTGGAGATTCGAAGCCAAGGTAGATATGTCTAGGATACCCTGGCAGCACTGTTTTGACATCAGGGGACAGCAATTAAATGATGTGCGATAGTTATCAGATCCAACACACTCTTGAAGTGTGGCCATTTCATGATGCTTCGTGGGAATATCCATTTGACTTGCTCATTCTCAATGACTTTCTAATTCAAAAGATCGTGCCAGAGTCAGTGACTTGAGTTGGTGATTTGGAATTCAGTCACACTCAAGTCACAAAATCTTGTGACTTGACTCCGACTTGACAAAATTGACTTGCGAGTCGGACTTGTGACTTGGTGTTTGGGGACTTGCGACTTACTGGCAACTTACATGCGACTTGAGTTGATAATCACTTGTTGAGAATGTTTGGGAAATTATTGGTGAATAAACATTGAACTAAAACGGGGTTTAAAGTCAATGGTAAATTCTTTTCAGTCATAGGCATGTACCGTTCATTCAAAAACGACACATACCATGTACGTGTGCAGTGCGTCAGCGCTCACGGTCACTGGGTTGCATACCGAGGACCACTAAGGTGAAAGGGAGTGTCCACTCCAGACAATACATAACGTCCAAGTGGCAAGCACCAGTCTCATCAATTTGGGATGCAACTTGATTTAAACCATGAATATTTGTGCCGAGTCAGGGAAACTTCGCCCCTTATTGGTAACCCCGTGCATGTCCCAACCCGATAAAAAGTTTTTTGTGATGATTGAAATATGTCAGTTGACTTGGATTATTTAAAATTCATCAATAATTGTAAATTATATCACGACTTATCTTTAAATAAGGAAAACTTTTTTAAAATACGGTATCTTAAAAGACCAAAATTGAATTTAACAAGTTATACATTTCATTTTAACATACATAATAAATATACAAGTAAATTGTTAAAATCGCCTTACCCGTTCCTTCTTTACATGCACATGGTGACGGCAGATCACCTCGCCGGCTTATAGGTTGCACTTACAAGTGTGGTTTTAATTTATTCATCATGGCAGAAAACATTCCCAAAGCGGTCTCATTTGGATATAAAAATGTCGAGAATTCGGCCACAAAAAGAAGTGTTGTGTGCCTAAAATGTGGCACACAAATATTTGTTGATTTCTCACCAACATCGAATTTCATTAGACACTTGAAAACTCACCTGGAGAAGTTTATCTTTCCATCTTTGGAATGGTTTACAAGGAAATGTGGGACTTGACACAAGTTGAAGTTATACCACAGTGACTTGAGACTTGCCCTCAAAGACTTAAGACTTGCCATCAAAGACTTGAGACTTGACTTGAGACTTTCCCTCAAAGACTTAACCACTTTCCATCAAAGACTTAAGACTTGCCCTCAAAGATTGAGACTTGCCCTCAAACATTTAAGACTTGCCCTCAAAGACTTGAGACTTGATTTGAGACTTGTCCTCAAAGACTTAAGATTTGCCCTCAAAGACTTGAGACTTGCCCTCAAAGACTTAACACTTGCCATCAAAGACTTAAGACTTGCCCTCAAAGACTTGAGACTTGACTTGAGACTTGCCCTCAAACACTTAAGACTTGCCCTCAAAGATTTAAGACTTGCCCTCAAAGACTTGAGACTTGATTTGAGACTTGCCCTCGAAGACTTAAGACTTGCCATCAAAGACTTGAGACTTGCCCTTAAACTATACTGACTTGAGACTTGGCTCAAGTGATTTGTTGACATCTTTGGATCACGCTGTCCTTCATTTGGGCCAAGCTTGTTCTCAACCGATTCCTTGTGTCTCTTCATTGGTTCTGCTGTCTGTACCACCTATTTGTGTGCGAACACACAGTAAGAGATGAAGAGAGCGTACTTATTTGTCCGTCTTCTACAAACGGTGTGTGACTTGATGCACCGCAGCCCTCGCGTGATAAATCAAGAGGGTTTCCATGCACGAGTGCTCTGGTTTTGCGTACGCACGAAGCCCCTGCGTTTTATCGGCTGTGCCCATTTAATTAGCTGTACAGTAGAAGCTCCTGTGATTAATAGCTTGTTAATGAGAGAGCCAGTGACTGCAGTCGTTTTAAGGATGAAGAAGGAGGAATTGCGATTCTCACGCATCTTTCCACCCGTTCTCAGACTCTTTGCAATCGAGTGCGTAATTCCCTGATTAATTGGCCGATGAGTCAGTATGGAAATTGAGAGAAATCAAACCAAGTGGATTGTTTTTTTTTGTTTATGGTTATAAAAGACCCCTGCTTCCATTAAGGCTGTAACATTTGTGTGCATTTCTGAATGAATGGGATTATTAGCCAGAAAACAAGGCAGCAGATTAACGGTCCACTAAGGAAACCGTACACAGATCACGTCCCCTTTATCGTTCAGCCAACTTCGTGGCTCTTCGGATGTCTCTGGCCCTTTCACACAGCATTTGAAACGTGAATTCTTTTTGAGTTGATCGTGGTTTCAGTGCGGCCTTGCATCCCTGTGCATTTGAGCTTTGCGTAATACCTGCGGTACCTGCTGAATTGCCCAAGCTTTGCTCGTTAAGGTTTTGCCTCTTCAGCCCTTCCCGGTGACATCGGGGAATATATTTGCTCATTATATGAGGTGCTTTCTCCCAGGCAACCCAACCTTCTGGGTTTACTCGACAAATTGTGAGCTCCGGCATCACCACTTCAAATTGCAAACTTCATGTTTCAGCCGCACCTCTGAGGTCCCCAAACTACCACAAAGGTGTTTGCAGATCTGAAAATTCAATGGCTTGCCACGTTACTTCACATCATTTGTGTCATGCAACTTGTAACAAATATATTGTTCGTGCTCTCTAAGAAGTTGATTGTCGACTTAAATGCTGGGGATATCCAGATGCCTAAAGTGAAACTCTTTGGCTTCAAACAAGCTCTTTTTGAAGCCTTAGGACCGATACATCCATTGTGAATGCATGAATACAAATAGAATGGCCATGATTCTTGATTTGAGAATTGAAAGAAGAGGAGATCTTATAGGGGAGTAAAGGGTATTTTTGGCCGCAATGTAAGTGTTCCGAAGAAAGTATTTATTTATTTGGCCGAGCGAAGCGAAACGAGATCGAGGCTCTTTATTCTTGATACGTGAAACACCCTGCAACCCATGCCTACAGAAAACAGACTTTTTGGAATGCTGGCCGTATTTTCATTTCAATCATATAAGTTTGTTAAAAAAAAATAAATTCCCCATAGGTAGACGCTCCTATGTTGAAAGTTGTGTGTCAATCGTTCAAGCGGTTGCTGAGAAAATGAACTTAAAAGCGAATAAAGGTGAAAAAAACATGAGGGCCTCGAACGACGTTCCACAACATGGACAAGGATGGTTGGGTGGTTGTGGATGTCTATTACGAGTTTATTGATTCTCTTCCCAGTATCCTGTTAACAACGTTTGGACTTGTTTGATATAAACAGCACAGATGAAAAACGATTGAAATTAAAGACAGATTAACACCAATGCCAAACAAGGAGAAAGTTTGAAGGGGGGAAATGGACCAAGTTGTCTTGGTCTGACTGGACTACATGGATAAACTTTGAATCATTGTGAGGTCTCTTAGAGCAACCAAATATAACAACTTGGATGCGCACCAAAGGTGTCTTCATAAACTCTGCCGATTGTTATTTAGCTATCGCAGCACATGATATGCCGAACACACCACAGCTTGTATCCTGACTGTTTAATTACCTTACTCTTATCCTGGTGTGGAGGAGCTTCTGAGACGGAATGTTTTTTTGCTAAATCGATCAGATGTCCAACATTTCAAGAAATGCAGGAAACATTATTATAGAGCAGTGGTTCCCAAACTTTATGGTATGCTGATCTCTTTTGAACTTCTGAAAATGCTGTGGACCACCAAGTTCCACTATCATCGTGACACATACAGGCTCAGTGCCACATAGCACCCCTCCGCTAATATAATGTTATCAACAGGGACTTTGCAGAACATCCACGCAATGTAAAATGGGACTTCAAGTCCTCAACTCCACCTCTAATCCCCCTCACAAACCCAAGTCCTCAACCTCTCCTTTGCCTCTTAACCACAAGCCCTTACCCTCCCTCTGCCAACTTGAAGGTGTCAATTCCCTCCCCACTCCAAGCCTTCAAATCCCTCCCCCTCCCCCCCCACCACAGTTCCTCAACCCCATCGACACCTAAAGTTATCAACCCACCACCCCCTAAAGGCTCAACCTCCCCTCTCAACTTTGTCCCATCTTTGCTCTCCCCCTCCCCACAACCCAAAATTCCCACACCCTCCCCCTCCCATTCCAAAGGTAATTCCCTCCCCACTTCAAACCTTCAAAGCTCTCTAACCCTCCCAACCCAACTCTGTTCTCTCCTCCTCACCTTCCTCATATTCATAAAATCAAACTGTATTCCTACATCAAAACAGCGGAATATTTAATACTTTCTCCTCCCCTATCACGTTATCACAGACTTCATAGAAAACGCGCGACTGAAACAACTTCTTCATGTCATGGCCCATCCGAGTTGCCTGTCCAACTCACAAACCTGAGATATGTGGAAAATATATGTGACCATGAGCAGGTTAAGTGTGCCTTTAAACAACCCAAAACAATTATATTTGCCTGACTGTTTAATTGATTGCTGTTTCTGAGGTTAATTTAATTTAATTGAACTTCAATTGGTGAGGCCTATCTTCACAAGTCCTGTGATGCCTATCAGCATCCTTTTAACTGTTGCTTTGGTCATTTTACACCGAAGAGAAAACTTATAGGGAGGGCATGGCAATTGTGAATACGACAGCTCCTACGATGCCTTTGGCTTTGCAAAGCAATAAGTAGTAATGTGGCGGCAACATGATTTTTTTCATCAGATTGAAATTGTGGGTGAAGTTAGGCAAGTTATTCAAACAATGGGTGGAATCCCTGAAGAATGTTACACACAGACATACGAACGGACGGACAAACAGACAGACAAACAAGCGTATTATTAAATAGATTTTTAGATTAATTTTACCTTTTAATATCTACAAATATAATAACTTCAGGCATTCACAAATGGACAAATGGTTTATGTTGCTTTCTTCCCAATGGACCCTTGCCATTGGCCTCATGAACCATAAGAGCTGGCGCATCTCAGAGTGGGAACAAATGCGACAGACCAAATGATCAACTGTCATGCAAAGTCACATGGAGACATTGTTGGTTTCGGTAGAAAGTATTCCGCATACTACATGTGGAGTCTGACAAGGCATTCCTATTTCTTCAAGCAACCATGGAAGTGGCTGAGATGGATAGCTAAGAATGAACATTGCACAAAGTCCTGAGAACACGAGAGATACTTCAAAGTTAAGAAAATGCTTTCAAGATTGTTTATGCCATCATTAATTTCACGACCCATTTGAAGTTGACAGCTATGATGTGCTTTTGCCAACCGCATGTCTTCAGGTGCACCAACACCAAAATATATTGGACAAAGATCTCAACTGAAAATCTGGGGAAAGAAGCTTGCATATCCTTTCACAGGAATGAAGGTTAGGGATAAACGCGTCCTCGTGCCATTAAAAAAGTGAAACTCCTAACATTTTGCGTCCTTTGCAAAATCTGTTAAGCTCACAGATTCTGCGAGACAATAAAACAATATAGGAGCACATTGTCTTGCTTGCAATAAATCCAACATAGCCTGAACATCTTTCTTGTGCAGCACATGGCTGGGAGTAGCATCGTTGGCTGAGGGCAAGGCATATGCTGCTGATGCCCCCTGTAGGTCATGGCAGGAATTTGGAATTTGGACAACATGGGATCTTTAACATCCACAAACTAATGCTGGTGGACGGGACTCTCATTTTAACGTCCATCTGAGGGACAGCACACATATTGATTCCTCGCACTGCACTCGCACCAAGATGACAGTTTATAGCTGAGCTGAGAGTCAAACCCAGACGAGACGGCTCAGAGGTGAGTATGCGTACCTGTAGGCCAACCTGCCAGCACGAGCCTGCAAAAAGAGCTTATATACCCACTGCAACTTGTTTATTTGTCACTTGCTGCTGCTAAGGATTACCAGTGCATGTACAATAGTTTAAGCTGGGGCACTCCCTTCAAGGGAAGTAAATCTTCTCGTCCAGGAGCTGAATTGTCTGACCTATCACTTATTGCAAAGAAAATTTATTCAACTGGCATTATATTCAGATAACATTCCAAAACCACATATCATAAACCCCTCCCCTGTTTGTGTGTTTAGGTCTACATAGGCCAATAGGCCAATTTGAGGCAAATTTTCTAAAATCCTCAAATTTCATCCGATTGAATTGAAATTTTAACAGGATTTGCACATCAGATCAGTGAATTTAACCATCTTTTACTTTTGAGGTTAGTAAAGGTCAAAAGGTCAACATAGGCCATAGGGTCAACCCAAAATAAACCAAATTTTTAACTTGTTTCTAAAATTGTCTATTTTCATCCGATTGACTTGAAATTTGAAGACCATTTGCATATCAGGTCACTGAATTCAACCACCTATTAATTTTGAGATCAACTTAGGCCAAAAGGTCAACATAGGCAAAATTTCTAAAATTGAGAGATAGGGCTAAAAACTAAATATATCACGATATCTCAAAAAGTTGTGAACGAGTTATGACAAGACAATGTGGATGATTTAATGAGGTGACAAGAACAAACAGATTGGATTTTGGTTTGGATCCAGCCAATCAGTGGGATACAAAATGTAAACTGTTCCACCTGGCAAAGGTATGCACTCTACTGAGTCAGGTCAGGTATGGGAGCATGCGCCGGAGCTGCGCGACGCTGCATCCACTTTCCGCCGGTACTTCAGGGGCCTCCGTCTGGCCAACCCCAGGCAGATGCCTGGCCCATCTCCATCTCCTTGAGATGCTGATCAACCTGCTGCAGCAACGAGGTATGTGGTCAGCCTATTGGCCTCCTCCACTCACGAGGCTCCCTCGCTGAGAGAATCTGGTGAGCAGGATCAGCGTCAGGAAAAACGAGCCACATGTTCATAAGGCCGCAACTGAAACTCACGGACCATCCAGGTAACAAATCTCATTTGGGTCTCTCTCAACAAGCGCTTGTTGGACACAAAGTCCGACAAGTGATAGCCAAGGATACTCCGAAGAGACCTTGTACCAAAGGAATTAAGTCTCCATCTCAGATCCCTGGTCAGAGTCCAAGTCTCACATCCATAGAGCAAGACTGGAAGCACCAAGGAACCGAAGACTCGGACTTTTGTCCTCCCAAACAGGTATCGGCATTGCCACACCCCAAGATCCAGTGAATCCATGACTCCCCAGGCCCGACCCAGATGCCTGTTGACCTCTGGCTCACAGCCAGCAGAGACAGGAATATCACTGCCAAGGTAAGCTAATCTCTCTGTGACCTCAACATCCTCACCACAAACAGTTACAGACAGGACAGCAGCATCCAAGATGACATTGAAAGCCTGGATCTTAGTTTTGACCCAGGAAACCCGTAATACCAGTGGCACCAACTCCTCATTCAGCACCACAATGGCCCCCAATAGGATATCTAGAGTATCCACAAAGATGACTGCATCATCTGAAAAATCAAAGTCAGAGATCTTGACATTCACAAATGATGCAACACAGCTTCATCTCTCCGACATCCTCCCCAGAATCCAGTCCATACAAGTGCTGAAAAGTGTGGGGGGCAGTACATACCCCAGATGAACTCCACCAACACCTGGAAATAAGTCAGAGATGGTACCACCACATCTCACAGCACTCTCAGTACCAAAGTATAGTTCAGACATCAGATCGATCAGTTTTGGTGGCACCACCCCATGAAGACCAAGAATCCGCCAGAGGGCATCCCGATTCACTGAATCAAATGCTTGACAGAGATCAGCATAGGCTGCAAGCAGTCCTGATGAAACTCTCGTCTGCATTCGGTGAGGACCCAAAGAGCAAGGGTAAAGGGCTGTCACACCTTGACGATTTAGCCAGCGTATGCCGATTTATGAAAATTTGTCTAAAACGCTGGCACACGTCGAATACGTTATGGTACGTTTTGTGTACGTTAGGTGCACGCTGAAAAACACTACCATAGGTCGTATTACGCTGGTTTAAAACGTTGTACTTTTTGGTTGTCCAAAAAATTTTGCATGCTTGAAATTTTACGACGTACTCGGCGTTTGGCTCCCACGTTCCGCTTCGCTGGCCATAAGTTGTAGGCACGTTATGGATCGTTGACACACGTTAATTGTATGTTACTCATAAGTCGAAACACGTAGAGGTAACATCTGCGTACCCGAAACTTATTTCTAACCTATGAGTAACGTTTTGTAAGCACGCTACACGAACGTGTTCACACTTCGAACACGCTACTTGAAAGTTCCTCATACGTCGAAACACATCAAAGTAATGTTTAGGGTACCCGTGACTTATTTATAACCTATGAATAACGTGCTTGGGAATTATTACGCTATGCATACGCCAGACTATCGTTGGGCATAGTTGTGTGGACGCCTAAAACACGATAAACAATCGTTGGTATAACATATGTATAAGTTATCGAAGCGTTCTGTGTTCATTACTAGTACATTATGCATTTGTCAAAGTCGTTTTAATACTTTAAAAAGTAAACAAAAGAATATTTCATCGTGGGAATGAGGAAAAAAAATTAGCCAAAAAGAACATCGAACAATGGTGCAAAGTAGTCTCCTATTCGTGGACGATAAGAGGATCCATCATCACCCACACCCTCCCCATCACGCTCACCTACTACTACTGACATGGACCTACTACTACTACTACTGACATAGACATACTACTACTACCAATGCTACTACTACAACTACTACTGTCACGCACACCAACTACTGCTAATAGTATTACTACTACTGATACTACTGGCATTGACATCTACTCAACATGGAGTATGGAACAATGATGGGTTCCTCTTGCGAAGCCCACTTGTATATACCAATTCCCCTAAACGCTGCCAATACGCCATTACACGGTAGAGTGTAAGTTAGAAACACGTTCAGTAAGTGCTGTGGTCGTCCGGAAGACGTCAATCTAATTCGTCTACATACGACAATGTGCGTTTGAGATACGTTACACATAGGTTCATAGCATGTTACTCAAAGGTTAGAAGCACGTTATACTTAGGTTCAAAGCATGCTACACATAGGTTAAACGCACGTTACTCATAGGTTCATAGCACACTAGTCATTGGTTCAAGGCAAGTTACAAATAGGTTCAATGCACGTTACTCATAGGTTCAAGCACGTTAAACATAGGTTCAGAGCACGCTACTCATAGGTTAAAAGGACGTTACCCATTGGTTGAAAATTAGGTTGCGGGTATGTTAAATATTACCTTGACGTGTTTCGACTTATGAGTAACCTACAAGTAACGTGTGTCCGTCGTGTGTAAACGATCGCGGAGCGTGCCAGGAACATATGACAACGCATGCGGAACGTGTTAGCCATACGCCGAGTACGTCGTAAAATTTTCAGTATGCTTGAAATTTCACGACGTATTACACGTACCACGTAATATGACAGCATACTTCATTGTTTTCCAGCCTACTCTTAACGTATACACAACTTACCTATACGTATTTGACGTGCGCCTAGCGTTTTAGACACATTTTTCATAGGCGGCATACGCTGGCAAAATCGTCAAGGTGTGACTGCGATGTGACACTTCAAATTCTCAGGCGGTTATGATTTAATCGGCGTCGGCAGGTTCTTAACAGGCTACGCCACGAGTTCGCCGGCGATACGTTTAGCCGCTATGCGTAAGTTAAACTATCGTGGGCATAGGTTGTGAACGCCGACAACAGGCTAAGCAATCGTTGGTAAAAGTTATCAATAACACAACGAAACGTTCTGTGCCCGTTACTAATATGTTATGATACGACCAACACGTTATGAATACGCCCAAAACTTTAAAAAAAAATCAAAATTTCAGCGTACGCCAACGTTTTACATACATTTTTATACGTTGCCATTGCTGGTTAAAACGTCAAGGTGTGACAGGGCCTAAGGTAAATCTTGACCTCTTTGGTGTAAAGCCTGACTGCTCTGGACGCTGGTACTCAAGCAGATGGTGGCGAACCCTATCAAAGAATTATCCGAGCAAAGAACTTGCCTGGCACTGAGAGCAACGTCACCCCTCGGTAGTTGTTGCAGTTCTGGAGATTACCCTTCACTTTCCAGAGAGGAACAACAAGGCCCCTCTTCCAGTCAGTTGGGATGATGCCTGTGTTCCAGGCAGAACACAGAACTGCATGCAACGACATGAGTAAAGCATTTCCACCAGCCTTGAAAAGTTCAGCATGGATGTCCCAGATCCCAGGAGCTTTACCCCATTTCAACCGGATCACCGCAGCCTGTGTTTCCACAAACGAAGGTAGACCACAGTTGATTGGAGGGTCAGCGATCATGATTGTAACACCCCTGACATCCATCTCGACAGCTGGTGGATCGGCCTGGTAGAGCCTCTCAAAATAACTGGCCCAGCGGGCCTTCACTACGGACTCCTCTGTCAAGAGCCCACCACACTCCGCTCTAATTGCAGTACACCGAGGGATGGGCTTGGATGAACACAATGCGCGAATTCCCCTGTAAGCAGGATGAGAATCACTTGACCACAGGTGATGCTCTACCCACTTGCAGATTCCTCACACATAGGCCTCCTTGTCCGCACTTAGCGCACGTACAGTTTTACTCCTCAGCTCCCTGAACAGCTCAGCTCTGCCATTCAGCCTGGCCCTGCCACTCTGGTCAATGTCATCGAGTGTCCCTTGAGACAAAATTATTTTTCGCCCTTCGGTGAGTTCCAAGACATCTACCGGCAACATCAATGATTGTGGTCATGAAAGCACTCCACAACTCTTCAGGATTCCCCAAAGCACTCAGACCCCCCCAAATCCCCACTCAGCCTGTTTGCAACTGCTTAGCTACCCTCTCATCCTTGAGCTTGCCAACATCCAGCATCGGCTAGAATGGTAGCATTCTCCTCGATTTAAGCTGTGTCTTCAGAGTTGCTACAACAAGCCTGTGTCAGTCTTGAGGAACTAAGCACTCCGGTAGACCCTGCAGTTCTGGAGCATTCTCCAGCAACCATCAACGAGCACATGGTCAATCTCCCTTGCCACACCACCAGCGTTGGAATATGAAGTCCAGCAATGAGCCAGCGGGTGCCAAAACCATGAACCAGAAACCCTAAGTCCACGACTTCTTGCAAAGTCAAGGAATTTAGTGCTATTCTGGTTCACAGTTACAGACCCATGGGGGCCAACACATGTCTCATAACCATCCCTATCAGTTCCAGTCGATGCATTGAAATCCCCCAAGAGTAGAAGAGTATCTCGCCTGGGGCACTGATCAACCACAGACTCGAGTGTGGCATAGAATGCGTCCTTAACGGTGAGATCATTCGCTTCTGTCGGAGCATATACAGAGACCAGGGAAATGACACCCAAGGAGTGATGAATCCTTAGTCTCACAATATGCGCATTGACTGCTGTTGCCTTAATTATCATTGGAGTCCGCTTATTGGACACGGCTACAGCAACTCCTTGGGCATGGTAACCATGAGATTGACCAGACCAATCATAAGTGTAACCACCCACCATGATCTCGCCGCAATCCGGTCTCTGAACCTCAGAGAGTTCTTCAATACCGATGTCCAAACGTTTGAGCTCAGATGTTAACAGAGAAAGGTGATCATCCTCTGTTTGGGATAGGACATTCCAGGCACCCATCTGAAGGGACCGCCTCAGGTTAACCCAAGTAGACCGCCGTCTGGTGGACGAAACTTCAGCACCACCCTGACACACACTTCCGCAATCTGACCCGGGAATGTTACCCCGTGGTTTCCCTCCTATCATCAAAGATTGGGGGTCCTGAAGGCTTTACCCAATCCCATCATTCGGTGAGTCCCCCTGTGAAGGGAAGTTGCACAGGAGGTCCTCCCACAGAGTGGGTTTTCAGATTATTTTAATGCTTTTCGTATGTTTTGCGGAATGAAGGGTTTTACAGTGGCCGGATTACAAATCCTGCCACCAATCTACTAATAAAAAGTAACCCAACTGCAGGACGTCCACAGACACTGTTTGGCACTAGATATGGATGGCTGTTGGCTCACAAGGAGCTCCTCCACGCTTTGCCAGGTTTTGTTCTTCATCCTGCTGTGTGTCCATATCATACACCCTCCACACCAGTAAACTTGGTGGGGGAGACGGTTTAGTCGCTGGTAAACCGACCATGGAACAGGTTAGTGCAGTTTTCCATGGTACCTATAGCAAGTCACAGATCTAATCTAGCCTGACTTGACAAAATTGCCATTCTACTTTGTGCTGTTTTGCTAAGTAGAGTGATTTTTCATTTATTATCATCAGTGATGATCTGTCTTCGTCCTCTGGATCTATCCATAAACGTGTCTCGTGCCTGGGTGCTCTATTTTATTAAATCCTTATTTGGATGTTCTCCACTGATGCGTCATCACTCATCACCTCCCAATGGTCTAGGTGGGAGGAGCCTGTTCAGAGTTCAGCTCTCCAATTGGAGGTTGCAGAGTCTGAGGCGGAGCCTCAGCCTCCCTGTGTTCTGTCAGCAAAAATAGGTTGTCCACTCACTTTGCTTATTTGTACAAAGAAGAAGAGGAACACGAACTCGTCACATGATCACGGATGGTTATGAAGAAGATTCTACAACAGCCTTAGCAGCTCTGCCTCAGACTCTGCAACCTCCAATTGGAGAGCTGAACCACTGCACAGGCTGCTCCACCTTGACCATTGGGAGGTTGATGACCATCAGTGAAGAACATCCAATCAGAATTGACTGTTGATAGGAAACAAGCTCAATGAGCTAAGATCCTCGTCCTCTTATGATGACGTCATAAAAACGAATACGACGCATTGTGATGTATCAGGTTTGCGATAAATATCTTGCTAATGCCCGGCTTGATTCCCGCAAACAAATTCAAACAGCTGCCTAGTTTCGGAGATAATGGATAGGCGATTTCCATTAGCGGCGATATTATGACGTCAACTTTTTTTTAGGAAGATTTCCAAAATTGGAGATGGTTACTACCTGCGCTGGGCTTCTGCATATACATGGCAAGTTTCACGAAGATCCGATGAAAACTGGGTTGTGAAACAAAAGTCAAAAAATAGGAATGACGTCATAAAAATTGATATGACGTCATAGTAATGTATCATATGTGCGGTAATTCATCTCTGCTAATGCCCTGTTCGATTCCCGCAAACAGAATTCAAAAAGCTTGCTAGTTTCGGAGATAATTTTTTAGGCGATTTCCATTGCGGAGATATTTTGACGTCATAACTTTTTTCTAGGAGGAATTTTCAAAATCGGAGAGTTACTGTCTGGCAGGGTATTTTACATATATATGCCAGTTTCAGGAAGTTTCAATGAAAACTGTAGGCTGTGAAACAAAAAAGTCCAAGAAGAAGATGAAGAACAACGATGTGGAGTAAGACTTAGAGATCCTCCACGAGGATCTAAAAATTAAATCCTTATTTCTTGGAATTGTGCATGCCTGCTCCAAGATTTTCATCCCGTGCCTCACTCGCTTTGGTGACATCGGTGAAGCCCTGGAGATCTAAATGAGGTCAAAATCATGATGGCCCATGTGGAGTTAGCCCACACTCAGAATAGGATCACTTGTCTCCGCCCGGCCATGTGATTGCTTCCAAATTGGCATTAAGCCGGCCATCCGTAAAGCACCTGCTTTGGAGTTTTGTACTTACTCACCCGACTCATTAGCGACAGTCTTGTTGGGGGCTCTCAGCGCGAGAATTTTTAACCAATTATGTTTTTGTGAAATTTTGATGTTATTTAGAAATATTATCGGAACATATTACAGGAGTTATTTAATTTTATTGTAATTCGTGATGATCACAGTTTCGTTCCCGGACTATGAGCTCACAACAAGCCTGAATTGTATTATCGATGACAATGCTCTTCTGTCATAATAAGGGGCCTGTATGCAACACTTTTGAAGACGTCGAAGAAAGTCTGTTTGACCGGCTTCCAAAAGTGGTGTTAACTTTGTTACTGATAAATACCTGCCGCTCTCAATCGGGTAAGTTCAAAGATCACGCAAAGTTTGATTCAAAGATCACGCAAACAAAGAAACATGTTTGATTCAAAGGGCACAAACAAAGATCCCATACAAGGAAGACCTTGTACACAATCCACAATCCTGGTGCAATCCAGAAATAAGCAGCAATTGGCAAACTTTCCCCTTGAAGAGTGGAAAAAATGACGAGTTTGTAAGATAGTTCCAAGGAAAAATAAGGAAAACAAGGAAAAACAAGGAAATCCAACACAGGTGGAGGCCATTCAGCCCAGCATGCCTGTGCGAACACCACACCAACCCAAGATCGAAGAAAGAAAATGCCCCCAAAAAAGTTTTTAATAAATGAAAAAACAAAAATTGTATTTTTTTTGTTGTTGCTGTTGTTGTTATTTTTTATTTTATTTTTATTTATTTATTATTTATTTTCTTTTCTTCCCCTCGGAGATGGGGCATGGGCTTGGTTAAAAACACACATCAACCACACAACCCCCCTTAACAAGACCCCCACCAACAGCACTCCAAACACAATCACCCCTAAATACTCAGCAAAATGTTGTTTCTTTGTTTCCATACTAAGGAAGCAAAATGTTTCTTTGTTTCCATACTAAGGAAGCAAAATGTTGTTTCTTTGTTTCCGTACTAAGGAAGCAAAATGCTTCTTTGTAAGAAACTGTGGATGTACTGATCACGTCCAGATGGCCAAGTTACATCAGCATGAGGAGATTGTCGTCATCGTTCGTATGCACCAGATAGCTAAGGGCGAGAGTCACTTCTTGCATGGGCAGAACTGTGCCGCTGATGCAGCGCCCCTGTAGGTAAGTGCACTCATTTGAAAGTTGGCCAGGATACTGGTGATAGCTCGCCTTGACTTTGCTGGAGACACAGTGGGATTTTTAACCTCAACTAAATAAAGCTTGGAGAACGGATGCTAAATTCAATGTCCATCCAAGGGACGGCACACACATGGATAGCTTGTCCTGCACGTGGAACACCAGGATGGCAGTTTATAGCTGGGCCGAGATTTAATCCCACACTAGACAGCTCAGAGGTGAGTGCGCTTCTTATTACAAGAACTGCACTAAACACACAATGAAGTGATACTCAAATTACCTTGCATTGTCTGTGTATAGTTTCTTGTTAAAGGCCCTGTCACACCTTGACGATTTAGCCAGCGTATGCCGACGTATGAAAAATTTGTCTAAAACGCTGGCACACGTCGAATACGTTATGGGTAAGTTTTGTATACGTTAAGAGCACGCTGGCATACATCGTAGTACGCCGAGCTCGTCGACAAATTTTAACATGCTTGAAATTTTTCGACGTATGCCAGCGACGTTTTTCGACGTTTTCGACATTCCGCATACGCTGGCCATAAGTTGTAGGCACGTTACGCGATCGTTGACACACGTTACTTGTAATACCAATAAGTCGAAACACGTCGAGGTAATGTTTAAGCATACCCGAAACTTATTTCTAACCAATGAGTAACGTTTGTAGGCACGTTACGCGATCGTTGACACACCGTCGACACACGTTACTTAAAGTTACTCATAAGTCGAAACACGCCGAGGTAATGTTAGCATCAGTGTTCCAGACTCCATGTTTTTTCTTCGGCATGACGGTGATGTTGACACTTCGATTTCTAGTGCGGTTATAATATAATATAATTAATAGGCTGCCGCTCAACGATTTAAATCATAACCGCACTAGTAATCGAAGTGTCAACATCAACCGTCATGCCGAAGTAAAAAAAAAAAGAAAAAAAAAACATGGAGCTGGAACACTGACGGTTTCCTCCGTGTGAACCCCATTTTTATATACCAATTCCCTAACGCTGCCAATCGCCCCATTACCGGTAGCTGTAAGTTAGTAACACGTTCAGTAGTTCTGTGGCGTCCGGAAGACGTCAAATACATCTACATACGTCAATATGCGTTGGAGATACGTTACACATAGTTCAAAGCACGTTACTCATAGGTTAGAAATAAGTTTCGGGACGCTAAACATTACCCCGACGTGTTTCGACTTATGAGGTACTCGAAGAACGTTGTCGACGTGTGTCAACGATCGCGTAACGTGCCTACAACTTATGGCCAGCGTAGGCGCAACGTGTGCATCATACGCTGGCATACGTCGAAAAATTTTCAACATGCTGAAAATTTGTCGACGTACTCGG
>CM068953.1:79997969-80022997 GCA_035128595.1 Eptatretus atami | reverse complement strand
ACTGTGTGACAGGTGAAAAAAAAAATTGGCTCAGTAATTTAGAAAACATGTTGATACGGTTCGGAAATCGGATGTTATCAAATTTATTGCTTTGAAACTCACAAAGAGAAACAATATAACCTTTGTAAATCATGTACCTCTACCTTGTAGCAACTGCTGACTGTACATCCAAAATGGGGACACGAACTGTCCCACTATCGACTGTAGGGTGCTCGGCAAGTGGCTAAAGCACTCATGCAAACACTCCAATTAAATGGTTGATCAGGAACGGCTGGCCAGGCTGTGGCTGCATACCATGCAGGATCCCTTTAACTTTAAATCCGGTCTTCACTGTGCATGCAGCACTAAATTAAATAAAATGAATTCATTCAAATAATGATTTTATCCACAAAAGAGTTGCTGCTTAATGTAAAACAACCCTGTAGACATCGCAAAGTTGAATCGCCCATGAAATAATCCGCCATGTTTCATGCTCATCTGTGCACGTGTCAAGTTGTACATCGGTTCGGGGTCCGCGCAAACGTTATAACTTTTTTTTTAATCTCCGTTTTTCACCAGATTTGCTTTGATTTCCTGTAGAGCACCTCCCAAAACCTCGGAAAATATAGACACAGATCTGGAAGATGCTATGGAATGCAGTACCTCTGTGGGACAGGGCACGAGGTCTGGCAGTGAATGCATTAAATCATACATCTCAATGAAGCTGGTTAATTTTGTTATGTTCCTAAATCTTTTTCTCACTCAATATAATTCTCCAAACAGTAGAAAAAGGTAAGTTTAATCCTTTGGAAATTTCACATTTTCGTGTATCTGTGGAGAAGGAGGGAACATAGCCGAGCTTGCTTTAAGTAAATAGGTACATCTTATCGGCTTAGTTATAAGACTCGTTATTTCTTTAAATTACCAGATTTCTCAAGAGATTTTAACATTTATTTAGTCTGGACGATATCCAATCCTTAAAACCGGAATAATACATTAATGATACACTTTAAGTTTGTCCGTGAGAGTAGATCATAGAAAATCACATCATATAATGCATGAAATCGCTCCAAGCTCCTAATTTGAAAATTATAATACTTACAAAATTGATGTACTCAGAGATCCGAAGCTATGATGAACAGGCATTCGATAATATGAGTGAGGAAAGTTAAAAACAAATTTATCGTGAAGAAATCGTTGCGGCCTGTTCCAAGTCAAGGCATGGTTGAGCAGGCCAAAAAAAATGGCAGCTTCAGACCCCATGAAGTGTCCCAGGAAACGCCTTAAGACCCCAAAGAGCAAGGTGGCCAAGGATGCACTGATAAAGGTTATATATAATTAATAACGCCGTTATTATCTTCAAAAAGGGTGTTTTAATTAACGCAAATACCCAATTTCATTCATGCACTTCCTTGCCATTCCATTAGTATGCCTGCAAAGTTTCAGGCTGCTGGGTCTCATGTTTTGGGAGTTCCATGGACACAGCACACTGCATGACACACTGACACACTGACACTGACACACTGCACACACACACAACACACACACACACACACACACACACACACACACACACACACACACACACACACACACACACACACACACACACACATTTATTGTTGTATTATGTGAAAGTGTTATTGCTTAATATACTAACATATTAAGTTGTGTATATGATTAAAGTGAGTCAATGTTAGTAATACTTTATATAAAAGTAATAATTAAATAAGTTGTTATAAGGATGTTGCCAGTGCTGTGTGACTGACTGTCTGGACACAACTTTGGTGTAGGTCCATTGATGTTGAGTAATCTACTGTTGTGGACCTGCGCCAGGTTGTGTGATCCGCCGTTTGGAGAGGTTTTGGGCTGAAAGGATTGAAACCTCGATGATAAACGGTGCCCAGCTGATGATCCGGGTAGTTGGGAAATCAGTCGATTGCTTTTAAGTTAAGGTTATAATTTCATATAAAATAACTTTTGTAAGTACCTCCCAGTACATGATATATCTGTGTTTGGTGTTGTGTGTGTGTGTTGTGTTGTGTGTGTGTGTGTGTGTGTGTGTGTGTGTGTGTGTGTGTGTGTGGTTGTGTGTGTGTTGTGTTGCTGGCTTTTCTTCTTGGACTGCAGTGCAGTAATTGGTCTTTATTTTGAGTATGCATCTGTGTTGCTGCAGCTTGTCCTGTTCTTGCTGAATAAAGCTTACATTGTGTGAGTATAAACAAATGAAGCCTGCCTTTTCGACACTCCCTTCGGCTTATCTCAGTACTCGAGAAAATGCTGTCTGAGCCATCGTTTTCAGTTTTACTCAATCCTTTTATGACAACTTCCCCAAACCAATGTATTGTGTGACCAGCGACTACAGAGTATGAGGAAGAGGGAAAGAAAGGTAAAGAAATGGGAAGTCAGAAGGAGGTGTCCCCTGCCAAGTTTATCTATGGACCTACCACTCTGCATTTTAGTGAGAGGGGGAGGTGTTTTACATATGGATGAAAAGTAAAAGTGACATGTTGAAAACAGTAAAGGAAAAGTAAAAACGATCTTTCAGAATCTGGATGAAAAGTAAAAGTAACAATAAAAATATGAAATGTACATTTCAATAATACTGGCAGAGTACCCACCCTCTGTGTGGGTAGAATTTGCACATTACTTACTAAAAAAAGTGTAATCTGGATTTTGCAAAAATACTCTTTTGATGTTTGTGTGGTGTGTGTTTAAATGGGTCTAAATGTCTAAAGGCTCCATGGTGTCTAAAGGGTTTGAATGTCCAAAGGGTCTCAGTGGTCTAAGAGTTTGAAGCGGTCTAAAGGGCCCAATAATAGGAGGAAACAGTCAAAGAGACCTTTGCTAAATATTTGGAAAATGCAATGTGAACCCCAAGGAATTGGTCACTATTTCAAAATATTTGAGATTATATTTTTGTGCACTTTATGAGGATTCATTTTTGTTAACTTAAGGGCAGTTTGAAACGAGGAAAGTCCTGAAGAGTCCTCCATCCATCCATTGGGACCACACTGTGCAGAGCGTTGGTGCTGGCTAAACAGTCTCCTTGGCTATTGGGCACAATCCTGGACGGGTCGCCACTCCGACATAGGATACCAGCAAGCTGGCACTCATTTTGCCGACCTCGGAAGGATAACAGGTAGAGTCAACCTCACCTGGTATTAATTCAACATCCGAGTGGGATTTGAACTCAGGATCCTAAGATCCCAAGTTAAGAGTCCTCAAAAGGCATCTTTTGTCAACTACCACCTAGAAAGCAAATATTGCCAATGTGATAAGCTGTGTGAAGGCTGAATAGTTTTCAATCAACTGCAAAACTTTTTGCTATCATTTTGTGTCCATGGAAGACATGCATAGGTGCATAGGCATGGAAGACATGCATCCTTGTGTTCAATGCTTCACTCTCCTGTTGGCTTTTCAATGAGTGGAACATCAAAATCTCTTGCGATATGTCTTTGTCAGAGTGATTTATGTGTAACGCAGTCTTGACTTGCTCATCAATGCCACCTCCACTTATTGTGCTTTTCCGAGTTGTTTTTAGCCATTCTGTGCTAATCGATCTCGTCAATAATGGCTTGTGCAAAGTAAATCGATGACTCAGATAAATGAAGAAAATGCACAAAAGCCCCTTAATTTCCATGGTTTGTAGAAGTTAAATGGACGGATGTGAGCTCGGTGGGAAATTTTATTTGTCGCACTGATCTAATTGGGGTCACTGTTTGCATGGATCTTCAAAATAATCCTGATTCTGATACTCTGTTGGGCAGAACATCGGTGCTACCGACGTAGTTTCTTGGCAAGGGTTGTACTGGGTGGTTGGCCATTGCCTTCAAGCAGTCGTTAGGGCAGGAATTTGTAATTTGTTCAGCGTGCCGGCGATAGCTCACCTACTTTTCCAAAGGACGTTGTGGGATCTTTAGAACCCATCAACTAATACCGGCAGACAGGACGCCCCGTTTAACGTTAATCACCCATTGACGAATCACCCAGCTTGTGAAACACTGGGATGACAGTTTATAGTTTAGTCGAGATTCTAACCCAGGCAGCTTAGAGGCGAGTATGCATACATTCAAGCCATCTTGCCAGCCCTTTCCAAAAAATAATAATCCAAATCTGTTATTGATACCACATCAAGTACCTGATGGAAACTTTTTTCCCTGCACGTGACAAGTTTTCTCGTAAGAAATTGGGATTAAAAAATAATAATATCAAAGCTCATGTAAGAATTAGGTGGCTGAAGGGAAAAGACAAAAACTGACAGTCAGACAGCGGGGCAACAGCTGTAACACAACAAGCAAGTGAATGAATGAACAGAAAAAGAGAGCGAGGCATCTACAACCTGCAAGTAAGAGGGTCGGGTTACATAGCGTTAATCGGGGTGGAACAAATTGCAGGTGGGTGTCGGAGATGACATGAGATGTTAGTGAACCACTTTATTGATGCTCAGGAGGGAAGAGTGTATGATTGAACAGTCTCTCGAAAGACAGTTCCACAAACAGAAAGGAGGAAGTAAGAGAGTGGAGGTGGGTTGAAAGGCTGGATTTTGTGAGTTTAACCAGGATGTGGTTACCGGTTTGAATGTGTGTGTCTTGGATGATCTGGGATGGGTCGGAGGGCTGGAGAGAGCAGTGCGACCTCGAGCGGAGGAGATTACAGACAATATGAAGTTGAAAATGGCTTGAAAGCTAAATGCATGTTGAAGTTGCAAGAGCGAGTGGCTCTCCATTTGTAAAAGTGAAAATTTGACTTAAAAGATTCATTATTTAATTAGAAATGCTGGTAATTGCCTACTAATGATTCATCAGCCCCGTCCTCCTGAATTGATGAGCTGTATTCGTCGCTTTCCTACAATTCATTCCGGCAGAGCTGTCGCAACTGTATAGACATGGTAATTATCATTTCATCATTGGAAATGTATTGGGTCAAATGTGAAGACCAATCTGGCTTGAAAAAAAAAAAAAACATGAAGAAAGACAAGCGAAATGATAATTATTAAGCATCTCACTCCATTGTCAGAGGTGCACATTCTTTTTGGGCTCGAGAAAATCACAGAATTCCCCAACATCAAAAAGGAAAACATGATCCCCTCTTGATATGGTGATGCAATCAAGTTTTGGGATCTCAATAGTTATGACACGTTTTGCTGTATTAATATTTGGAATACGAGCAGGGTAGGTATTATCCATGAATTATACGCTGTGGATATATCTTATTCAATCACGTGTAGGAGTAGCTACACTACTTTGATGTACATTGATGGCAAAATGAGAAGATTTTTCAAATCTAAGGGATGTGGTAAGGACACCGTAATGACATCCCAGAGTTTGTAGGTCGAAATCCAGCTGGAGGCAGTAATATCATGTAATTGGATTCCAAACTTCTGGAAAACTGAATCGTTTCAGAAGAATTGTCATGTTGTTGTTGGATTTTTGGCGAAAATTAATAAAATAACCAGTTGACTTAATTATTAGTTACTCCAAATCTCCCCAAGGGAAAATAAATGAGTGTGGTCATATTAGGCACCTGGGGTGCCATATACCGACTCGCAATTTGTGCGGAAACAAAAATGTAAGGAGCCATAATGTTGAAAAATAAATATCTAGCAAAGAAACAGTTATCTAATTAAATAAATGCTAATACATGTACAACTTTTTTTTTTCTTTTGGAAACAGTGGAGTCTTGTGGAGCAGCAAGAGCGTATAACGGATGAGTACGTCACAGAACAAAAGGAACAGTAAAGAGAGAAGGGGAACACACCGACAGCAGGGGTGAGAACAAAATAGAGGGAGGCTTGGAGAAACGAGTGATGTGGGGAAGAAATGAGGGATACAGGAGGACATGTGGGATGGACAAAATGTGTACGGCCACAACCTCCCAGTGAAGGAAAACCTGGAAATTTGGAAAGAGGTGGGATTGGGGAGGAATAACGGTGGTAGAAACAGATCATGGTTTTTGGAGGAGGATTATCTGAGATGGTGGTGAACAACTATCTTGAAGACCTGGAGGGAAGAATGACATTGAAGAGAATGTGGAAGTTGGTTCCACAGGTGGGGGGGGGGAGGAGAGGAATGAATGAGTGGAGGTGAGCAGTGATTCTGGATTTTGGGAGTTTCACCAGAAGGGGTTTTTGGTAGACCACGTACAACCATTCAGAAAAATGGAGGGGGAAATGGGGGTGGAGTGGGGCTACAAATCACTGAGAGAGGATGCAAAACCAGAAAGGGGGTGAGCTAGAAGGCAGAGACTACAGACCTGTCAGCGATGTGAAAGTGATGGCCCATACACTCAGCTTAATCACAGGAGCTTCATCAACTCAATCAAATACTGATGCTGAAAAGCTTAGTAAGGATTATTGAAAACCTTATACACATTGCACGAGGGGAATGGTCGACTCAGATTATGTGAGGTCGTTTGGGCAGGAAATCTAATTGGGGAGACTAGTGGAGAGAGAGAGAGAGAGAGAGAGAGAGAGAGAGAGAGAGAGAGAGAGAGAGAGAGAGAGAGAGAGAGAGAGAGAGAGAGAGAGAGAGAGAGACAGAAAGAGAGAGACTTTCAATTGTGTAATAATTTCTGAACCACTCTTTCTTTGTCTACGTGCAGAGTGGTAATACTCACTATGCGAGCTCTTTGTAAAGTAAGTGTAGTATGAGATGCCAGGAATCAATGATTCATCTTTACGACTTCACGTCTCATGAAGTCAAATATCACCGCATTATATGTTCACCTACATGAGTCATTCCTGAAGGGGCAAGGTATCCCGATGCAAAAAACGTTCTTCTCAGCCTTTAGAAATTGCCAGCGTTTTAGGAGCAGGTTATTGATGTCTGCTCTCACTGTCTGTCATCTTCATCTTTCGTACGTAGCACAACTACAAGGCTGCAAGTAGCATCGTTGGCTGAAGGTGTGGCTGTGCCACTTCTCTCGGACGGGGCAGGAATTGGGTATTTGGGATGGGGCCCACGACAGCTCACCTACTCGAAAGAGATTGTGGGGTCTTTCACATCCACCAACTGCAAGCAGACAGGATGCCCAGTTTAAGGTCAATCTGAGAGATGGTACACACATTGATGAATCACCCTGCCTGTGAAACACCAGGATGACATTTTGTCACTGGGCTGAGATTCAAACCTCGGCTAGATGGCTGAGAGGCAAGTGGGCATACCACCAGGCCATCCTGCCAGCCCTGTCTCAGGTGTTTTCCACACTTTCTTAATCTTTCCTAAAATTTCTCATATTCAGGACGTGTCCACTTTCTTGACCATTTCTCATTCCAGTTATGGAGTAAGGTGTTATTTGCTCTCTCTTCTTCTCACTCACCAAGTCCCAAGGATATCTTGAAAGCAAGAATCATTCCATGTAATGTCCAGGCATTACTTTTTTTTTAAAGAAGATCAAGGTAGCATTTAACATTCACAACTCTGCATCAGGATAACATGTGGCACAATTCAGAAACCAAAGACATCACCATTTCACACATATGCCAATGATATTAGAACTACAAATGCATTGGACCAAAATATGTTTTGAAGGAAGGTCATAACAAAAGTCTCGCAACCTTGAAATCGCCGACTTAGCATGAACTATCTGAATATGCAGTTAATGATACTGGCTCATTTCAGGTTCAAATCCCACATATGCTAATGATTTTTCCATCATCTCTTCATGTCCCTTTAATTAAAGCAAAAATACAATATTGCTCATGCTCTTCTCTTTCACCAAATATAATTACATAGACGTTTCTCCAAGAGCTGAAGAATTTGTAGAGAAGTAAAAATCAGTAGATCAGTGAATGTTTTATTTGTGAGGCTGAGAAATTAGACGTCTCCAACAGCTTAGAGATATATCTATATCTATATATGTGAGGAAGGCCAAAGTGACCAAGAGTAGCGCCTCTTGGTCACAGCCTTGTTTACTCTTGGGCACCAAGGTGCCCAAAAGCAAACAAGGCCGTTAATTATTTTCAAAAGGGGTGTTTAAACTAACCCAAACTCCCAATTTTCATTCAGGCACCCCCTTTGAGTTCCCTTCATATGAGAGAGAGAGAGAGAGAGAGAGAGAGAGAGAGAGAGAGAGAGAGAGAGAGAGAGAGAGAGAGAGAGAGAGAGAGAGAGAGAGTGGTGTACTGCATTCGGAGTGGGTGGAGAGGGGCTAGGGAAAGAGAGTGGCATCTATATGTGGGATAATTGCAAGTTCAGCCTGTGGGTCAGCCAGGTAGTTCAAATGGTGGAGCACCAGTGCAGTTTTATAGAGGACATATTCAATTCCTGTTCTGATAATGTAATTTTACCTACATATACATGTAATCCTTGTTTCCTGTTCATTTATAATTCTTTTTAAGTTATCAGGATCCATATTTCCAAATATCAGATCCATATTTCCAATCATTATACAGCTTTTCCACGAACCTTGTAAATTACTCCTTTTCCATAATACATCTTTTACATGGGCTTTGTAAAAAAAATAACAACTTTCTTAAGATTCCAAAGGTAAATCGTCACTCCATCTGTATCAATCACTGTGTGAAAAAGGCTCAGAAATGGTTGTTCTTTCTTCGAAGGTTGAAAGCTTTTGGTCTCGGCCATCCTGCGTTGATCAAGTTCTATCGCGCAGTGATCATGCCCTGACAGTCTTTCACTGTTTGGTATGGCAAGCTCCATACAGGACGACCAATCCCAACTCAACAGCATAGTAAAGACTGCTTGTAAAATTATTGGGTATGAACTGCCTTCCATCAAGAGCCTGTACTCCAGCCACGTCGAGAAAATAGCGAAAGTTGTCATCCAAGTTGAGTTCCACCAAGCTCACGGCATTTTTGAACTTCTCAGTTTGGGTGAACATTATCGTTTCATCAAGACCAACTGTAATCGCTTGCATGACAATTTTTACCCACACCCTCAATTAATCTGTCTTGAAAGTTTTCTGAGCATCCAAATAATGGATATGGATATTTTAAACCATGCCACTCATTTCAACACCAAAATGATGCTTCGGGCTCTCTATTCACAATGAATCTATCTCTATCTATTTGAATATATTTATTATTCAATATAATATTTAAGCACATATTATCAAAGTACTTCTCATTGTATCCACATCGCATATACCGTATATGACAATAAATTCATTATTTTTATTATTATCATGAAATTCGGAGACGTGGTTCAGGCCATGACTGTGCACACGGCCATAGTTGAGCTTTGGACACCAAGAGATCGACATCTCTGTTTCCTTGCTCCGGATGAGAAGGGCCACACCAGGAGACATGATCGCCATCTCCCCACCATTTTACTGCATCTCCACTGCTCCTCTTTGTCATTCTATAACCCTTCACCACACTTCACCTTGTGCCACACCAGCCTGCACGGGTTGTCACAGAGCCAGAACCAGCTCGTGCCTGCACACGTCCTCGCCTGTTCTGTTCCCCTTTGTTGTTTGAGCCTGGTATTTCGGCACCAATAGCAGGTTATATTTTGTTTTAATTGTATACAAGATCATGTTTCTTTTCTCCTTTCCTTTCTATCTGTTCCTGGAGACCATTAGATCTGTGCTGTTATTTATTGATTGTTCTGTTCTTCCTCATCCTGAATATCATATTAAATTGTAAATAAACCACTTTTAATTTCAATAAATATCTTTCCACTTTTTGCCTTTCCATGTGAACACCAAACGTTTTGGCTTGCATTTGAACGATTAAATCAACCCAGTAACTTGAAGATTGTTTCAGCATTCGTGGGGGCCTTTATCAGCCCTCCAGCAGTCAGTCAGTCTGTGTTGATGGATGGTCTGACTGGACAATACAGAAGAAAAAAAATCGCAAAACTACTGACATTCATCCACTTCCCCTTGTTGCCCCTTTATTCTCCTCTTCTTGGTATTTATATCCACTCTAAACATAATTATTCCTCTTCTTCCCCACAAAATCCTTTTGAATGTCCTCCCCTCTCTTTACTCCACTCTCGCTGGCAGAGCATTCTTGTCTCCTCTAAGCCTTCTAGTCTGGGTTTGAATATCGGCCCAGCTCCAAACAAACTGTCATCCTGGTGTTTCACAGGCAGAGTGATTCATAAATGTGTGTGCCGTCCCTCGGATGCATGTTAAACTGTTGCATCCCGTCTGACAACATAAGTTGGTGGATGATAAAGATCCCATGGTGTCTTTCATGAAGAGTAAGAGAGCTATCGCCGGCACTCTGGGAAAATTCCAAATTCCTGCCCTGACCTCCAGAGGGCATTGCATCAGCAAAATAGCCGTGTCCTTAGCCAATGATGCTACCTCGCAGCCTTGTGCTGCATACAAAAGAAGACTACCATCACTACCTATACACTTTATCTTCTCAATTGTAGTCTCGTCCTTCCCCCCCAACTCACAACTCCAACCAACCACCTCCCAAACCACCACCAACATCCTCCTTTGCACATAATCGATTAAGGGGAAAAACAAATCCCAGGCTAATGAAACAGAGGGCTCGGCTCTTGTATATAGTTCCTGATCAACTTTATTTACAAGATTTGGCACCCAGAAACTACCAGCTGTACAATCAAATGAATGAGTTGCGAGGACAAGAGTTTTATGATGAGGATGCCTGAGAGGCAGTCAGCAAAGTGGATGTAGGACACTTAGTTTGATGAAGAGCAAAAACATACACATCATTGTCAAAACTCAGGGAGGAATAAGCTGAGATTACCAATCATTCTGTTGCTCCCTGTAACAAGGCATGTGTCACATACTGTACGTACATCACAAGTTATAAAATATCCTGTGCAGTTTTTTTTTAGTGCTCAATCTAGTTTGAAGGAGGAAAGGGGAGGAAAGGGGAGCAATGTTCAGCATTCCAATGTCGTCGTGCATTTTTTCTAAAGATCATCAAAATACAGTTCGGACACCGTGGAAGAGTGTACTGGAGAATTAAATGACAAATTCTCGAGAATGCAATGTTTTAATAACCCTGTACAATTTAATCCCTATATACGTCCAGAGAAGCTTGGGCGAGGGTAATCATTGTTCATCCCTAAAATGTACAAGGAAAGACATCACTGAATAAGCAGACATTGCATTAGAAGTTGGGATTTGTAGGCATGGTAAGTGGATAAATTGAAGGTGTTTGCAAATGACCACAATGAGAATTTCCCAACACCTCAAAAACTATGCAAGACCTCTTGCTGTCAAGTCGAGCAGTGAAGGGTTCTCCAACAGTTTCACTGATAAACAACTGCATGCTTCGTTACAAAAACTTTTATTAATTTACTTGCATTCATGAATGACAAACAAAACCTAAACCACATAATTTTACAAGCAGTGAAGGGCTTTCAATGGATGCGGACTGTGGGGAAAACTCGTGAAGTGAGGTCTTTTAATTTTTCTTACAATACGTACAATGAGCAGCAGCCATCACAGGAAGTGAGACGGTGCTGGCTGTGACTGATTAATGTGGACACGTGGATAGGCCCATAGTTTACAAACACCCACCTGCTGTGCCCCAGCCCCACTCTGGCCTGCGCACAACACATGCCTGAGAACAACACTACACCGCATGCGGATCTGGGGATATGGGAGCCGACCTTAGCCACAGCACACACAAGAACTTGGAGGGGTTTTTTTTTAGGTGAAAAACAGAGAGAGATTGAGATTAAGAGAAGGAAGCGGGAGGGTGGGTTATGATATTTACAAAAACTTTGCCATCTGTTATTAACAACCAAGATGGAAGAAGAAAGGAGAGCAATGTGAAGCCAGGCCGTGCTTCGGCTCCCGTGCAATGTGGCGCGCTGGTCCATAAAAACGAGCAAATGAAAACTGCTCAACGTAAGGTGGAGCACGGTGGTGGTCGATGTGGGAATGGCAATAGGGTATGACAAAAACTAACAAATTTCAAAACAAACCTAATTGTGCTTATAATATTCCGCAGTGCAATCAGTTAGCGGGTTGATGCATTGAAAATAATGATGTAAAAACGTACAATTGAACATTGCTAACTTAAGTCTGATGTGACCAACGCGCTCCAAAAGACATCGCTGCAAACTAACAGTGTGCCGTATTACCGCCAGCTAACACAGTGACATACCTCCCTGGCACCCGATACGCAACAAAAATATCCCACAGGCCCATTTCCATCCACCAATCTCAGATCTAGTTCCATCCACGACTTTCATTCCTACTTCCAACCACAACTTTCTAGCCTATTTCAATCAACAATTTTTTGGGCCTATTCCCAACCATAACTTTCTGACCTTTTCCCACCAACCAAAAATTATGACCTATTCTCAAATATCACTCTGCTTTATTTGCATCATTCTGACATTTTTTTCGGCCAATTTTCATCAACCACTCTCAAGCTTTCACAGGTTTATTACCACCAAGTCCTATACCCCAAAATACACAGAGTTTCTGTCAGCTGAAGGTCACTGCTGTCATTCCATCTTTGTCATCCTCCTGGGGTCTTTTCTTTCACAGCACGTGAACAGTGATGTCAGCTCTTCAACTTTGATTACTCTGCAAAAAACGTACACATTAATGAGTTTAAAAATTACTTTCAGAATCGACAATCAAAGAAATAAATAAAGTCACTTTCAAAGATTTTCCTTTACAAATTAAATGCCCAGCGGACGTTCCTTTTGCTACAGAATCTGCAAATGACTACTTTAAGTAGCCACATGGCTTATAATTCACAATAAATATTTCTCGATGAAATAACATTGTGTTCTTTCTTTCACATTTCCCCTAGTTAGATCCTTAAGGAGTCCTTATTGAAGATGCCGCACTGGCACGGCATGTTAAAGAGACACGAACCATTGCCAAGTTATGCATCCTCACCGTTCCGTGGCGTGTTTCCTTTTTGCCAACACCCACTGTTTTTCCTGGCATCGTCGCAGCAGAACTGTGGCCAGCAAGTTGGAACTTACTGGGGAAATGTGGCCTGGAGTATGGTATGATGTCTTCATGGGTTTCATCTGCATTTGTTGGGGGTGGAACAGTGGGTTGAGGGTGTGGATGAGGATTGAGGAAAGGCAAATAAATACAGGAAGGAATGATGGTTGTATGTCTGTTGCATAAGATAAAGATTACATGCAATTCCTTCTATTGTGTAATTCCTAGATTTTGTGGCAGGTATAATCATCTCTCAAAATTCTTCACTTATTTAAATGCCTGCCACCAGCTCAAGGCCACCATGCCCTTCAGCCCCCCCCCCCCCCCGCAGTGATGTTGCTTTGACAGATGTTGCGAGCGAGTAGGAGGCTTGCCTCATGTCAGAAAAGTTAAAATTAACAAAAAAAAAAACATTTTATGGATAATTGCCATATCCTACTATTAATTTGTAATTGGTCACAGGCTTTGACAACAATACAAATTTTTATTACGGATCCTAGGCATCAAAAAGCTACTTATGTTGAACAAACAGTTTCAAATGGAGCACCTCACCACCAATAGAGCATTTAAATTGCATCAGATGTGGCAATAAATGTGAATTGATGCTCCCAGCTTGCTGACTTGATGACAGAAGATGCCATTTGTATTTTTGCCGTCCACATCCCTACCATGCTTGGTGTTGGCTTAATGGTTAGGGTGGAGGGTGCAGGATCTGCGGATCCTGAGTTCACATCCCTCTTGGCTGTTGAATTAATATCAGGTGGGGTTGACTCTGCCTGTCATCCTTCTGTGACTGGCATAATGAGTGCCAGCTTGCTGGTATCCTGTTTTGGAGTGGTGACCTGTCCAGGAATGTGCCCAATAGCCAAGGAGACTACTTAGGAAGCACCAACGCTCTGCACAGAGTATGATTCCCATGGATTGATGGATCCCTATCCTGTTTAGA
This sequence comes from Eptatretus atami, assembly GCA_035128595.1. Lineage (NCBI taxonomy): Eukaryota > Metazoa > Chordata > Myxini > Myxiniformes > Myxinidae > Eptatretus > Eptatretus atami. The sequence goes on along the minus strand of CM068953.1, from coordinate 80,009,208 downwards.
ATCCCATATGGGCACACAACTTGCTAGGTGTGAAAAAGTCACCATCAGATAACATGCAAAATATATTACTTTATTTTCCCCAAATAATCAATCACAAAAAATAAAAAATATATTCGAGGCAGTTTATCCATTAAGCCAGGTTTATGCCTGGATAAAACATGCACATTGGATAGGTAGTGAATTTGTATGGGACACGTCCATGATTATGTAAATAATGCAGGAAAGGAGGGGGTGGGGGAAAATTTCAAATAAATTGGAGAATGGAAAAGGAGGGGGAGGATAAGAAAGAATCGGGATGATATCGTAGTTTGGAAGGAGAGTAAAAACAAAGTGAAAGAAAGTCGAGTAGAGAAAATAGTAATGGTCTAAGTCTGGATAGCTCTATCATGTGTGACTGTGTAGAGATGGCTGCGCTCAGAACGAACCCAGAGCACGAGAACGAGGTGGCTGCCACCGCCGTTCCAATGAATGTGGGTCTAAACACCAACTTTCTTCCCCATCGTCAGGATAGAGGCACTCCACCGAGCCCTGCATTGTGCCTCCAGCCATGCCCCATCCCAGCCCTCCGCAGCCTTTGTGCTGCATCACACCAGCATTGCCAGGGCTGCTCAACGGGGGTGGCAGAGGTGGTGGAGGGAGGTCTGGTGAAGGAAAGACAGGAATGGAAGAGAAGCAATTAATGGTGAGCCGCAACTGTACCAAGCCCACTGGTGCATAAGATCAGCTCATGGGAAATTCTGTGTGGTCATATGGACAGACCACCCAGGAATTTTTGAGAAATAACAGATCCTTCACACAAGTGGGTGCAATTGAGTGCTTTCCTATGGGTATTCCACTTTCCTTCTTTCGCTACTTTATCATATTCTCAACCTGTTAAAAGCCACAGTGTTAATGTTGAAATAATTTAAATAGGGATTCCTCGAGGGATTAAATCTGTTAAGCGGTTTTTCTCAGATAATTTGTTGATGCAGTCGATATTTGCCATAACTGTTGTGATGCTCGTATTTTGTAAACACAGACAGCAGTTTAGCAGCAAGTCTGGATTGGGGTTTAATTGCCGGTGGAATTTGATCTTACTCGAACTGTCTTTCAATTCAGTGACAGCAGGCAGGAAGTAAGTGTTAAATGGAGCAATGTGGGGTGGGGGGTAAGCTTGGGGGGGGGGGGGGGGAGATCTGGCTTGTCATTTTTGCAAGATGAACTTTATCTCCCAGTATATTTCACAGGAATAAATCTCAAAATGGACAGACTGCAGGTGGCATGTAGACAGCACTTTTGACGGACCTCGCAAGCAGTCAGATAAGTCAAATATCATTGAACTCAATGTAACAAAACACATCAGGAGCAGGTGTCGAGCTGCCCACTATGGGTGGCAAGCGGCAGGCAGAAGTTAATTCTTTTCCCGACGCGTCGCGTACTGATGCGAGGAATTCAGGTCACGATGCCATTTTCGTTTCTGCATTATGAGACTGGAGGATTTTGCCAATGTTTTCTTCTGGCTCAGCCGAAGCAGCTCGGTGTAAGACAAGTAGCATTTCCTCTTCCTCGTTTGTAGGCCGGTTCAGGAGAGTTCGCCATCATATCATGTCACCACCATGATAAGCAACATATAAGACACTTGAGCAGCAAAAGCTTTAGGTTTCATGCCAAAACGAATTTGGCCGTGAAAATATATGAGTGAGTGAAACTTGAAGGGCACTCGGTGGAGTGCATACCTCAGCCAAGCTAGAATAGTTTACGTTTTGTATCTCACTAATAGGCCGCATCTGGATTCAGACCCGAAGTAAAATTTAATCAGCTTGTTGTCACCTAACCAACTCATCCACCAAGTTTCGTCCGAATCCGTCCATAACTTTTTGAGATATCGTGCTATATATCGTTTTCGCCCGATCACTCAATGGAGAAGAATCAATGCAAAAAATTATCAGATCCGGATCTGGATTCGGATCTTCACCAAAGTTGAATAAATTCTTCCTTGTTACTTTACCCAATCCATCCACAACTTTTACTGATATGGTGCCATATCTCGTTTTTTGCGCAATCACTCAATCAGTGGTGAAAAAAAAATCACTTTAAAAATTCTCGGATCCAGATCCGTATTCGGATCTTCACCAAAATCTAATAAGTTCCTTGTCACATACCCAAGTTCTCCACCAAATTTCGTCCAAATCCGTCCACAACTGTTTGAGATATTTTGTTCACAAACAACCAAACAAACAAACAGACAGACAGACAGGGGTGAAAACATAACCTCCATCCACCTTTGGTTGCGGAGGTAAAAAGAAGAAGAATGACGTCTCCATCTATTTGATTTGACTTGGTGTGGCTTCTGTATGCTTCTACTATGTGGTACTACCATGTTTTTGTTTTAACACTTTAGGGTATATGGTACACTGTTTTGTAGGGGTCCAGGTACAGGTTTACCTTCTTTGGGACAACAACTTCTGTGGTCGCCTCATGCCATTCTATGATGTTTATCCTTCAGTTCGAGATTAGATCAGATCAAATAGGTTGTTCAATACTTTAAGTATAAGGGCTATAATGCGTTTCTATTTTTTTCAGTCCTTAATTCTCCCACAAGCTGCACCTGGCGATAAAGTGAAAGCGATGCAAGATTCCAGGTACTGCTTGACAGATGTTGAGAAATAAACATAACTTACTTCTCCTCATTGTGTCTTTCGACATGCAAGTTAGACATCAACATTGCAAGTTTTATGTTCACCTCTCACCCTTGTAACATCCAAACTTTATTCACAATTATATATGTGACACGCGAATATTTTCAACATCTCACCATCCATGTTGCAGGCACCATGTTTCTGCCTCTTTCCAGGTCGAGGGCGAAAATGGCTGCCAGGTTCTGCTTGTGCACCAGCTCCGAGTTTGCCTGCAGGGCAGAAACACCCCACATATCACTGCCTCAACCAGCACAGCAAGTGTCGCTCAGCTGTGGGATGAGTTAACGAAGTGAGCCCATGGACTATCATTAATTGTGCACAATGACCTAATTAACACCACCACGGTACACATTACTGTCAAGCATCCATCCCCTTCTTCACTTCCTTCCTAGCATGGGGCCTAATATAAGGCTTCCCATTCTCTTGTCCCTGTCAGTTAAACATAAACCATGAGATTAATCACTGTGAGCAATTTTTCCTTCACTGGTATAACACCCATTCCTATTCATTGAAAAATTCAACAAAAAAGGCACACGGATATGGATTTGTGGTCAGAGAAAGAACCGATAGGATGGTTATAGTAATGGCGCTGAAGATTGAGAGGAACCACTCAAGAGACTTTGTACAACCCCGGGATTAGTCCAGCCAAGTTACGTTGAAATACATTCCTGAAATTAATTTCGAATCAATAAAGCAACAAACAGCAGCAAATTGGGTTTAAAAACGGACAAATGAGAAAACCGGTCCTCTGAGGCCTTCCGTTGTCACAAGGCAATGAAGCCGAGAGGAACATGGCAGCAAAGCGTGAGCGCGACAGTTTCAGGAGAAAGGAAATAACGACCCTCGCTCTTATGAACCAAAGAGCAGTGTCTGCCGATGCACAGCCATTTGCAGATTAAACAATACATCTTGCAATTGTCTTGGATTAATGTGATGTTCTTTGGAGCCTCATTGAATATTCATGCCGTGATTACAAATTACAAATGAGAGAGACTGTGTTACTGAGATTCTGACTGCGATTCATGCACTCCATTAACGCGTTCCTGTCCATTGCTTCAGGATTGTGGTAACAAGTACAGGCCTCTCGGCACATCCAGCAACAAAAGACCTGGAGATGGGAAAGGTTTGTTCATTACACCTGTGTAAGTCATAATAACATTGAACTGTGTGCATGCTACATGCTTTATCACAATTTGTATGTTAATTTTCTTCATTCGCGTCTGCTGTCGTGATTGATTTTTTCCCCCCCCCCAAAAAATCAAAAGCAACTTCCTCTAATCTACTTTTATAACGCGCAACAAAAAATAACATAGAATGTCATTCATAAATGTGTTTACGTGGCTTTTGGAGGTTTCAATCACAAAGCAGTCAAAAGGAAATGTCTGCGAGCTGTGTGTGTGCAATGCAGTCGATAGGAAAATGCCACTCAGTCGATACAGATTCTTGCCGAGAAAGCAATTGCTTTTGATTGAGACCTAGGCAAAAAGGAAATGGTGCTTCGGTGATTGTGTTGAAAACTCACAGGGCCTTGGGAAGGATAGTTTGGTCCAATGAATGTACTTGAATTTCATGCACACTTGACTCCATATGACTAACGAGACACCTATTTCAATCATACACGAGGTGGGGCTTGCAAAATGTTCTCGGAACGAGATACTCACAACAGTCCAAAAAACGCCAAGTGCATTTTTCCACACTGATTATATCTGGGCTGGCTGGATAGCTCAGAAGTATGCACACTTGCCTGTAAGTTAGCTAGCCACGGTTTGAATATTGATCCAGCTATATACTGTCGTCCCAGTGTTTCACATGCACGGCGCGGCATCAAGGTGTGTGCCATCTGTCAGATTGATGTTAAGCTGAGGGACATGTCTGCCGGCACTGTACTTTGGTAGATGTTAAAGATTCCACTGTGTCTTTCCTGGAGAGTAGGCGAGTTGTAAGCACCTTGGCCAAATTCAGAATATCTGCCACATTCACTCGAGTATCCTGCAATAGAGTGGTGACCCATCCAGGATTGCTTTCTTTTTTAATACAAAGTCGACGCTCGTGGAGGAGCTAGAACAAAGAATGGATCAGGACGTAACAGAACAAAAGGAATAATAGAAAGAGAGGGGGGAGGGGGTAAACACCACCAGCAGGGTGGAGGGACAAATAGAGGGAAACCTGGAAAAACAAGTGATGTGGGTAAGAATGAGGGTGAGGGGAGGATATGGGTTCGACAAGATGGATACAGAAGCAAACTGGCAGGAGGAAAAACCTGAAAACCTGAAAACTTGAAAAGAGGTGGGCTGGGGTGGGGGAGGGAATTAACGGGGCGGGGGGGGTAAAAAATCCTTATTTTGTATTGGGGATTATCTGAGATGATGGCGAACAGCTGTCTTGAAGACTTGGAGGAAAGGACGAGATTGAAGAGAATGTGGAAATTGGTTCCACGGGTGGAGAAAGGAGGAAAGAATGAGTGGGGTGAGCAGTGATTCTAGATTTTGTGAGTTTCAATCGACGTGGGATGCTAGTAGACCGCATGTGCCCTGCAGAAACCTAGGAGAGGTGGGAGAAAGCACAAAAAGAGCAGAGGATGCAAGACTCGAAAGGAGGTGGCAGAATAAAGAGAGACCACCATCCTGTCTGTGATGTGAAAGTAATAGTCCCATAGACTCAGCTTCATCACAGGAGATTACAATGAACTTGAAAGCCTCGGTTTTCCATCATCAAGCTGTGGAAGAAGTCATTGTAGGTGGATAAGAGTTCAGTTGTGCCAAGGAAGGAATGTGCAAGATGGAGGAGTGATTCCCAGTCGATGACTGGCTTTGGGGGCAAACTCCGAAGTGTGGTTTTACCAAGAAAAATCATAACTTTGGCCCAAAAGTGTGAGTTACTGAACTTCAAGAGGCTTGTGAAGAAAATCGATGGAAGGGTTTGTCAAATGGTCCTTTTAGAGAGACAGTGAGAATGTGAGACTTGTCAGAATTGAAAGACATTCAAAGTGTTTGAACAGCTCTTGATTCTATCAAGGTCTGCAGAGAGGAGAGAAGCTGCTGCCTGCATTTCTGAAGGATGAGGTATGTTACGGCAGAGGGTGGAGTCATCAACAAAGAGATAAAAAGGATTTTCCAAAGAGTCAAAGCTATCATTAATGAAGATCAGGAATAGGACTGAGCCCAGAACACTGCTTTGAGGCACTCCAGCTTTCATAGCGAGAGATGAGTGGCTTCCATTGAGAGCCACATGTTGGCAATGAGAGTAGAGGAAATCAGTAAGCCATGTGTGAAGTTTCCTTGGACGCCATTGCAGAGAGGTTGGAGAGCAAGGCGGAGTGCCAAACTGTATCAAATGCTCGATATATGCCTAGAGAGATGGCCCTGATCTCATGTTGACATTGAGGACCTCCATCCAATGTTGGAAGAGCAGAAGCAGCATGTCCAAGGCAGAGTGACCTGGTCTGAATCTGAACTGATGATCGAATAAAGCCATTGGAGAAAAGGAAAGATTTGATGCAACTGCGATGATGGATTGCATGACCTTGCTGAAGATTGGAAGTAAGCAGATAGGTCTGTAGTTATAGTGTAGTACAGTGTAGAAAAATCGTGCAAATTATGATACAAGCATCAAATTTGCATTTCTGTTCTGCAGAGCTTTCTGATCAAATCTGCCCGATTGGCCATTTGAAAATCCAAATCTTGAAAAATTTGAAAGAAAAAAAAAACTTAAAAAAAATTTGAAGTCACAGCTGGCTGAAATTCTTGAAGTGCAAGTGAACATCCCAGACAGAGAACCAAAGGGGAGATGCAGTCATCATTGATGGCTCAGCACTTATCAATGCCCTACCTCCACACACTTCAAAGATATTTGTTGACTATGCTAAAGAAGACATCATCCCAAAGGTGGAATCCTATGGTGCCAGGTATGAGAGGGTGGACGTAGTGTTTGATGTGTACAAGAAGTCAAGTCTGAAGTCCGAGCAAGGTCGAAAAGGGGCAAGGAATCAGAAGAAGAGTGACAGGAACCAGTAAGACCCAAGTTACTGGAGAAGCTTCTTCGAGATGACAGCAACAAGACTGAGCTGTTTCACTTCCTTGCGGAAAAATGTGTGAAGCACAGACGACAAGCACAGTCATTGTCACAAAAGGAGAAGATGCCATTAGCAACACAGGAAGTCACTGGATGCTGTGTCTCCATGTTGTCATGAAGAAGCTGACACTCGAATATTTGTACACGCCAGGGACGCAATGACGGATGGTAGCAAGTCCATTATCATTAAGGCTAATGACACGGACGTACTAGTCATAGCAATATCTGTACTGCCATCCTTACAGGAACTAGGTCTTGAGAACATGTGGATTGCCTTTGGCCAAGGAGCCAATGCGCGATGGATTCCAGTCCATGAGGTAGTTTCTGCAATAGGGCCTGAGAAAGCTAGAGGGATCCCATACTTCCATGCGTTCACCGGATGTGACGTCGTGTCTGCCTTCCGCAGTAAAAGGAAGAAAACTGCATGGCAGACTTGGAACATCTTGATGATGTTTCTGAAACATTCACCAATCTCAGCCACCATCCAACATTGATTCGTGATCTTGACTTTTTTGAAGTTTTTTTTCTTTTCAAATTTTTCAAAATTTGGATTTTCAAATGGCCAATCAGGCAGATTTGATTAGAATCCCTGGAGAACAAATGTGCCAAATTTGATGCTTGTATCATCATTTGCACGATGCCTCTCAAAAGTTGCTGTTATCTGCCCCACTATTATTGGGAACAGTTTTTGCACGTTCTTTATATAATGTGGTGATATTGGCTGCAGAAGAAAGATGACTGATGGCAAATGATAGGCTGAACAGAGCAGAAAGAGAATGTGCAAGAGTAGCAGAGCAAGTTTTTTTTCGGACATGTGAGGTGATACCATCCGGTCCAGCTGCAGAATCAGAGTCTAGGGTTGCCCTAAACTCCTCCACCTTCTCAGGGGCAAAAGACACATAGTCCAGGAGCAGTGGGTTGTGACTGAGAATGGTGGCTACAGAGAGTGAGGGGTTGGGGACAACATTTGGAAGCAAACACAGAATTGAGGCATTCACCTTCTGAGGAGCGGAGTTGGCTGTGTCACCATTTGAAGTGAGCCTTGGGGAGGGGGATATATTCCAGAGACAGCTGCCACCAGATTTTAGAAGAGGGAGACAAGTTTGAAAGTTCATTTTTGAGGTTAGACAGATGTTGTTGTTCTGGCTGTCCTTGACACACAATTGCTCGGGCTTTGTGGAATGACCTGAGATCACATTCAGTTGAGTTTGCCATCTAGGAAGAAAGGTGACTTGTTTCAAGACAAATGCCTCACCACTGGATTCAGTGTACCATGGGCAGGAAGAAAGGTATGACAACTGAAGATGAGATGAGATGGGTTTGTACATGAGCAAGTTTCTGCTGAAGAATTTCCAGGCTGAGTTAGTATCAGGGGTCATAGATATTGGTGACCAGTCATGAAGAGAGATGGCTGCTTTCAGTCCCTGCCAATCTGCCTGAGTGAAGCGCCAGACTTGCAGGTGCTGAGGCAGCTCTCTGAGAATAGCCAGAGACATGTTGACTCTCATTATCACACAATCAGTTGAACCACTTTGTGCAGAGGAAGAACAGGAGACATTACAGGGAAGTTGGTTATCGTTCAATTTCGAAGGGTTGATTTGAAATTGCCAGAAATCCAGGTTGGAAGGTTCAGAGATTGAGTCAGCCCTATGGAGTCACATCAGTCCTTTGGTGAAGTTTCAGTCGATGAACCAACATCCAGCCATCTGGCATGGTGACAATTGAAATCACCACATATGAGGAAGAGAGAGTTGGGTTGAGTGGTTCAAAGTTGGTTCATGTTGTCAGAGAGAGAGAGGGTGGAGGAGAAGCAGAGAAGGAGGGTGGAGAGAGAGAGAGAGGAGAGAGAGAGAGAGAGAGAGAGAGAGAGAGAGAGAGAGGAGAGAGAGAGAGAGAGAGAGAGAGAGAGAGGAGAGACAGAGACAGAGACAGAGACAGAGACAGAGACAGAGACAGAGACAGAGACAGAGACAGAGACAGAGACAGAGACAGAGACGAGACAGAGAGAGAAGAGACAGAGAGAGAGAGAGAGAGAGAGAGAGAGAGAGAGAGAGAGAGAAGGAGAGAAGAGGGAAGAGGGAGAGGGAGAGAGGAAGAGGGAGAGTGAGAGAGTGGAGAGAGTGAGAGAGTGAGAGAGTGAGAGAGGTGAGAGAGTGAGAGAGGGAGAGGGAGAGGGAGGGAGAGGAGGACGGAGGACGGAGGATGAGGGACGGAAGGACGTAGGAGGTAGGAGGTAGGAGGTAGGTGGTAGGGAGGTAGGGAGGTAGGAGTAGGGAGATAGGGAGAAGGGGGAGAGAGAGAGAGAGAGAGGAGAGAGAGAGAGAGAGAGAGAGAGAGAGAGAGAGAGAGAGAGAGAGAGGTAGATGGAGTCATCACTGTTTGAGGATGTTTTGTGTTACGTTAAAGGCTCAAGTCACTGACTGTATCATCCTCATCAAGCCAGACCTTATAATGAAACAAAAAAGAACCGAAGAAATAGAGAACTGAAGGAAGGAAAAATAATTTAAGAGTTGTTGGGAAACTGGAAATCCTGTCTTTTGAAAAGGGACAAGTCAAAACTATTGGGAAAGACATGAGAAGGTAAGTAATTCCAGAGATTAGCAGTGAAAGGAAAGAAAAAAAAACATCATAACGGCCCACCCTTGAGTTGCCAACTTCCACACAATAATAATGTGATGTAGTAGCTTGCCAAGTATTTTGTGGTCCACTAATGGTAGAGGTATGCAAGCAGCCGGTATATCTCTCCTTGCGAAAGCCATACTGATGGTCAGAGAGAAGACCCTGAGATTTGAGATGCTGGAGAAAATGATAATTGAGAAGACTTTGAAAGACATTGGAAATAGTGGTCAGAGTAATAGGACAGTTGTTAAAAGGGTTTTAACGATCACCCTTCTTTGGATTCAAAGGGTGGAGGAGCTCCTTGTGAGCCAACGGCCATCCACATCTAGTGCCCAACTCGGTCTGCAGCCAACCTCCTGCAGTTGGGTTACCTTTTATGGTTATGTTGGTGGCAGGATTTGCACTGCGGCCACCATAAAATCCTTCCCTCCACAAAACACAAGAAAAACGCAAAGAAAATTGAAAACCCACTCCGTTGGAGTACCTCATGTGCATCTGCCGTCCGCAGGGCAGCTCACCGGATGATGGGATTGGGGCGAAGACTTCGGGACCCCCACTCTTTGGTTACAGGAGAAAAACCACGGAGTAACCAACCGGGGTCAGGTTGTGGTTGTGTATGTTGGGGTGGTGCTGAGGTGTCGTCTACCAAAAGGTGGTCTACTTGGGTTAACCTGAGGTGGTCCCTTCGGGTGGTTACCTGGAATGTTCTATCCTGAAGAGAGGATGATCACCTGTCTCTGTTATCATCTGAGCTCAAGCCTTTGAACATCGGTGTTGCAGCACTATGAGGTTCGGAGAGTGGATAGTGGTGAGATCATGGCGGGTGGTTACACCTACTGTTGGTGTGGTCACTCTGAAGGTTACCATGGCCAAGGAGTTGCTGTAGCTGTGTCCAATAAGCTAACTCCAATGATAATTGAGGTAACACTGGTCAATGATCGTATTATGAGACTAAGGATTCGTCACTCCTTGAGTGTCGTTTCCCTGGTCTCTGTATATGCTATGGATGAGGCGAGCGATCTCACCGTGAAGGACGCATTTTATGCCATGCTTGACTCTGTGGTTGATCAGTGCCCTAGGTGAGATACTCTTCCAGTCTTGGGGGATTTCAATGCATCGACTGGAAGTGACAGGGATAGTTAGACATGTGTTGGTGCCCATGGTTCGAGAACTGTGAACCAGAATAGCACTAAGTTCCTTGACCCTGCAAGAAGTCATGGACTTAGGGTGGCTGGATCATGGTTTTAGTGCCCACAGGCTCATCGCTGGACTTGGAATTCCAATGCTGGTGATGTGGCAAAGGAGATTGATCATGTGTTCATTGATGGTCACTCGAGGATGATCCAGAACTGCAGGGTCTACCGGAGTACTCAGTTCCTCAATACCAACCACAGGCTTGTGGTAGCAACTCTGAAGTTGCAGCTTAAATCCGGAATAATGGAACCATCCCAGCCTTGGCTGGATGTTGGCAAACTCAAGGATGAGAGGGTGGCTGTGGAGTTTGTGAGCAGGCTGAGTGGGGATTTGGGGAGTCTGGCTGCTTTGGGGGAATCCTGAAGAGTTGTGGAGTGCCTTCAAGAGTGCCATCCTTGATGTTGCCAGTGGATGTCTTGGAACTCACCATAGGGTGAAGAAGAATTTTGTCTCTCAAGGGACACTGGATACCATTGACCAGAGTCACAGGGCCAGGCTTGATGGCAGAGCTGAGCTGTTCAGGGAGTTGAGGCATAAAGCTGTACGTGCACTCAGGGTGGAGAAGGAGGCTTATGTGCGAGGAATCTGTGAGGGGTAGAGCATCACCTGTAGTCAAGTGATTCTCATCCAGCTTACAGGGGAATTCACGCATTGTGTTCCTTGAATCCTATTCCTCG
>CM068953.1:79973196-79987470 GCA_035128595.1 Eptatretus atami | reverse complement strand
GCTTATACTCAACCAATAATGGATGGAGGCCTTCAATTCAGACATTAAGATCAGGAACCTTCTCTCCGACCATATCTCCGTGCTTTAGATACAGTCTGGTTCCTGCCTTACTCTCCAAACTCTCGCTATGGCATTCAAGCCAACTCAACACATGCTAACTACTTCCTCTAATCTCTAGCCAGGTGTGGCTCTCACAGAATCTTTTCACCTCCTCTCTCCTGTCGAGGCTTGAGTGCCAGGTAGTGTCTGGCCCAGTTCCTATTCCTGACTTCATTCAATGATCTCTCTGACTCTGGAAATCCTCCATTTGCTGTGACTCCACCATCTGCGTGACATCCCCATCCTTCAGCAGGCAGTGCAGCCTCTCCTCTTTCTTCTCTTCTTTCGGCTACTCCCGTTAGGGCGCCACACGACTCAACCTTCCCCATTCGCTCTTCTGCACATCTTCATTGACACTCAAACACCTGCATGTCACCCCTCACCGATCCATAACCTCTTCTTGGCCTTCCTCTCTCCTCCTGCCTGGCGGCTCCTATCTTTCAACCCTTACTCCCGTATACCCGTCCTCCTGCACATGTCCAAACCATCTCCAATCTCCCTCTCTCACTTGTCTCCAAACCAGTCCTAACCTGCGCTGTTCCCTACTATATACTCATTCCTTGCCTGTCACCATCTCGTCACTCACGAGAATCGCAGCATCTTTAACTCTCCACCTCAGCTCCGCTTCCTTCTTTTTGTTAGTCACCGCCTCCAAACATTACAGCATAGCTGTCCACTACCTCTTATATACGTTTCCCCTTCACTTCTTGCATCTACCCTCTGTCACAATCACTCCTGCAATTCTCTCCAACCATCCATCCTGCCTGCACTCTCTTTTTCACTTCTCTCCCACACTCTCGTTACTATGACAGTTGATCCCAAGTAGTTAAACCCTATCACTCCCCACCTCAACTCTTGCAATCCGCACCATACCACCACCCTCCCTCTCATTTCCACATGCTACTCCTTCTTACTCCTACTGACTATCATTACCCCTTCTCTCCAGTGCGTTAAACCTCCCTCAAGTCGCCTCACCTGCTCACACTCCCCTACAGATCTGATGTCATCCGTGACATCATAGTTCATGACTCCAGTCTGACCGTTCCGTTCAACCTGTCCACCCATGCAAAAGGAAATCTTAGAGTCGATCCTTAGTGCATCCCACTTTTACCTTAAAACCTGTCCTCATTCCTTACCCACACCCATCACCGCTTCACCACTGCCTCATAATATCCTGCACATCCTCACATATTCTCCACCACTCCCGACTTCCTATACAAAGCCACAAACTCCTCTCTTGCCCCTATCATAAGCTTCTCCAAATCCACAAACACATTACTCCTCTGCCTTCCTATACTTCCCATCAGCCTCTTCCTCGGTAGACTCGAAAAAAATCACAACTGTCAACATTGGAATAGTTCTTCAATCTTGACAACTTCTCTCACTCTCACGGCTCACCTATGCCTCTCCGAAGGCATCTGGCAAAATCCTCCTATCGACTTTCTTAACATCCCTTAGAAGTTGTCATTCAAAACTCCTGGGTCTCACTATCAGCATGATTTTTCTGGCAAACCACATTCAAAGTTGCCTCCAAAGCCAGCCATTTAACTGGCATCCTCCATCGCACAGTCTTTCATGGCACACCTGAACTCTATCCACCAACTATGCCTACATCCACAGTTGATCCCTCCTCACATTCTTGTTCATACCAAGCCGTGAACCAATCCTTCAAAGCATTGATACCCCATGCTAACTGTAGTTCACTTTGCCATGCAACCAGTCTTATCGCGTCTTGCACCCTCTTCTCTTTCGCTTTGTCCCCCCGCCCCAGCCTTACAGGGTTACACGTCCACCCTTCAACCCCTTCGGTGAACTACCTAAATCCCAGGATCACTGCTTCTTCTCCACATCATTTTTTCTCCTTGCCCCACCTGTGAATCAACTTCCACACTTCTTCGTCTCATTCTTCCCTCAATGTTCTTCAAGACAGCTGTCACCACCATCTCAATTAGTTCCATTTTAAACCATGATCTTTCTATCCTAGTAACCCCACCAAAACCTCTTTCCAATTTTCCAGTTTTCTCATGAGTTCCTTCTTGTGTCCATCTTGTCACCCATGCAGCCGCATTTTGCGTCGTTTTTGGCGTTACCATTCTGATTCCATTCACGTTTACTAGCTCTCCACGAGCCTCTAACTGCATACAAAAAATAGAAAAAACACCATCTGTCAGAATGACATCACAGCTAGTGTGTGATTGTGGGAGTGGTGGATATCATGTGGTTGACCCATCAAACGAAGTACCCTGACCTTGCATCCACACGAGTGAGAAAATCGACAAGCAAAGCCTCTATGCATTCCAGATCCACTCATCTTCTTTGGTCGACCATCATTTCCCCAAATGCACTCTAAGGGACCAAAAAGAAAATGAAAATAAAATGGTTGATACAGCAGTACCAAGCTTCCAAAATGAATATTGTTACATGTATGGTCTCACATCAACTCTCCCACAACCACAGGCAGCTGGTGCAAGATGCACAATGGAGATCATCCTGGCATGACAAGTAAATGAGTCATGCCCTGGGAATTTGTGCATGTCCCAAAATTCAAAATGTGGTTTCACCACATTCGGTTAACAATTAGAAGTAACTCTATTTTAATTCCTCTGGCTTTACCAATTAATAATCATCTGAACAGAAACGCAGAAACAGATATTGCATGTTACATCGATAATACAACTTCAATGGGTACAAGACAGAACTAAAGGCACAGAACCCCAATGAAGACAGACATTAATGGAAAACCATACAAGTAGAACGCATCTTCAAATGCAAGACCACCTACATCACTTGGTCAACTCAATTGATGAAAAACAGCCACTAATTTTTATTTATTTCATTTTATCAGTTTTTTCATATTTAATCTTAATGTATTGAAAATTAATGACAAAAGCTCCAAATTGGTAAATAGAAAAAACGAAATCAATCAAACTCGGTTGTTATTGTGTGCACTTGGACGCTCTAAGACCTATTTGTAATCTGACTGTGACTTGTCTTGAGATATTGTCTCATGTAATTGCTTCAACATGTTGTCAGAATAAAAGTTTGTTCGAAAAATTGATCCAAAAGCTCAACGTAAAAAACGTTATGGCCTGACCATTTCACACAAGCGATTACAAACCTTCTCCCCTGCATGGGGCAGCTATGAGAGAACCTACCCTAAGTGGCTCTGACAACTAGCACATGCAGCACACACAAAACTTATCAGAGGTTGCAGTTGTCCAGAATACCACAAGCAGTGCCCTTGCATGCAAGTTGTGATTCGCAGCTGTAACTGGGTCTAACCACCAATCAGGAGCGCCCATGCAAAAGAAGTCCAAGGAGGCACTTTCTTTGCCTTATGTGTGCCAAGAGGCACCTGCCACTACTGGTCAGCTCAGTGTATTGTGAAGTGGGAATCCAGGATGTCCCCACCACCCTATTCTCGGTCCATTTTAATACGATAGACAGTGTTCTCTTACTCAACATCTAACTTCTCAACTCAAAATGACAAGCCCCTCTCTTGCACACTGCCAAACCATACAATTATCCCTTGCACAGTCCTTAATACATAATCAAAGTCCTATAAACACACAGACAAATCGGTGCTAAGTCTTACATTCTAACTAATGACCACCAGCCATAAACAGGAACAATACATTTACAGAAAGCAACATAATAACAAAATAAGAAAAAAATAACAATATAAAGTTGTATCACAAGGGACAGAAAACAATTAACCAGCACATAGCCCACTTGAAAGGTGTACTTCAAGCAAAAGCGAAAGCGACAGCCTTTACTAACATTCCCGAACTTCATGCTTCTTGTCTGGAAAGAATGTTCCGCACGAATTTGATTTGTTTGTTGCTTCTGTATGTGCCTCGTGCAGTAATTTTGAGTCCGTCCTGAGTTGTGATGAGTTTAGAAGAGCAGACACCACATTCAATGATTAGTTACATTGCTTTTAGATGAGAAGAGGAAAAGAAGAATAAGGGTGCAGAATATAATAGCCATGAAATAAATGATAAATTATGCTTCCATTTTCCACGTGAGAATTTAACTTTGGAAAGGGATTTGTTAAACAAAATGTTTTAAAAAGGCTTGTGCATGAAAATGAATAAATTATAATATCGTACTCGCACAATATTACCAACAGAAGAGCCTTCAAATAATTCTCAATTCAACCGAAGCTTGTAGCAAGCATGTATTGAATGCTCGAATTAGTTAAACTTATTTGCCACAAGCCCATCATGACAATTGTATGGGACGTTTGAACAAACCTTTATTCACTTACATTCTAATGATAAACAAACAAAAATAAAAAATAAAAATAAAAGTCCATTCACTGAAAAGTTGCTGCTAAATGACAAGTATCAGCCCTCTAACACAAGGAAGATAAAGCAAAGCAAAGTGTGTGACCATTGAGGTGCACAAATGCCGCATTCGTAATAATTCTACTCAATACTTGTTCATCTTCTCTGTCAACGCAATGGAACCTGACCGTGCTTGTTGTTTTGTTATTTCTTGATGGGAGGGGGCTCTGCAGGACAGCGAATTTCCAATTTTGCAGGCATATTAATTGTCTCATACAACACCAAACATTTCTGCGACAACATGCTCTGTACAGCTTACCCTTTTTATTTCTTCAAAATAATTTTGTGCTTCCTAAATTAATGGACCAGTCCATCACCAAACTCAACAATATAACATAATGCGTCATGATTAATTCAACATCTCAATCGAGAATGCTCACATGAACCCTGCCAACAGGATAACGCAACCTATTATTTCTTTCACAATTCCGAGGCAAATATTCTCCATTCAGTCAAATCCGCAATCAGGTAGTCAAACTTGCAAGCTCGTGATCCCATGTATTATTACACATAATTTTAAATCAGTCCATCTTTCCGTAATTTACTTCCAGCTATTACAGCCAGAAAGTTCAGCATGAATGCCCCCCCGCCCCCCCCCCCCACCACCTCCTTTCATATCCCTTTGTATCCTTGTTATAACTCAGCCACGTTCTTCAAGTTATTCTGGCCCATACCAAAGGAACTCGTTCCATCCTTCTCATTCACGTACACAGCAGATGCAATTATGCACTCCATTGTTCCAATCTCAACCGGGTATCCCACATTATCGCCCTGCTCGGCAGCGCGCTGCTTATTCACCGTAGGAATATACCTATTTGCATGAACACAACTGCTTAATTTTCTCTTGCAGTATACACCTCCAAGTCCCATCGTGTATAAATCAGTATCAAAGGATATTAAGGGCTGAACAAGACATGTCCCACTTTTTCAGCTATCTAACGCTAAATAAGATACGTCTGGAGAAAATTCATCAAAAAAAGTTTAAATACCTTCAGGACAAATTTAAAGATGCTATAAAATATGACCAAACTCTTTTATGCTGATCCAATAAATCAAATAATTATGGTTTCCTGTCCATCGTAAACCATAACCACACGTCCAACTCACCATTTGATGCTCTTTTCTAGATCTTTAGCTCCATGATGTTCGTCAACCATGCATGCTGAAAGAGTTTAGATTTTTAATTAAATTTCATAACTCACAGAATGCAAAAAAAAATGTATCCAGATTAGCTCGTAAGAATGATACACTGTTCTGTCATGAATACCAAACAAAAGGAACAGCATAGAGAGGAAGGATTGGGCACCAATATAGGTGTGGGGAGGACTGGGCAAACAAGGGCATGGGCTACAGCGTGGATAGAGTTCAGGTGCCAGGATACTCGTTATGACAAGGATCCCAGTTCGGTCAGCCGACTGCTTGGAGCCAAATTTGAATGTCTGTTGCAGAGATCGGACAAATTTGATACCATGAATACGAGTGACGTGTACTCCCCAAAGTAGTTGAAAGTAGGGATGGGGGGGAGGGGTGAAGACCTTTCGAAGAGGAATTGAGAGGTAGACTTGTCTGATTGAAACTATTCAGTGTTTTCCAGCTTGTGATATATATTAAGGTTTAAGAGGGAGAGACTGTGCTGTCTGAAGGAGGGATTCACAGCAGGTGTCATCAACAAATATATAAGTAGATTTTCCAAGAAATAAATGACAAGAGATCAAGAATAGACTGCCCAAACACTACCTCAGGAACCAGCCTTGAAAGACGAGAAATTAAAGATTCCATGAGAACACAACTGTTATTAGAGTAGAGGGAAGTCAGAGCCATTGGATTGCTGGATCCCGGGCAGAGACGTTTGGAGTAAGACTTTATTCGAAAGCACGAAATTCAAGACGGCACCAACCTCGTGTCTAATATTTAGGCTTCCTTCATTTCACAAATTTGCTTTGAGTAGAAGAAGCAGTCCAGAGTTACCTGTCTGAATCCCAAATTCTGATCTGAGATAGGCGTTGCGATAAAAGAAGGAATTTCATGACTTTGCTATTATTGGAAGCAAGATGCTGAGCCTGTATTAAGATCAGGTTTGCACCTTAATTAATGCAGTGATCATATGCAGATTTGTAAGCAGTATGGAATTACCTACGCGAAAAGTGGTAAAAGGGCAGAGAAATATGCAAGAGCTACAGAATAGTTTTTAGAACAGAGCTGATCTGTCCGTCCAGCGCGAGTCAGAGTTCGAGGTTTGAAAGAAACCTTCCTCCACTTCTCACCCTTCTCACGAATCATGCAGTGATGCACTAGAATGAGGAGATTACATACACAGAGAGAACTATCAGGTTGTGCCACAGGTTTTTGAGGAGTAAGACATTTGAAAGCTTCTATTGAGGTGGATATATGTTGTCTTCCTGGCTCTTCTGAGAGGCAAAACAGACTAAATATTGCGGGCTTATTTTTGTCGATTTGCTTCTAGAAGAGAATCAATTTTGTTTCAGAGCACTGCCTCACCACATATTCAGTGCAACATGGCAGAAGAAAGGTAGGGATAACAAAGATGAGATGGGAGGTATGAATATCTGCTACACCGAGAGCTTTTGTGAAAATTCCCAGCTGAGTCAACATCAGTGCAGTAAATATGTAAGACCCGTCCTGAAGATGAGATGCTGCTGCCAGTCCGGCCAACTCTTGGTAACTGCAGCGACTCCCAACTTTGGCAGCTCTCAGAATTTATCCAGAGGATGTTCCTCTCAACATATGATCAATGACCAAGTTTGGCACGAGGAATTAGCAGAGACATTTGCAGGATTTTTTCAATCATCAAGTCAAAGAGATTTACCAGTTGGAGAAACCCATATGGACAAGTTCACACATGTGTCTGTCCATGAGTCCAAGAAACCTTTCTGAATTCTATGGCTGATGAGAAGGTAACAACACCAGCCAATTTGCATGGACAATAACTATCAATATGAAGAAGAGAGTTGGAATCTGAGCTGGTTAAAAGTTGTTCACTCTGAGAGAGAAACTTAGATGGGGATTGTCACTGTTTTGGCAGGTGTACAGCACACAAACGAGAACGACTCCGCTATGACTTATCCCCTTTTTCCCCCAAGTCTTTTGGAAAGTTTTACTTTTTTTTTTTTGTTATCCCAATGATGGCAGATCAGGGCGACCTCCAAAATCTGTAATCGCCGTTCTTGCACCATTCAACTTCATCCACCAAGTTTCACCGGAATCAGTCATAACTTTCTTTATTATTACACATCTTTTTCGCCCCATTCACTCTATGGTGAAGAATCACTGAAACAATAACTCGGATCCGACTCTTCATCAAGATGATCATTTTTCCTCATCACAAACCAAACAAGCTGATGTTGCTTAACTTTAATTGGCTGTTTAAATCTTGGCCTGATTTGAGCCCCTGTTTGTCCATGAAATAAACCAAGTGGGTTGACAGCCCTATCATCCATTTCGATCACAGAACTGCTACCAGTAAAAAGCCACTCGAGTAGCCTCCGCAGCAGGCAACCATCCAGACTATACTCCATCGCCAAATGAACGCCTCGCAGCCCTATCAACCCTCACGCATGAACGAATGTAGTGTTTACCACACCCAAAACCTGTCCAACCAAGTTATCGAATCCAACACAACTTTTTAGAGTCATGCGTATACTCTGTTTTTGCCCTCATCTCCAGATGTAGAATCCTTAAAAAATTATTGTAAACTGGATCCGTATCCGACTCCACCAAAATCTAATCCACATGTTCTTTACATACCCAACTTCTCCACCAAAATTGTATTGAATCCATCCACAACTTTTGAGAATATCCTGTTTACAGACAAACAGACAGGGTTAAACATAACCACCGTCCATCTTCAGGTGTGGGATACAAAAAGGTAAGCGAGGGGACTGCAGCAAAAGATATCCTGGATTGAGTGTACTGTAAGAAGCATACATGGATATGAGAACAGAATGATTCTGATTTATTGAGTGTGAACTCCGCCGCCAGTAGGGTTCAAGGTCGATTCAAACCGAGGGAGACAAAAGCAATGAAACATGAAAGAGTCAGAGATCTGTGCGAACGATTTGTAAACAGAATGAGTATGGCTCTCGCGCAGCCTGATTGAACAATCTGTCAGTTGGAGGGAGCCTCAGTGTTTTGAAGCCACACATAGAACAGACAGGAGCGTGTTAGAGGTGCGGATGGACAAGGGAGGCTTCGAATGTGCAGGAGCTGGAGCGTGGATGGATGGGATTTGAGGGCGGAAAGGGGATAGCCAGGCAGGACAAGAGGGAATAGGAGGGGTGGATAGGGGAAGCATAGAGTGGTTCGAGGAGAGCTGTGAATGGTGAGAGGAAGCTTGGAGAGGATGGGTGTGGAGCTTGGAGGGTGGGTGAGGATCTGGACTGGTGCGAGGGAAGCTTGGAAAAAGTGTTAGGGTGCTGGAAGGGGGAGATAGCTTGGAAAAGGGTAGGATAGCTGGAAAAGGTGGGTGAGAGGGAACTTGAGAGGTTGGGTGGGGGTGCAAAAGGGAATAAGTGAGATCTTCAGAGAGCAATGAGGGACGGTTGAAGAAGCAGCTTGGAATTGGGATGAGAACGAACGGAGAGTTTGACAATAAAGTCGTTTCATGGTATGATAGGAATATGGTATCAACAATAAGTCTGGGAACAATATTGATTGTTTAGTGAAAACAACCTCTGCAAGCTGACCTCTCAAACCCATATTTATATTCGAAATAAAGATATGGGATGAGTGCAAGAATTGGTAATCACGAAGAAGTAGCTGTTGACTTGAGATAGATACAGACTCAATCTTTGGTGAAAGACAGAAATATATATCTGCCTTGAAAGAAAATGATCGAAATGAAGACCATGTAATCTTTGCTCTGCCTAAATCGATGAGAAATTTCACATTGCAATACATTTTCAAAAGCTTTAAGAACATTACATAATCATGAAAATTAATACAATTTTCCTGACACACAAAATTTGAACATGGTCACAAAATAGTAAATCACTCATTCAAATATTATTATATATCCTCAATACTTAATCAACGAAAACATTGGAAGAAATCATTGCCATGTTTTCTCACACGTTAAACGACCATGTAGAGAGATGCAAGGCAAGAGAAACTGGGCTATGTAAAAATCTAAATCAGTGTCACACCCAAACTGGCCTGCAACTGTTTGAAGCCTATCTCAGCACATTCTTTCTTTATTCTTACAAATCATAATCCCATGGAAAGTAGTAGCCTGCGCATGTGAAAGCAACAAAACACATAAAAATTACAATATCGTCTTACTATACATTATACAATATATATAATTATATACACTTATATATATATAATACACATATATATCACACAGTATACATGGTAGCCCGAAGTTACTTTACCTAGATAAATTCTCGCACTCCTCCGTCCCTTCCCTTGCCCTCCCCCTCGCCCGCATGGTATCGGAAAACAGACTCAGAGAATGAGGAGCACTTACAGATACAATACAAATTAAATTATTATCACTACTGTTACAATAAAAACCTTTATATTAAAGAGTTAAGAACATCTTCATGGAAGTGTAAAAGCGACTTCAGCCACCCTTACTATATATATATATATATAAAATATATATATATATATATATAATATATATATACACACACACACACACACACACCACAACACACACACACACACACACACAACACACACACACACTGAAAAGAGGGCCCAAAAAACAAAACCATTTTTATGGAACCCCACCTGCCTAAATATGCTGTTGGTCCTCCATGTGCCCCAAACCAGCCCGACCCGCCAAGGCTGACTTACAAGGACCAGTAGATGATAAATGAGTTTCTGACCCATTCAAATGAATGAGGAAAGGGAAAAACTTTCTGCACTCAAGCCCCAAACTCAAAATAGAGTGATTTCTCCCACCTATCCCCTTCCCTCCCATACAAGCAACATGTAAAATGAGACTTACTGAATTGAAGCACTTCTCTCCCCAACATAATCACATTCTTTTTATATTTTCATTCCACTCAAAGATGCGAACCAACAAATTACCCATTTTACTTAGAACAACTTCATTCTATAACATGTCATTCATCGAGTAATCACTGTATCTCTTCAATCACGAAAAAAGGGAAGTTCATATCCCTCCTTACTTCAGAAAATGGGAATGCCTTAAGATCACATCTGCTTGAAAATGAAAGTATCTGTGGCCCATGTCTCTCATGTTATCTAAATCATCAGACACTAACAGAACCAATACTAAAGCAACAAAAACAGCTTTTAAACGCCAGTTCTCAAAATCATTCAAGCAACACGTTCTCATTCATTTTAAAAGAGTCATTCTTCAGTTCAGACCAAGCGCTCGCCGAACCAACCAAAAAAAATTCCGAACATTTCCTATGTGACAACACCCTGAAAAAACCCATTGTTGTGAATCTCCCATTACGTCATTCAATGCCTATTAAAAACCACGTGGTGCCGAGTGTTTTTATCGTCGAATATGAGCTGTCAGATTATTACTACAAACCTTGCAGACAATCTTTTCACAACGATGGCAGTGAGATCCCTAACCCAATTCATTATTTGTTGTTTTAATACAGAATTAAAGCACTATACAACCAATAATTATTGTACATCATTGTCTAACAGGCTTGTCCATAAGAAACACTGATAACTGATCTAAACAGGGAGGCCTTTGAATTATCGTGAATGCTAAAAATAAATGACTTCCTTACGAACATTCGATCTCAGAAGAATTGAATGACATTTTCTTGGCTGGCAAGAAGTCTCTCACGTCCTCTGACCTTGAATGTAGTCGATCAAAGTAGAAATTACCTCTGTCCCTCTCTTGTATATGTTTACATTTTATATGGTGTGGGTGTGTGTGTATGTGGTGTGTGTGTGTTGTTTGTTGTGTTGATGTGTTGGTCGTGCAGTGCAGGATACATATATATATTATTATACATAAATAATATATAATATGAGGCCCGAGAAGAGATGTATGTAACGTACTTTTTTTAATATATTATGATGATAGCCGGATGATAGGTAAGGGTTAAAATCGTAGTAGGCATTACTCCAAAAATGCCATTGTTCCACATCATCGCTTCTCGCGCGCCTTATAATATTATATATATAATTAATATATATATATATTATATATATATAAATAATAAATATAAATATAATATATATATATATATATAAATATACGGGCTGTGGTGGTGGTCTGTGTGTGTGTTGGTGTGTTGGTTGTGTGTGTGTGTGGATGTGTCTGTCTTTGCACCTATTATTTTCTATATTTTATTTTGCAGTTTAAGCACCCGTTCTGGATGAACCAAACACACAACTTATCTCTGGAATCTGACAACACTATCTTTGGAGGTAAAATTTATATATATTATTTTATAATATCATAATATAATCATCTTTTATACCCTCATCTTCACTCTTTTTTTGAACAGTAATATGTGATCAGTTTCAAAACCAAATCCAACCTCAGACGCTGCAAAAAATTGTTCAATGTTATACCTTTGTTTAATTAAAATTCCTTCTTTAATTATCTGATTTTGAATACAAGAAAAGAATAAACGAGATGTAAAGGGTTGGGGGGTAATGTGCTCCCCCAACGACCCACCACCCCCTCATCCCTCTCCCTCCCCGTGTGGTGGGGAAGCGTGGGGTGGATGAGGGGTGGCAAATGGTGGTTGCACAGGGGTGGGCTTGTGTGATTTGGAGCTTGTATGTGGCAGCTGATGGTGATGCTTAGTGAGCTGGTGTGGCCTTGTGTGGTGTCAAATTAGGAGGCACGTGGAGGTGAGCTTTGGGCTGGTGGCTTGATGGTGCTTGTGTGGGTGGAGCTTGGTGGTGGACTTGGGGTGTGTGCTTGTTATGTGGTGGCTTGTTGTATCGCTGTGTAGTGACCAATTTTTTAAATAAATAAACATGGTGTGGGAACTAAAAAAACAAACACTAATTATGTGGATCATATGCATTGGATGGCTTATGTGTGGGGGCTTGTGGATGTGCTTTTGATTGGTGGTTGTGGAGTGGGCTTGTGTGGGTGGCTGTGTGTTGGCTGTGTTGGCTTGTGGATTGGATTTTGGTGGGTCAAAAAGGGCAGAGTTTAAAAAGGGATGGAGGCCAAAAAAAAAATTTCAAATTTTCTTGTCGTCTTTGTAGTTCGTGAATCAAAAAATCCTCAAAATCCATCTATCCCCTTAAAATCACATAATTTGTAAAGTTAAGGGTTTTTCAATTTTCTTTTATCTTTTGTAATTCCTGCTGTGAATAAAATGAACCGTAAAATCTCTCCCCCTTAACACATAGTACAATTTGTAAGTCCAATGGACACATGTACTACGACAATCAACAATTCTTTAAAAGATCATTGTCCATCGCATTGGTATAACCTTTTTCAAATGAATTTGCCACTTATATTTCCTTACTTATATCTCCAACTTGACTTAGGCTTCTGCATTAATCTCTTCTTCATATTTAATTTTGTAAACTGTGTTGTGGTTTCATTTGTTAGTTTGTTAGTATGACATGTACTCTAGTACTTACGACATGTCCTGAATTAAAGAACCATTGTGGAGCAAGATTGAGATGAATTATTTATGTCGTCCTCTTTTAAATGTGCCGATTAAAACACTCAATAACAACGCTTTCCTCATAAGTGCTGTATAATGTAATTATTATTTTAAGAATATTAAAATGTTTTGTTGTATAAGGTATCCTGTACCCTCATCGGTCCACAATTTTTTAGGTTTCTCTCTTTTATTGAATATCTGTTGAACTATTAAGAGCATTACTGTTTTTATTTTTCAAGAGGACAACCCACAATATCTATCCTCAAATCAAAACGGTTGTAAAGCAACTTGTACCCCTTATTGAGTCCCCCGGATTCTGTATAGAAGGATTGATATTTTGTCTGGACAGTGCGTAAAACGGGAAGAGCGTGGGAAACACCTCAATGGATATTATGAGCCTTATTGTTGCACCTTGACACTTTTTTGACAACATAGATCCGAGAAAAAACGTATTTTAACGCCGCTAATAAAGTATTCAGACGCCAACAATTGATGACGCTGCAAACATCTACTCGCTACGCACAACTACCGCTTTATCTATTCATCCCACCTGGTGGTCCTAGGGGATCAATGTTCAAAAGAACATACCCTAATCAAATTAATTCAATTAAATCAGCGCACCAGATATAATCAACTTTCTTGAATAAACTTTCCTTCTATAAACTTTTTACTATTGGTTTAGTAATCATCAGCTAATTCTCTTCCAATCTTATGTGAATATCAGAGCCATAAGTTGTCATTCCAAGCCCAAGCTTCAATTAGCACTGATCATCTCTCATATGAACCTATCACTTTTCTCTCAAGTTGGATTTTGTATCCAGAGACAAATTTAATACAATATTTCTCTATCGGCTCATCGTTTCTTCAACGTTTGCTTTTCCATAAATCAATAATTACCTCATGCACCACTCATCAACCCTATTGAGGTGTTTCTCCATGGTTTATTTAGGATTGTCAGCCTCATCTAATCTTTTATTCAAGTTTGTTCCTGGACCACAGAAAGAATATCCTGGTGGATGTAATTCCCCTGGTATTCCAGTTGCAAATTTACTTCCTGATAAAAACTTTTGTATATCTCCCCCTCGTTTGTGTTTGGTGATGAATTCATTCTTTTTTGAACCACACACTGAACATGTACCTTTTTGTATAACCCTATTATCTTTACTTTTAACATACGAGATATTTTTACTCTTGGTTTTCTTTTTACATTTGAGACAATAACTCAT
>CM068953.1:79924869-79941759 GCA_035128595.1 Eptatretus atami | reverse complement strand
GTTTAAAGATGAATTGGGTGGGAAGGTCATGAGTGAATTTATAGGATTGAGATCAGTCTTATGCTTTTCCATATATTTATAATAATAACATTGAAAGGTGTGATAGAAGCTCAAGGGAATAAAGAAAAATATAATCAAGGAAACAATAAACTTTAAACATTATTACAACTGTTTAACCTTAAAGAAGGAAGCAGTACAGAAATGAATACAATAAGAAGTTATAAACATCAAACTAGTATACGAAGAGATAACTAAGAAAGCATTAGGAGCTTTTGATGATAAAATATATATTTAGAGAATGGAATCAATAGTCTCCCTTATGGTTATAAGTATAAGTGTTAAGTATATTGGGTTGGGAATTTTAACAGGCTACCGCCGTCTTTTTACTGATTTATAAATGAAGAATCAAGCAATAACCAAACCAAAGAGTGGAGATGTAATCAGCCTTGGAATTTAAATGGGAAACATAAAGAAATGTGGCGAAAATATCAAATAAGTCTTATTGAAGAAATAACCGGGGTAAAAGCAGATAAAACAAATAAGCAGATAAATTTAATTACAAATAAGTTGGAGGATGTAAAGATAAAAATAAATATCCTTGAATGGACTGAAAACTTTTATGGTTATCAATTGAACAATGGAAAAATATATTTATACAGATCTCAAAATGATATGTGGCTCAGGAGGTGGTCAAACAAGAGCATTAAGAGAAGTTTATCATTTCATTCTGCTCAACAAAGATCTTTACCAAGAACCAAGTTCCAAATTATTATTTGTGAATATACTCCGATGGAAATGAATGTTATAGGGAAAATTAAGTTATTCCGCTAAAGTAGAACATGGGAAATATTCGTTGGTTCGCTCTTTGAGTGGAATGAAAATATGAAAGGGAAGAAGTGTATCAGTAAGTCTCAATCTTTCATAGTCTCAATTTTACATATTGCTTGTATGGGAGGGAAGGGGATAGGTGGGGAGAAAATCAGTCTCCTATTTTGGGCTTTTGGGGATTAAGTCAGAAAGTTTTTCCCTTTTCCCCCATTCATTTGAATAAGAGTCCCAGAAACCCCATTTGTCATCTCCTGGTGTACCTGTCATGAAGGTTTAATAAAGGGGTCAGAAGCCATACCTTGTAGCAATACGTTTATGGCATAAATTATACATATACTAAAAGACTGTTGAGGATGAACAAATTTTGTAGTGATCAACCAAGTATAGCCATAACATTGGAAAAAAAAAATACACAATATTGACATCATAATTCAGGAAGATCAAAAGGATATACTGTATTATGAAATATTTACACAGGAGTCTATTTGGACCGTCATACCTGTGCTTTATTCATACCACAACTTAATCTATCAGTTTACTCATATTCGTTGATACAAACCCCATTCTTCCAATCACATTAATCCAACTTAACATCCATTAAAAATCTACAGGCAGATAACTTGACCAGGGATGTGGCACATACTGACCTACTATTTATGAGAGATATTGGAGGTTAGTTTCTGTCCACAAATACAACCTAAATGCAACCAGGGCAGTCAGCTTTATGTCCCTCATCCAAAGGATGGCGTGCTTTGAGATCTCCTCCTCCTCTGCTGACAATGCATGATAATGGTGATTTTTAGTAAAATTAAACACTGTCAATGATCAAAGCTCAATGGCAATCCTTCCACCAACTGAACTATCATCACAGAACAATACAATATTTGCAAATGAAGTTTGTGTTTTAATGAAGAAAACGTGTTAAGACAACTTCTTGATATTATGAATTTCAAAAACAAACAAACATACTCTTATCTAGTATGGTACTCTCATTAGTTTGGTAATCAAAAAGATGAATGCACAAATCTAGACTGTCAGCACATCCTTGCTATTGAAATCAGTAAAGTGCTTTCCATTCCACCAAAGGGAGTGAAATCCCACCTGTAACCATTCCATTATTGATTCTTATTCATTTTTAAGACAGCATTCGAAGACAGCAATTTGCCGCTATCCTTTGATCCTCCCATTCAGTTTATCTCAAATTCAGCATTCTGTTTTTCTTTAGACTTTCAATTTGGCTTTGGTTCGAACACAAGATTCAGCCATTAACTTGCCTTTGTTCTGAATGTGCTGTCAATGCTATTTAATGGGAATTGAATGGGTGGCCATTTTCCTTCCGTGTCATCCCTACATATGGAATAATATCATACTCCATGATTTTCATATGGTTCCAGACTGATACCTCAGGATAAAGTCCATCATATTTACAACAGCGAACATTATACCTTTTCCTACACTGCTGAAAGTGAGTTCAGTGATGATAGAAGTAAAAAAAAATGTGTGATGATAGACATAAAAAGCTGTGATGATGGAAGTAAAAAAAAATCTGATGATAGAAGTAAAAAAAAAAAAATCAGATGATATAAGTAAAAAAAATCTGTGATGATAAAAGTAAAAAAAAATCTGATGGTGGAAGTAAAAGATCTGTGATGACAAGAAGTAAAAAAAAGAACCTGATGACAGAAGTAAAAAAAAAAAGTGTGATGATAGAAGTAAAAAATAGGACTCCTTGACCTGTTGCTTATCTGGGCCCTGGCCTAATGTTGCAACCCAA
Source organism: Eptatretus atami (assembly GCA_035128595.1). Lineage (NCBI taxonomy): Eukaryota > Metazoa > Chordata > Myxini > Myxiniformes > Myxinidae > Eptatretus > Eptatretus atami. The sequence goes on along the minus strand of CM068953.1, from coordinate 79,939,157 downwards.
ATTTGGTAGCATTCTGACTGGTGGGTCTGGAAAGGAAGGTTTTTGAAGGAATTTACACGATTTTCCCAAACATTTACTACTGTAAGTCTGCCATTGTAACACACTTTCGTTCACATGATCAGAACGACCTCCGCAATTTAGCATCATGACCCTGTTCTAATGTTGTAACCCAAATTTGTTAGCATTCTGACTGGAAGGTCTGGAAAAGAAGATTTTGGAAGGAATTTACGCAATTTTTCCCCAAAATTGACTAAGTCGGCCATTTTGACACACTTCCAGTTAGGTGATCGGCATGACCACCACAATTTGACATCCCTCCCCTTGCCTAATGTCATAACCCAAATTTGGTAGCATTCTGACTAGTGGTTCTGGAGAAGAATACCCACTTTGCCAAGACGTCCCGCTTTGATGCAACCACGCTTTGATCGGACAACTGACCCTGACCCATGACGTTTTTTATTATTATTCAATTTAATTCAAAATGGGATTAAAATAAATTCAATTCAGACAAATGGAAGACCAAATAGGTACAGTACTGTATCGGAGAAATCAGAAGGAACCCAAACAAGCAAAAAGAAAAGATTAAGTTATCAGGAGAAACCTGGATAGGATTTGCATTTCAGCTGTTACTCCTCTACCTTCAAACCAATCCAGGTACAGCCAAGTGAGCCTTATTTAAAAAAAACAAAAAAAAAAAACTATAAAAAAGCCCCACATCAAAAAATTAAATAATTCTGGTCGCCAGACCATGTGTGTTCAAGTTGAACTTTAAAACATGTATTCCCCATCACTACTGAATCACAATTGTGAAGTTTCTCATAAATTGATTAAGCAGGTCCAGAGAAAACATTATTTAATATTATTCTTAAATCCAATATGGCTACCAAACCATGTGACATCAATTATTCCTTAACAACCTTGTACACACATGCATTGGGGAACATTTATGTGGTTTCCCTCGATTTGTTCTGCCGTTTTGGAGAAGAAGATTTGTTTTAGGTTTTAGGGTAAATGCAACATGGCTGCCAAACTATGTGACCGATGACATCAAATGTGTGAACCTTTTGTTCCTCATGAATAGGCAGTCATATGTGTAAAGTTTTGCCCCGATCTGTGCACAGCCACTTCAGAGAATATTTTTGGAGCTTTTTTTTAAATTAAAAAAACAATATGGCTGCCAAATCACATGACCGATGATATCATCAATTTTTTTTCTGTGGACCATTTTATCCATAGATTCCCCTCAAAATTTTTTATACTGATTAGATGTAGCGTTCTATATATGCAATTATGATGTCATAACGAAGGTGTCAATGACATCATTAAAAAAAAATCACACTTACTCCCCATGAGGAGTTCTTGCTATGTGCCAAGTTTAATTTTTTTCCTTGGTGTGGTTTCAGGGATACAGAGGTCTAAAGTGTTTCCGTTTTTCCTTCATAGCTGCCACACCACGTGACCGAGGATGTCATCATTATCATTAAAACATTCCACATGAGTAGTCGCACATACAGCGAAAATTTCCTCTCAATCCGACAAACAGTTGCAGAGTAAAACACAAAAGGTCTGTGTGGACAAACAAACAAATAAACAGACAGACAAATGAACACAAATGCAATACCCTCTTCTTTGGAGAGGGTAACAATACAATTTATATTCCAATAACATCAGTAAAAACCCATTTGTTGGAAAATAAAAAAGTTTCCTATTGCCTCAAAGCTACATAGGAGAGGTCAAAGATCTTTGCCAAATTTGACTGGTGTCAGAGCTTTATTTCATGATTTGGGGAAATGCTTTCGTTGTGTATTCATAGCGCAGGATTCATGGGCCAAATTGCCTGCTCCTGCATTCAAGTTCCTTGTGTATTCCTCTTTGAAGCAAACGCTTCCATGAAGTTTGTTTAGCTGAATGTAAACCTTTGGTTTCTGACTATATATAAAAATAAATGACTAAAATAAACAGGAAAATTTTGTACACAGCACATGTACTGTATATATGAAGATGATTCCTCTGCTTCCCAACTTAGACAAATGCCATGACGATATTGTCACAACAACATCATAACTGTGGCCCCAGAAGGGCCTCTCACAGTACAAAGATGCCAAAGCCAAATGCTGTCACGAAGCAGATGAAAAGCGAAGATACTGATTAGTTTTGCCCTTCTTAGGGTTCGTCAGGGCAATACATCATTGTTCCATCCACTTAGTAACTTTGAAGCCTGATGTCATGTTGTGTGTAACATCGTGGGACACAGATGAGGTGCAAACCTCTGACAGAGATAAATGCTCTGTAATTGCATGTCCATTAAAGCTCGAGGTCCTGCTTCTGATTAAATAAAGGCGATTAACAATGCCTAGTAATTGCAGTGGAATATCACTTATACAAAGTGCAGCTAAAATATACAACAAGCTCTTATTAAATCACCTAAAATCACACTTAGAACCAATTCTTCATCCAAACCAGAATGGTTTCAGAAAAGGTCAATCCACATTTTCCCAAATCCTGCCCCTACGAAGAATTGTTCAGAAGATGAAAAACTCAAACAGGAAAGCTACAATGATATTCATTGACTTCCAAAAGGCTTTTGATTCTATTGACAGATGTAAAATGTTCCAAATTTTAGGATTACATGGTATTCCGACTCAAATCATCAATGCCATCAAACTTTTATACACTAATACCCAAACGTCTGTTCTTCCAGTGGACGGGCAGACCAAATTATCTGACTTTTTAGCGAGGATCCTTCAGGGCAACACCCTTACACCTTATCTATTAATTATAGTTGTAGATTATATCTTAGACTTTCGCTTGATTCATGCAATGATAAAGGGATAATGTTTAGCCCAAGAACTAGCCAAAGGCATCCCACAAAGTTAATTACTGATCTAGACCTTGCTGATGACATCACAATTGTTTCCAAAAGTCTAAAACATGCCCAAGAGCTTCTTATCTCCGAAGAAACAGCTGTCGGTCAAGTAGGCCTTCACCTTTACAAAAATAAAACTGAACAGTTAACACACTCTCAGTCACCAACCATCTATATATTAATACTGAAGGACCAATTTTGTGCTCCTCCTAGCGGTTGCGTCACGTTTTTCTCGTGTACTGGTGACCTGGACTGAAAAGAAACTTCGTACCTGTAAGAGTGCATCGCACATGTCATAGTGGCAATAGTCAACTTTCAACTCTGAAGCAGAATAAACACTTTTCGTTTTACATTTGTTTACATGGCGACGTGTGACGTCACCGCTGAGAGGCGTAAGGACGTCATGACATCATCGGTCATTCGCTGACGTCATTACGTCTGTTGTCGACAGACCGTTACCGCTGAGAGGTGTAATTCCACTCCTCGAAAATAGCGTTTGCAATGTAAAACCCTCTTCTGCACATGGTGACTACCTCAGAATGTGAATTTGACACAAAAAATGTAACAAGAAACATTGTATCTATCTTCTATCTATATATTAATACTGAAGGACCAATTTTGTGCTCCTCCTAGTGGTCGCGTCACGTTTTTCTCGGTACTGTGACTGAGAAGTTTTTGACACGGTGTACGTCAAAGTAGACACGTGCACAAGTCAGGGGACTTCTTCACAAGGAGTAGTGCACACCAAAAATGTCATGTACAAGGACGTTTTGTAGGCCTCATTAGGTAAGGCCATGGAGTACATCGACTGGATCCGGCTCTTACAAGAGCCGCCACTGGTTGTCATATTGGGCTCATGGAAGCGGAATGCTCGTCTGTGACGGGGTTTCGGCTAGTCCAATATAATTCTGGAATGAACATAAAACCTGTAAGTGATTTTAATTACTTGGGTTCATACATAATGGACTTGGGGAAAAGGCTTCCAGATCAGGAAAGGGACAGCCTGGACAGCCTATAACAAATTAGTGATCAAACTTGCCAGGTAAGTTAAAAGTAAATCTCTTCGACTACCGTTGAAATTATACTTTTGTATGGCTCTGAAACATAGACTCTCAGTGCAAAAATGCAAAAGCATCTTGATGGAACATACACTAACCTCCTTCGACACGTCAAAAACATATATTGGAGGAATCATGTCATGCTTAATGATATTCGTCGTAACTTCCCACTGATCTCTGACACAACTAGCAAATGAAGGGTTCGATCCACAGGTCACTGCTTCTGAGCAAAGGAGCAGGTGATTTCATCCCTCATCATTTGGAAGCACAAACCATTAACATCAAAGCATGGTAGGAAGTTGTCCAGCCCTGACATTATTATCAGAGACACAGGGATTCATATCATCGATCTTCCGAAAGCGATGACCAGTAAGGACGTCTGGGGGGGGGGGGTGTTGTGAAGTATATCTCGGCCACGGCTGCAGTGATGAATGATGATGATGATGATGATGATGATGATGATGATGATGATGACGACGACATGTCCATTTCATGATGACCAAATCAGGTAATGCTGCATTGCAGCGAATGTTTTCACATCGGGATCCAATGTGAAAGTAACAATCCCAAAAGGCCGGTGTGTCTACCTCTGGCAGCCTGTCATCACATTGACCATATGGAGCACTCATTTCTGAGACTGGGGAATGGCATTCCATGGTAGAATCAATTCCTGTTCCAGCTCATCAAGGGTTTGTGGCTGTCTTGTCAAGGTTCAAATGTGACAATTAATGATATTCCATAGATGTTCAATTGGATTTAAATGTGGCAAAATGGCAGACTATGGTGTCATAACATTGACATTGGCATTGACAAGAACGTTCCAGTTCAAATGGCCCTCCAAGCAGGAGCATTATCATGCATAAAGATGATTCCTGGACCATGTTATTGAAGTGTAGACAACAGATGTTGCTGTAAAATCTTAGTAATGTATCGATCTGTCGTCAGATTGCCATGGATATGGATGAACTTGTTGCGAAAAGTTTCAGCAACACCACCCCCATCAAGACACTTCTATGTCCAAAATTTATGGATTCCTGAACACAGACTGGGGCATATCACTCATTCGGTCTTCTGCATTTCCTACATAGTTCATTATAATAATATTGATCCATTTGTGATTCGGGCATGTTCGTACTCTGCAAGTAAAGTTGTGTGTCCTTCAGGCCCAATAATATCTTTCAGGCCCCATAATTGCCGCTGCAGAAAATAACTAATTTATTATACTGCTGATGTTTTGTAACTGGAATTCAATAAGAAATAATATTTTCTCATCAGTCATTTAACAAACCCCGAGATCCAAACTGATTAAATAAGCAACTGCATAACTGTACAATCAGAGGTGCTTTAAACTTGTATTGCACAAAGTATCACTGATCATACAATTGCTACACAATAATCCCCAATCAACCTTTTGTTTCTTCAACTATTATTGTCTATCATTCATAACAGTGCAGACCAGAAGACCAACACCCACTCACCCCTCCACCCACCAACCCCCGCTTTCTCCAACTCCAGGCTAAATAAAATGTTTGGTCGATGCTCTCAACAAAATATCTTTCAAATGATGGATGAATAAATTAATTTTGTGTAATGACACAATATATTTTTATAAATCCAAATCTTAAGGGAAAATATTTGAATACCGTATACAATGAAAACATTTCGTTCGTAAATCTTTTTAAGATATTAAAATAGCCAGGCTTCTCACATTTGCCTCCAAAACTAGTGCACCCAACCCATCCCTCTCTGTCCCAATAACATACCCTCATACCCAATGGTTCCTAGTCAATTTGACCTTTTCACACGAGAAGGTAGTAGAGAAAGTTCTGGTTGGCATTGACTCTACCTCGGCGACGGGGAGATGGAATAAGCACACTGATTTTCAAATCCAGCTCTGCTGCTCTCATTTATCCTCTGTCTGCTCTCTTTAGCCTTTTGTCATCTCCCATGTGTTTGAAAGACAGTCAACATTACATCAATTCACCAAAAAGTGTGCAAAAACAGATTATCTCAACTACAGGCTAGTTATCCTACTTATAATTATAAGTAAAGGTATCAAATCGCTCACACTGCTGATCTAATCTGTCCTATTTTAAAACAACCTCACTTCAACAATTTGTTTGGACTCTGTCCTGGTCACTCAACTTTGGAACAGCTATTACTTCGCTGTCAAAAATGGATGGAGGCACTGAATATCAAGGAATAGGTCACAGCAGTGTCTCTGGACATATCTCAGACATTCACACAGCCTTGCACATGGAACAACTTGTCAAGATTTTAGCCATGAGCATAAGGCCATGTTTTTACTGGCTTGCTGATTTATTCTACTCCTGGGGTCAGGAGAGAGCTCTCAACAGAATCCTCTCATCTTGTTCCCCCAGTTGGGTTTGGAATGACCCAAAGCAGCATCTTAAACCCAGTGTGATTTCAGGAACCTATTAATGACCTCTGTAATGCTCTAGAGAAACCATCTTTTCCTCTGCACAGATGACTCCACATTATGCCATACATTTCTGCATCCCACGGATAGGCCAGCAACAGTTGCTTTTTTTATATTATTTTATAAAGGCTGGAAAAGCGAGGTGACATCAGGTAAAATGGCAATGTGCTGATAGTGTTAATGGAGGAAGAAAAGATCATGGGTATGGATGGGGTGTGACAAAAAAGAAATCATGCGTAGGGATGGTGCACTGCCTGCTTGAAGCCCTGGAGTGAACAATGTGATTGATCGGTCTCCAGAAGTCAGTTCAAAAGATGGGAGAAAAGAGGAATAGAAGAGTGGAGGTGAGCAGTCATAAATCCTGGAGTTTTGGAATTTTTACCATGGAGTTACTGGAAGATCTTGGAGTAGTTGTATAAGGTATAAGGGGTGAAAGGCAGAGAGAGAGCAAAACTGGCAGAAAGGTGGTTTAAAAAAAAAAAAGGAGAGATGATGTCAGAGAAGAACTGAGGCCACAGACCTACAATCTAAGAGAAACAGGCTTGTGCTTCGGCCTCATCACAGAATATGCCAATAATATTGAGGGCTTTAGGTTCAACAGAAAAGACAGACAGATGTGATGCTCGGGCCCTCGCACAGCTATGGACGAATTCAATGTAGTTGATTAGTTCCGATACATTATACCCCGGATTAAATATGATTTTCAAAGAATGATGAGAAACAATGTAATATTCCCAGTCCATCACTGGCTTTAGACGCCACCTTTGCTATATCGCCAGTAGAGGAGAGGTCATGGCTGATGGTGAGGGCTAGAAATTTAGGAGACTGACTTTTTTTTGGCTGACCATGCATGGAAATAGATAAGTGCATTAATTTGATGATCCTTCTGCTGCAATAGGGTTTTTATGTATTCGTATGCAGCCTGTGGCTGCTTGGCTGCATCATTTTTGGGAGGTGCAGCTATGCCGCTGATGCAATGCCCCCTGTTACCAGCAAGCCGGCACTCATTTTGCCGACTTCAGAAGGATGACAGGATGAGTCAACCCACCTGGTGTTAATTAAATAACAGGACAGAGGTTTGAACTGAATACCCGAAGATCTTAAGCCAGCTGAGCCAGCCACACTAACCATTAAGGCAACACAGGACTTTGCAATAGAGTAAAACTATGAGACATGCCAGCATTGCAAAGACATGTTCTATTTGTCAGAGGAGCAACTAACCCGTTCCAGATCAGCAGAGAGTGACATACCTACTGTCTGCTTGTCAGTGGCATTATGGTACTGCATAACACAATGTGTATTTATCTCAAAAATGAAGAGAGGGTTTTCCAGAGCCTCGGAAATGTTGTTTATGAAGATGAGGGTGAGGAACAAGACTGGGTCCAAGATACTGTCTTGGGTTACTCCATCCTCTACGGAGAGGGGAGGAGGCTTCACACTCGGCTTATGCCTCAGTATTCTCTATCAAACGAAGCCCATTTTGAGCCACTCACAGATCATTATCTCTGCCACTGAAGGTGGGCCGAGGTGATGTATTGACCCCTGTCTGTCTGTTTGTCTGTCTGTGAACAGGATGTCTCAAAAAGTTGTGGATGGATTCGGACAAAATTTTATGGACAGTTTGATGTGTGACAAAGACAAAATGATTACATTTTGGTGAAGATCTAGATCCGGATGCAGAACTGATCATTTTTTAAAGTGATTCTTCACCATTGAGTGATAGGACCAAAAACGATACATCGCACGATATCTCAAACAGTAGTGGACGGATTCAGATGAAACTTGGTGGATGAGTTGGTTGGATGACAAGAATAATAAGATTAGATTTTGGTTAAGGTCTGGATCCAGATCCGGCCTATCAGTGGAACACAAAACATAAACTGTTCAGCCTAGTGGAAGTATGCGCTCTTCTGAGTGCAATTCTAGTTCCAGTATACAATACCTTCAGATGATGTATCATGGATTATGACTTGGCACTCTGGGTTTGTGCAAATAATTCCCATCTTGGTACCCTTGAGGTGATATTCTTGCATTTGACCACTACAAGCACGCTTTGGTGTATCGTGGTGGAAGTCCTGGATGCTGAACAGGACCTAATACAGGACATAGTTACCTAAAGCTCTTCACATTGTTGGAATATCTCAGCAAGAAACGAAGTCCCAAGGTTTGCTTCTTTTCCACTGGAGGCAGGAAGGTGAACTCTCAGTTTTCTATCATCTCACTTTGGCCATGCTGTACCCACTCTCTTGCTGCCCAATCCTCCCTGGCCAGCCTACACATACTCTTCCAGAATGATACAACTGATTACCCTCCCCCATTCCATTCTAAGCGGAATGGTCACACCCATTCCTGAACACCTATATTATCTTGGTTGTGGAAGTGACTCCTTGTGTCTGTTTTCTGTTGTCCCTCTCTGCCATCTGTCAATATTGCTGCCCATAGTTTCCTCATGATTTCTGTACTACCCACCTCAGCTACATTCTACTCTCACTGACCCCTTCTCACCTCCCCCCCTTCCTCCCACCCATTTCCTTTCTGCCACTCATCATCTCGTGTGTGACGTACTCTTCTTCCTGTTGCTTGTTGATCCTCTGTTGTTTATCTCCTCTATGAGCCCAGACTTGCCTATTAAATACAAGACTGATAATATCTGAAATCTTAGTTTATCTGTCATTTTTTAAAACTACTTATTTGGTGGTTCTCACTAAGTGAGTGGCCGAACATTAAAAAATAATTTATGAAATAAATGAGTTTAATGACAAATTTTTGACATGGTCCTTTTAAAACCCCAGTTGTCCCAGTTGGTTTTAAATTTGAATTCATTCCTCCCCTTATCCTCCCAATTGTGGAATCGTATCCATGTGTCCATTGTCTTGTCTTACTCATTTCGGTATTTATAATGCACAACCCTTCACTACCGCATGCATCACCTATGCACATCAATGATCTATTTTATAGATGCTGATTCTTTCCCATTCTGCTCCTCTCGAGGCCATTGTTACTCGTTTTTTTTGTTATTCCTCCTTTCCTCCTTGCGTATATCCATCCCCCCAATCCAACCTCCCCATCCGCACCACCACCGTTTGGTAGTTTCCAAACCAGCTTCCCTTTGTCATATAGTAGGATCTTATTCCACCGTAAAAAAAAAACAAAATAATGAAATTGAAAGGTATAAGTAAATAAATTAACAACTACCGTGCATCAAACAAACGTTGTACTCATTATTAAACTTTGAAGGTCATTCTTTAAGAGCCACTTTATATGTACATATAGTCAAAAGCTCACCATTGGCGAGCCGTGCTTCAGGGCTGCCATGCCAGCCATTAGTGTCGACACACATGGCCTCAAAGTCTGAAGCCGAGCTCCAGTCAATTGGAGGGCCTGAAAGGCAGACACGCCGACAAACTCTGGAGACATGTACGTGTGTGCGCAGACCTGCGTGGCTTGGCATTAAGCCACAGCACGGGGCTCGGCATTTAGATGATGGAAGCAGAGATGTGTGGTTCTAAGTGCTGGTGAAAATTTATATTCGTCAACTCTTGTAAATTGTAACTTTAATGTTTTATAAAGAGTGAGGGCATTTACATAATGGTTTACAGGGCTATTTTGGAAAATTACATTTTAATGTTCAACTGTACTAGGCTAGACCAGCGGTGTGTTCAGTCAAGCAAGCACTCCATTCAAAACCATGGGTAAGGAACAAGCTGGCTTGGCAAGTGCGAGCTAGCTGCTTGGTAACTGAACACACCCCAGGAAGAGAGAAATTATTTATATATATATATATATATATATACACACACATACTTCCACTTATTGTGGTGCCATGATTTCATGCTTTCAACTGGCTATGATCAATGGAGCATCGCCACTGCTACCGAAAAAGAGCAATTGAATATTCAAAACGCCAACCATCAGTGAGTTCAAAAAGAGTCAAAGGGTCATCCAATTAAATAATTGCACCACATGTGCAAGGATGTACCTGATAAAGACCCTTTGAAACAATCGTCGCTGGAACATGGCACAAACTCTGTCCCACGAAAGGGTTGACATTCGCCGGGTGAATCTGGCATCGTGGTCCCATAAGTATTGCAGGGCGAAGGAGGGCGAGGTGTGGGCACAAACATGCCCTGCCTGTGGACGACACACAGCACTATGTTTGGCAAAAACGAAGGAATAGAGAAACCTTTTTGGAGCACCAATAAAAGACCCAGCTAATGCAGCTGAGATGAGGTCTTGTGTGTGATAGTTGCTTAATTCCCGAGTATCATCGCAGAGTTACGTTGTTTGTGAATGCTTAATATGGAGATTGGCCCTGAAGGAAAATGAGGAGACTCGAAAGACCCTGCAGGTTTGCAGAAAACCTATTAATAAAGCGGTCGTTTTTGAATACGAGAACGGTTGAAACTCCATCTGACAAACTTCATATGAATCGCATTTGCATTCACTCAAGCCATTTTCCTAAAAAACAGCATGAAGACGAAGAGGCAATACGATGGAATGAATGTGCCTTGTGGAGGTTCAGAGGAATTTTTCATTATCCACCAGTCCTTAGAACTGCCTTAAGGACAAATGTTTGACATTTGATAATCGTAATTTTAGGGTAAAGTTTTCTGACATTGAGCATGTAAAGTAGATTAGATAACATCTTCTGAAGTTAAGAAAAACATGTTACTTTGCAAACTAAAAGGTAAACAACAACACAAAGTGAAAATGTATGACCTAACATGTAACCTCAGTCACTTTTACAGCAATTCTGTACTTCCAATCAACCATCTACTCTCTGATTATGCCACATCCATCAAGTTCCACGTCATTGCCTGTGGTCCTCTACCTTCAAACAACTTCAACTACACCCAGAAATATTTTGTTCCGAGGTCCTGACCTCCTACCGCCCATCCATTATACTATAGTGGCTGTTCATGGCCCAATCACCCAGTACTGTCAGCCTATCACTCCGTATTGCCAAACAATTACCCGAGACACACCTACAGCAATTGCCCGTCACCTCAATGTCCCCTCTTACCGGGATTGCTGCCGGGTCTCAGGTTCAGGTGAGGCCTGCTGTAGGGATGAGTTGCCATAACTGCCATCAAGGCCATCCCAAGGTCCAGAAAGGGCCTCCTTCTCACACGCCCCATCGTTTATGAAGAGACGTGCAGGCAGAGGTGGCAAGCACTCATCGCTATCATAGCTTAGGGGAGAGTTAAGAATAGATAGTGAATGATATTGAAATATAAGCAAGGAATAATATTAGTGAACCACAAGCAGAGAATAGTGAAAAGTGAAACATAAGTTGAGGATGATAGTAATACCAAGAGCAAGAATTGCTTTGCAAAACATGTCCCCTACTGATGTGACATTTTGTAAGAATAAAAAGGGCATAACTATGTGAAAAATTGACAAAAAAAACCCCTGAAACTCAAACTTTTTCTGCAACCTATCATAACAAAGCCACGTACCAAGTTTCAGTTGAATGTGTTAAAAGGTATGGGGAAAAAGCCTGAAAAACCACACAGGTCAGACAGGTAGGCGGACACACAGATGAGCAAACCAAAAGTCCCCTCTGATGAAACCGGTAGGGGACTAATAAGCAGAGAAGGAAACAATGTGGAGAAATTTGTTGGAGTGAGGAGAGGTAGGTCAATTGAGAACGAAAAAATAAAGAAACCATATCAGGTAATGGCAAGATGGGTGGGGGGGGGGGGTGAAGGGATGGTAGGGAAATTATGTTAGGAAATAGAAAGGAAATAGAATGTAAAGGGGTTACTACAGGAAAAAAAGAAGGATGTCAATATAAGGCATATGGAGTCACACTGTGGTAATAGTTTTGCCTAAATTATGTCATATAAATATTCCTTAATGGCCAATTTTCCCCCAGATTCTTGTGGGGTTGGCGGGGGGGGGGGGGGGGGGAGGGGTGGGAAGTTTGGCCCAAGTTTTTCAATAACCAGCTGGCCGGGTCTTAACGTTAGATGAAGGTTAGGGCAGGAATTTGGATTTTGGTCAGGGTGCCGGGGATAGCTCGCCTACTCTTGACGAAGGACACCATAGGATCTTTACCATCCACCAACTAATGCTAGCAGACAGAACGCCAGTTTAACGTCCATCCAAAGGACGGCACATGCAATGTTGAATCACCCTGCATGTGAAACACCAGGATGACAGTTTATCGGAGTGCTGAGATTCAAACGCAGGCGAGACAGCATCAAGGTGGGTGTACATACCTCTCGACCATCCTGCCAGCCCTTATACTGCATGTCATATGAATATGGCTCCTAATATGCCATGCATTTGAGGTGCAGTATATGAACATAAGGTGTAATTTTTGTGGAATTAGGAAGGAAGTTTTACGGCCATGACTATGGACAGTTATATTAATATGAAATGAAATGGAGACGCTGAAGGGAAGGATACTGCATTATAATGGGTGATGGTATAATATGAATATCAGGTAAGCTGACAGCAAATGGATATTCCAAAAGTATCACAGCATTGCTTACTTGCACAAAGCCAGAGGTGAAGGAATGAGAGTAAAAAGGAGAGGAGCAGAAGTAAAAAACATAAATAAATGGGAGATCATCAAAGGTGATCAAAAAAGTAATGAAAAATTAAAATCATTAAAAAATGACCAGATCATATGAAAGCACTTTTTGATATTGAAATTGTCCAATAAAAAGCCAGGAACAAGAGGATGATTTTTCAAGAAGGAAACACAAGTGAAACACCATAATGGGCCTATCATGAAACAACACACCTTGGTGCAGTCATGGCAGAAGGTATAAAAAAAAAATGAAACGAGATGCGAACCTCAGCCATAGGCTGAAGGTTATCTTGCCAAAACAAAATATTTATATCGTCAATGACGTCAGCAAAAGATTCTGTCGTCAAATTATAGCTATATCTGAAAAGCACTCTTCTTGGGCTTCAATTTGAGGTACTACTCGATATTGTTAGTCAAGATTTAAAAATGACCTTCAGATCGTCAACTTCGACCTTAGGCGCTAAGCATGAAGGTCAAGGCCGATCGCCACCAAAAACTAATCAGCTGAGCGCCTATCGATATACTATATATCCACCAAGTTTGGAGATGATCCGATAAAAATTACTCAAAAGTTAAGGGTTTCGTTGATTTTGATGTTTGACCTTCTGGTGACCTTGACCTTTGACCTTCAACATTTTGTGTGTCGAAAGCTATTGCGCTCACGAGTATACATATCAAGTTTGAGAGCGATTGCACGAAAACTGTGATCAACAGAGCTAGTTGAAACTTGATAATCAATTGTAACAAAAAAAAATACACAAACAAACCGACGAAAAAACAGATCTTGCAAAACGCTCTGCGTTTGGCAAGATAATAAACATGCAATCACATCCTGATGAGCATCCAAATCTGTGCTCTCAATTCAATGTCAGCAAGGGAATGCTTTACTATATATGTTCTACCTCACACTTAGCAACCAACTTATGTTAACCATTTTGAGATGTTGGTAGAGAGGTTTATGGGAGGCAGGCTAGATGCTGGACGTAAATAATGCAAACAAGAATTTAAACACAAATAAGGCTTTATTATGGGCAAATGTGACACACTCAACAATGGAGTCCATCATTGAAAGCACTTTATGCAGAGCTGTGATGGGAGAGTCTATAAATATATTAAGAGAAAAGAGAGAGAGAGAGCTGGGTGCTTTAAGGTGAAATAATAAAGGCACATTTCTTTTTGTCCTTTTATGGGGAAAAAATAAATTCCAGTGGACTAGATAATGTTGCTTGTCATACATCCGGAGAGCACTTGAAGCTGTAGTGGAGATTAATGGGAATATATAGACGCATTTCCAGTGTGCTAAGCCGTGAGTGCTCATTATTACTTATGCCAGGCCATCCATCAGCTTCTCAAAGTGACTAGTTTGCCCTCATTGGCTGTTTC
>CM068953.1:79910960-79924232 GCA_035128595.1 Eptatretus atami | reverse complement strand
TGTGTGTGTGTGTGTTTGTGTGTCTAAGTGCTTATTCGTGTATCGGTGTGTTGAAGTGTATAGTGTGTTGTAGAGTGGTTTGCTGTGTTTGTGTATATTTGTGTGTATCAGTGTATGTGTGAGTGTTGTAATGTGGTTTGTGTGAGTGTGTGTGTGCGTTTATGTATCTTAGTGTGTATCAGTGTGCATCAGTGTGTATCAGTGTGTATCAGGGTGTATCAGGGTGTATCAGTGTGTTGTATTGTGGTTTGTGTGAGTGTGTGTGTGTGTGTGTGCTTGTTTGTGTATCTATAAAGCTGTGTTTAAAATATGTTTGTGGTTTGATTCATATGACTTTGCTAACAATGCTGGAGGGAAGCAGAATGCTTGATTTTTGTAGAATTAAAAAGGTGAAACATTGTTGTAAAATATGTCTCATATGACATTCCCAAATATTATGTCAAACCACATACTGATCACCCATTGTGGATGGATTATTTGGCAATCACTTTCCTCTTTGAAGGCATATATAATCTACATTTACTTTCATTCTCAGCTTATATTTTTCAAATGAAAATTGTAAATACAGTATAAACTTACATGAGTGATCAATATGATGCTACTATCGTGATTCAATATCAAAACTTGTAATAAACACGAAAACGAGCAATTGGAGATTGCAAACCCTCGCCAGGACTTCTTTTCAGTGGTGTATTTTTATAGGTTTTAGGGTAAATCCAATGTGGCTGCCAAACCATGTGACCTATGACATCATATGGGTGAACCTTTTGTTCCTCATGGACAGGCGGTCATGTGTGTAAAGTTTTGCCTCCATTTTTTCAGCCATTTCAGTGAAGAAGGTTTTTGAAGGTTTAAAAAAAAACAAAAAAACAATATGGCTGCCGAATCACATGACCGTTGGCATTATCAATTTTTTTTTGTGGACCATTTTATCTCTAGATGACTCTCAAAATTGTTGATACTGTTCTGATGTAGTGTTCTACATATGCAATAATGACATCAAAACAAAGGCACCTATGATGTCATAAAAATACCATGCTCATTCCCCATGAGGAATACTTGTTATGTGCCACTTGTACACTCATGGTTTAGGGAACGCTTGTGTGAAGTTTCCCCTCGATTTGTCTGGCCGTTCTGGAGAAGATTTTATATAAGTTTTAGGGTTAATCCAATATGGCTGCCAAACGATGTGACCAATGACATCATATGTGTGAACCTTTTGTTCCTCATGGACAGGCGGCATTAATTTGAAAAGTGTCACCTCGATCTGTTAAGCCACTTCTGAGAAGAAGGTTTTTGAAGGTTAAAAAAAAAACACTATGGCTGCCAAATCAAGTGACTGATGATGTCATGAATTTTTTTTTCTGTGGACCATTTTATCCCTAGATGACCCTCAAAATTTTTCATACTGATCGGATGTGGCGTTCTACATGTGCAATTATGACATCATAACGAGGGCACGTATGACGTCACAAAAATCACCCTCATTCCACATGAGGAGTCCTTGCTATGTGCCAAGTTTAAATTTTTCCCTTGGTGCGGTTTCAGAGATAGAGGTCCAAAGTTTTTCCGTTTTTCCAATATGGCTGCCACACCACGTGATCTATGACATCATCATTATCATTAAAACATTCTACATATGTCGTCACACCAATGGTGAAAATTTGGTCTCAATCTGACAGGCAGTTGCGGAGAAAAACACGAAAGTTCTGTGTGGACAAACAAACAAACAAATAGACACACAGACAAACAAATGGACCCAAATGCAATACCCTCTCCAAATTATTTGGAGAGGGTAATGAGGAAAAAAATAATTAAATAACAGAGGGATGAAATCTCAAAAAAACAATCAAAGTGGGAATGACACATCACATTACAATGCCACAATACATCACCATCCTGTTACGGATTACCATAACGACATCTTTTGACATTTTACTTTTGTTGTGGGATTGTGATGGATGAAGAAGAATGCTGAAGAAGAATAACAATGAAGAATGACACCACATTATGATGCCATAATACGACACCGCAATACTCTTATGGATTATCACCACATCTTTTGGCATTCTTCTTTTGTTGTGGGATTGTGATGGAACAACCTCAATAGTTTCTGCAATTTTTTAAAGTAATAAAATGCTTAATGTTTTATATATTTTGTTATTTTGGTATGGATTAATCATAAGATCTTTCATCAAAGATTGGGGGTACCGAAGGCTTTGCCCCAATCCCATCAACCGTTGAGCTGCCGTGCGAAGGGAAGCTGCACAGGAGGTACTCCCACTGAGTGGGTTTTCAGATTTTTTTCTGCTTCTGGAATGTTTTGCAGAATGAAATGTTTTACAGTGGCCGGAGTGCAAATCCTGCCACTAACCTCCTGATCAAAAGTAACCCAACTGCAGGAGGACGTCCGCAGACACAGTTGGGCACTAGATGTGGATGGCCGTTGGCTCACAAAGAGCTCCTCCGCCCTTTGACAGGGTTTATTCTTCATCCTGCTGGGTGTCCATATCATACACCCTTGTCACCAAGAAACTTGGTGGGGGAGACGGATTAGTCCCCGACAACCCGACCATGGAACAGGTTATTACAGGTTTACATGGTACCTGTGGCAAGTCACAGATCTAGTCTGACCTGACCTGACAATACATGGTGCTAATATTAACAACCTGACAATACAATATCAGCATGGTGCTAATATTAACAACACTTTAGCTTGGTCTGAGCCTGTCTTTTGTTCAAAATCACTATTCTCATTGCAGGAATGCATGTTTATCTTCAAATAATGTGTTTTATCTTGTTCTGAGCAAAACAATACATTTTATACGAGAAACCTAACTCGTGCAAAAACGGTGGAAATTACCTAATTGCAAGCGTTTTTAACACATTAGCTTGTTTTGACCCCCCCTTTTTGTTCTAAATCACTATTATAATGCATAAATGCCTGTTTTTCATCAACTAGTGCGTATTTTTTAGCTTGTACTCAGCAAAACAACACCACTTTCACAATAAAACGTATTCCTGCAAAAACGATCTGATTTGCCAAAAACAAGCATATTTAACAACACGTGAGGTTGTTCTGACCCCGTTTTTTGTTCTAAATAGCTATTCTAATGCATAAATGCATGTTTTAATCAAAGTGTGTGTATTTTAGCTTGTTTCAAAGAAACCAAAATATTTCACACAAGAAACCTAATTCTCACAAAAACGGTCGAATTTGCCTCTTACAAGCGTTTTTAACAACACATTTGTTTGATCAAACCCCACTTTTTGTTCGAAATCACTATTCTCGTGCAGAAATGCATGTTCTTCATCAACTATGGTGTATTTTAGCTTGTACTAAGCAAAAGAACACAATTTGCACAAGCAACCATATTCATGGAAAATGGCCCAATTTTTCTGATGCAAGTGTTTTTAACAACACATTTGCTTGTTCTGACTCCGTTTTTTGTTTTAAATCACAATTGAAATGCAGAAACACATGTTTTTCATTAAATTGTGTGCATTTTAGCTTGTTCTAAGTAAACCAAAATATTTTAGACAAGAAACCTAACTCATGCAAAAACGGTCAAATTTGCCTCATACAAACGTTTTTAACAATGCATTAGCTTGTTCTGACCCCAGTTTTGTTTAAATCACAATTGAAATGCAGAAACCTGTGTTTTTCATTAAATTGTGTGCATTTTAGCTTGTTCTAAGGAAAACAAAATATTTTACAAAGGAAACATAATTTACGCAAAAACGGTGGAATTTTCCTCATTACAAGCATTTTTCACAGATTATCTTGTTTTCTTTCCGTTTTTTTGGTTCTAAATCACTATTCTAATGCATAAATGGCTGTTTTACATCAACTTGTGTGTAGTTTTGCTTATACAAAGCAAAACAACAGAATTTACACAAGAAACCAAATTCACGAAAAATGTCCCACTTTGTCTTATTAGCTTGTTCTGATTTTTAAACACATTAGCTTGTTCTGACCTTGCAGTAATTTGCATTTTTAACAACACATTAGCTTGTTTTAACCCAGGTTTTGTTTTAATCCCCATTTCAATGCAGAAACATGTGTTTTTCATCAAATAGTGTGTAGTTTAGCTTGTTCTAGGTAACACAGCACATTTTACACAAGAATCCATGTTCATGCAAAAATGGCCTAATTTGTATTATTCAAGTGTTTCTCACAACAAATTAGCTTGTTCTGACCCAGTTTTTTTTGTTCTAAATTACTATTCTATTGCAGAAACGTGTGTTTTTCATCAAATTTTGTGTATTTTAGCTTCTTCTAGACCTTGGTTTTTCAAACCCGGGGGCGCGACCCCAAGTGGGGTCGCCGAGCAAATTTCGTGGGGTCGCGGCGTCCGCTTGCAGCGAAAAAAAATTGTCTTTTCGATTGGTGTTCGCTTTTACGGGATGTAATATAAACGGTTCGTTCAAAGTATGGGAACCGGCGCAACATGACGCTTGGAATGGGATCCAGCCGATGCGCGGGCTCGCTGAAGGGCGGTTCATTTTGGCGGGAAATTAGTGGTTTGATCCACGGCCTCTCAGACTCAGACTCTGACTCTATCATTAACGTCTATTCACGTCTCCACGTACGACTCGAGACCTTATTTGTGATGGCAGCACCGGCCACCAGCAAATCTCGAGAACGTTCTTACCAGGATAAATTTCTGGACCTTGGATTTTACGACGTGGTGGATAAAAGTGGGGCACAGAGGCCTCAGTGTGTGATTTGTTTCGAAGTGCTTTCACGGAGTCTATGAAACCAAATAAGTTGCAGAGGCATTTGACTACAAAACATGCCCTTATCAGGATAAGGAGAGAGCGTTCTTTCAGAGGAAACTTCTTGCACTCAAGAATACGCATCTTGACAGAGAGGTAACTACCATCAGACAAATTCTCGGGCATTAGAGGCCTCGTGTCGATCGTCGCTCCATGTTGCCAAGACTAAAAAGCCTCACTCCATTGCGAGAACTCGTGCTGCCATGTGCAAAGGACAGGTATCTCTGATGGTTGGGGAGGAAGCGGGCGAGAAACTGGCAGTTATACCCCTCCTTGACACACCATCCAACGCAGAATTGAAGATACGATCTGGACCTAACGGCTCAGGTCGTACAGAAGATCAAGGAATCGCCGTGGCACGCCATACAGTTGGACGGAGTCCACTGATATGGCATCGTACGCCGCAACTCATCGTCTGGGTCCGCTTCATCAACTGATAACTTTGTTGATGAGCCTCTGCTCATCAAACCATTTGAGGCCACCACCAAAGGTGAGGATATTTTTGGGAAAGTAGAGCAGTTTTATTGTGACCATGATCTGGACTTCGGAAAGTTGCTCGGTTCTACAACAGACGGTGTCCAGCAATGCAGGAGTGCATTCTGGATTCAAGGCTAAATTGCTTGAGGTGGCTCCTCAGACCTCCATGTACACTCATGATTCACCGAGAAGCGCTCGCCTCTCGTACTTTGCCAGAAACCTTGCAGAGCGTGCTCTCAGAAGTCGTAAATATGGTGAATCACATCAAATCGAGCGCCCTCAACACTAGGTTATTCAGGCTATTCTGCCAGGAGATGGACGCCGACCATAAGAATTTACTATTCTACACTCAAGTCAGATGGTTATCTCTAGGAAACCTTCTTCTGCGCGTTTTCGAGCTCAAAGATGAACTGAAGGAGTTCCTACGCACACAAGGGAAAACGGCATGGGTAGGGTTGCTTTATTCGGACTCTTGGCTGTCAGAACTGTGCTATCTCGTTGACATCTTTGAACATCTCAATGTCCTCAACCGCTCCCTCCAAGGCAAAGACGCCAACCTTATGATTTTTCATGACAAAATGAGCAGATTTCTGGCGACCCTAAAATTACTGGCAGACAAAGCAGCTGTTAAGCACTTCAGCCTTTCCCCCGTCTGGTGGAGCATCTAACGACCTGCCAGTACGATGATACTGAGCTCGACAGTCTTTCTGGGGAGATAGCACGTTACCTTCGGTCGCTCATTGAACAGTTCGAGCACTATTTCCCTGAGCTGGATGTGCAGTCCTTTTCTGTGCTTCGGGACCCTTTCACGGCTCCACTGGACTCGATTGCTGATGAAGATGATACAGCACAGGAAGGGCTTGTACAGCTTCAGCAGGATTCAGGAGCGCAGGCTCTTGCGCGGACGAATTCGTTGTCGACATTCTGGTGCAAAATGCTGCCGTCGTACCCGACCCTGTCACGGCGCGCCATTAAGGTTCTCATGCCATATCCTTCATCATACTTTTGTGAGCAGTCGTTCTCCACCATAGTGTGATTAAAACAAAGTCAGAAATCGCCTAGAAATGGAGCATGATATGATCCTGGCATTGTCATCTACTTCTCCACGAATAGAGAAGTTGCTTTCTGAAAAACAGGCTCATCCTTCTCACTGATATATCTAAATGTCATTCGGACTAAACTTCTGAAACATTCAACTGTACTATTTGGATACTGTCGGCTATTCTCCGTTTACTCGTCTATGAAAACATGACGATGGTGAATAAAGTAAACAGTAAATGTTCTTGTGTCATATGAAATCTATCTTATATTATGAATTGGGTTTTGAATCTTTGGGTCGCGCGATGTAGAGAGGTTCTGAAATTGGGTTGCCACTAAAAAGAGTTTGAACACCACTGTTCTAGACAAAACAAAATATTTTACACAAGAAACCAAATTCCCGCAAAAACGGTCGAATTTGCCTAATTACAAGTGTTTTTAACAACACAAGAGCTTTTCTGACCCATTTTTTTCTAAATGGCTATTCTAATGCCGAAATGTTTGTTTTTCATCAAAATGTGTATTTTAGCTTGTTCGAAAGAAAACAAAATATTTTACACAAGAAACCAAATTCCCACAAAAATGGTCGAATTTGCCTAATTACAAGTGTTTTTAACAACACATTAGCTTGTTCTGACCCCGTTTTTTGTTCCAAATTACTATTCTAATGCAGAAACATGTGTTTGTCATCAAATAGTGTGTATATTAGCTTGTTCCATGGAAACCAAAATATTTTACACAAGAAACCCAATTCCCTCAAAAACGGTCGAATTTGCCTAATGACAAGTTTTTTAAGCAACACATTAGCCTGTTCCGACCCATTTTTTTGTTCAAAATCACTATTCTAATGCAGAACATGCGTTTATCATCAAATAGTGTGTATTTTAGCTTGTTCTACGCAAAAGAAAATATTTTATACAAGAAACCTAAATCACACAAAAACGGTCTGATTTGCCTGATACAAGCATATATATATATATATATATATATATATATATATATATATATATATATATATATATTTATTTTTTTTACAACACATTCGCTTGTTCTGACTCAGTTTCTTGTTCTCAATCACTATTCTAATGCAGCAATGCATGTTCTAACCAAATTGTGTGTATTTTTGTATGCTCAAAGGAAAACAGCCCATTTTAAACAAAAAATCCTTCTTCTAGCAAAAATGGTCAAATTTTGCTTTGTGTAAGTGTTTTTAACAACAGCTTGTTTTGACCCAGTTTATTGTTCTAAATCACTGTTCTAATGCAATAATGAGTGTTTTAATGAAATGGTGTGTATTTAAGTACGCTCAAAGAAAAACAAAATATTTTACACAAGAAACCTAATGCATTTGTCAAATTTCCCTTATGCAAGTGTGTTTCTCAACACATTAGGTTGTCCTGACCCCGTTTTTTGTTTTAAATCACTAGTCTAATGCAGAAATGCATGTTTTTCATCAAATATTGTGTATTTTAGCTGGTTCTAAGGAAAATAACACATTTTACAAAGGAAACCTAATTCACGCTAAAAATTGTCAAATTTGCCTAAAACAAGCATTCATAACATCACATGAGATTGTTCTGACCCTGTTTTTTGTTGCAAATCACGACTCCAATGGAAAAACGTATTTTTCAACAAAAAGTGTGTATTTTAGCTTGTACTAAGCAAACCAAAATATTTTAGACAAGAAACCTAACTCATGCAAAAACGGTCAAATTTGTCTGATACAAGCGTTTTTTTTAAACAATGCATAAGCTTGTTCTGACCCCGGTTTTGTTCTGAATCACCATACTAATGCAGAAACGTGTTTTTTCATCAAATAGTGTGCATTTTAGCTTGTTCTAAGCAAAACAGCACATTTTACACAAGAAACCATATTCACGCAAAAATGGCCCAATTTGTTTTATTCAAGTGTTTCTAACAACACATTAGCTTGTTCAGACCCAGTTTTTTGGTTCTAAATCACTATTCTATTGCAGAAACGTGTGTTTTTCATCAAATAGTATGTATTTTAGCTTCTTTGAGGCAAAACAAAATATTTGACACAAGAAACCTTATTTACACAAAAACGGTCAAATTTGCCTTGCACAAGCGTTTTTTTACAATGCATAAGTTTAATCTCACTCCGTTTTTTGTTGCGAATCACTATTTTAATGCACAAAGCTGTGTTTTTCATCAAACAATGTATATTTAGCTTGTTTTAAGGAAAACAAAATATTTTACACAAGAAACCAAATTCATGCTGAAACGGTCTAATTTGCCTAATTACACTCGTCTTGAATAACACAGTTTGTTTTGACCTCGTTCTTTTTTGTTTAAAAAAAACATGTTTTTCATCAAATAGTGAGTATTTTAGCTTGTTCTAGGCAAAATAAAATATTTTATACGAGAAACCCAATTGACACAAAAATGGTCAAATTTGCCTCATGCAAGCATTTTTTTTTTTACAACACATTAGCTTGTTCTGACCTCGTTTTTTGTTTCGAATCATGATTATAATGCAGAAACCCATGTTTTTCCTCAAACAATGTATATTTTAGTTTGTTCCAAGGAAACCAAAATATTTTACACAAGAAACCTAATTCATGGAAAAATGGTCTGATTTGCCTTATGCAAACCTTATTTTTTCCTAACACATTAGCTTGTTGTGACCCCGTTTCTTGTTTTCAATCACTATTCCAATGCAGCAATGGATGTTCAAATCAAATTGTGTGTATTTTTGTATGCTCAAAGGAAAACAGCATATTTTACACAAGAAACCTTATTCAAGCAAAAATGGTCAAATTTGCTTTGTATAAGTGTTTTTAACAACACAGCTTGTTTTGACCCAGTTTATTGTTCCAAATCACTATTCTAATGCATTAATGTGTGTTATAATCAGATTGTGTGTATTTTGGTATGCTCAAAGGAACACAAAATATTTTACACAAGAAACCTAATGCATGCAAAAATTGTCAAATTTGCCTTATGCAAGTGTGTTTATCAACACATGAGGTTGTCCTGACCCTGTTTTTTGTTCTAAATCACCAGTCAAATTCAGAAATGCAAGTTTTTCATCAAATAGTGTGTATTTCAGCTTGTTATAAGTGAAACAAAATATTTTACACAAGATACCTAACACACAAAAACGGTAGAATTTGCCTTATTCAAGTGTTTCTAACAACACATTCGCTTATTCTGAACCCGTCTTTTGTTCTAAATCACCATTGTCATTGCACAAACGCGTGTTTTTCATCAAATAGTGTGTATTATATCTTGTAGTAAGCAAAACAACACATTTTGCAAAATATATCTTTTTCATGCAAATATGGTCTCATTTGCCTAAAACAAGCATTTTTAATAACGAAGGCAAGTGTTTGGACATTATTTAATTTTAAAATAGGCACCTCTTAAAGGGCAAATTTACCTCAAAATTTTAGCTTCTAATGTTCCAAACATATACCAAGACTGTTACCAAAGCTGTGCATACTCTTTCAAAATAGATTGTTTGTTCTTTTGAGCGTTTGCAGTACCTGGATGCTGGTTGCATAATTTTAGTGGGCAGCCACTGATGTAGGTCTGTAGCCGTCTGTAGGTGAAGGCAGGAATTTGGAATTTGTTCATGCTGCCAGCAATTTTTGCAAAATATACCATGGGATCTTTAACGTCCACCAACTATGCCAGCAGATGGGAGACAGTTAAATGTCCGTTCATGGGATGATGTACTTTGTGATGCAGCACCCTGCCTGCAAAGCACCAACCTGACTGTTTATTGTTCGAAAATTATCAAACCCAGATGAGACAACTCAAAGACGATCGAGTGTGCTACCCTTCAGCTATTTTGGCAGCCACACAAAATATATGGTAACAGTATGGACAGTAATAATTCTGACATTGAATAGATAAGTATATTTACTAACATATGATTTGCTGACTACTCCATGCAGATATAAAGTATGTGCCAACTCTGAAACTTTTCAAATGTCAGTATCATGCGAAGAACAGCCAAGTACTTTTTGGTTACAATATACCAGCTGCAACTTGGTAACAGTTTTTGCATTTAAAAAAGAGTAAATTGTATTTACCATACACATGTGGAGTATAAACATGGCCCTACAAAGTTGTAAACACTGCATTATTAAATCCTAAACCCTATGCTGCATAATCACCTGCATCAAATTGTAAAGTTATAAACTATACACTGTAAATACAACTCTGCTGAAAATTCTGCAGTTCATCTGGAAGTTAATTATTGCTCTAACTATATTTAACCTGAAGATATTGTTGATGAAGAGGATGATGATGATGATGATGATGATGATGATACTGAATTAAATAAATATGATTACAGGGAATAGCATTCACTGGGATGCAGGTAATGGACTGTCATGATAATGTGATCAGGAAGAAACAAATGAATCTTATTTTTTTTTTCTCTTTTGTTAAAGCTTGTTAAGAAAGACTAACCTGAAGAATTGCTGCTGCGATCAGAACCATGCTGTGAGCCCAAGGAGTTGAGTTCGAAGCCCTGACCTGTAACCATTGCCCCTGCAGGCCCTCGCCTGTCTGCTGTCCCCAAGATGTTGATAAGCCAGGGCAGTGATCACGTGATGATTTGGGAAAGAGGTGAGCAGGAGGAATGCATGACAAGCAAATGATTGGCTGAGCAGAGCAAACATAATGGTGATGCAAAATAGCCATGCATCTGCCAATAAATAAGCAGCAAGCAGCTAGAAAAAAAACAAAACTTTTTAATTATTGCATGGATACTCCCAAAGCTCTGTCCAAGTGCTCTCTCGCATCCACCCCTGGCTCACCATTAGCCAAACGCCCAGATTCCTGAGGAGCAAAGGATAATGCAGGTGATCCAAGCTTCTCAGAACGTGACCCTCCACGTTCTGCCGAGAGTTCGTTTGCAAGGTTCTGTTGGATGATCTGAGTGCTGGCGTATGGTGTTGCATGTTGTGTCTGTCCTGGGCTGTAAAATGTTGCCTCGCGAGTCACATCAATGCTGCTGTAGATGGCTCCGTCGGAGCTGAGGGTGCTTGACTTGCCGTCGCCTGTGCTGGGTCCCACAAAACTTGTGTCTGCAGTACAAAGTACGAGTATGTATGGAAATGAGAACAAAGGAAAATACTCTGAGGCCAAGGGTGGGAGTTTTATTAATACAATGAAACTTAAAAGACAGAATATTGAGATTAAAGCCATATATTTTTTGTCAGTTTTTATATGCTCATATATTTTTTATTTTATTCATTCATATTATAAACAAACGACTACCCAGATGTTCTCACTCCACCTTTCCAAACTCAAAGAGAAGCCGAGAAACGTTCCATCTTTCTTTTACTTTCCTCCACACTGTTGTCCAACAATACATCATTTTCATCATGATGAACTTGTTCAATTGATTAATAATATCACAATTACTGTTTCATAAATTTTTCAGGAGATCCAATGAAAATCCCAACGGTTTTCTGCCACGGCTCATGATATATCAAAGCAGAGGTATCAAAGAAATAGAAGGGAAATCCAATCAAATAATCTGCTGCGTAAACGAAAGGTCAGCAGACTGCTGACCACAGTTGAAGATTACTCTGTGGTCAACCCTGTCAGATCTAAGCCTTTGTCAGCACGACAAAATTCAAACAAAATGGACCAAATTTTAATCACTCATCCCAAATCTCTTTTCCTCATTATGAGGAAATTTCAATTGTCACTATGCAACTTGGATGGGTGTTGGTACCTCTCTCACCAGCCATGGCACTTCAGCAAAGGACTTCTGTGACTCCATGGAACTGACTCAAACTGTGAACTTTCTAACCCGGGTTTCTCCAAATGGCAAATCCTCCATTCTGGATTTGGTGATGACAAACTTCCCCTCAAATGTCTACTGCTCTTCCACTGCTCCAAAATGGTTCATCTGATCATAAGCTTCTGAAAGTGAAAAACTCTCTGGTTAATCTCAGAGAATCTGAGAGGTACCTCAGCACTGGAGAGTCTGGCAGTTCACTTAGGCAGATTGGAAGAGATTGTAAGCAGCCATCTCTCTTTGGGACTGGTCTCCTATATCTACTGCCCATGATATTAACTCAACCTGGGAATTCTTCCACAGAAACCTGTTCTCTCTCATGCACAGATTCACCCCATCTCATCTTCAATTGTCCTAGGCATCTTCCCACCCATGGTACACTGAATCCTGTGGTGAGTCAGTTACTTTGAAACAACTTGCTTTCTCTTCCTGGAAAGCTAACCCAACTGAAGGCATTCTCAGATAATTTCACAAAGCCAGCAAAAAGTTTGTCCACTCCCAGGCGAGCCAGAAAACAACATCTATCCAACCTCAATATTGAACTTTCAAACTGGGCTCCCCCCCTCTAAAACCTGGTGGTGTCTTGTTAAGTCTGTCGCTGAAACATCCCCCCCCCTCCATCCCTTGCTTCTCTTCAAATGGCACCACAGCCGACTCCACTCGTGATAAGGCTGAATGCCTCAATTCTGTGTTTACTTTCAAATATTGTGTCCTGAACCACTTTCTCTCTCTCCCACCGTACCCAGTCATACCCTGGACTCTGTGTCTTTTGCACCTGTGAAGGTGGAGAAGTTTCTGACAACCCAAAATTCTGATTCTCCAACTGGATCAGACAACATCAGCTCACATGCCCTAAAAACCTGCTCTGCTGCTCTTGCACATCCAATCTCCACTCTTTTCACCACATAATTTGCCCAAGGTCATCTTCTATCTGCTTGGAAATTAGCCAACATCACTACATTACATAAAAGGTGCACAAACTCACCCCCTTAACTGCACACCTATCAGCTTACTTTCAATCATTAGCAAGGCAGTTCACTCAGACTCAGGCATTAGCAAGGCAGTTCACTTCACACAATCATGAGCAAGGCAGCTCAATATATGAAATCCTTCCTTTTCTCCAACAACCTAATCTCAGATCACCAACTTGGATTCAGACCAGGTCACTCCACCTTGAACATGCTGCTTCTACT
>CM068953.1:79887717-79910950 GCA_035128595.1 Eptatretus atami | reverse complement strand
GGCCCTCGGTGTCAGAAAGGAGATCAGTGCCACATCTCTATATATATCTTGAGCCTTCGTTATAGTCTGGCATCCTGCCTTGCTCTCCAAACAGTCTGCCTATGGCATACACTGAAAACTCCATACATGGCTTAGTGACTTCCTCCACTACCCTAGCCAGCATGTTGCTCTCAATGGAATCCTTTCATCTCCTATCCCTGTTTAGGTTGGAGTCCCCCAAGGCACTCTCCTGGGCCCAGTCCAACTCTGAATCTTCATCAACGATCTATCTTACTCTTTGGAAAATCCCCTTTATCTATTTCTGATGGCTCCTGCAAATGGCTCCTCTGACGTGACATCCATCATCCTTCAAAAAAGACAGGCAGCGGCCTCTTCCCTCTCTTCAGACTTTGACAAAACCACAAGCTGGTCAAACACTAAGAAGCTATTCTTTAAATCCTGACAAATATCTCTCTCTCTCTCTCTCTCTCTCTCTCTCTCTCTCTCTCTCTCTCTCTCTCTCTCTCTATATATATATATATATATATATATATATATATATATATATATATATATATAATATATATATTATATATATATTATATAATTATATTATATATATATATGAAAGGACCGTGATGGCCAACTTACTTTCTTAACAATCCTCTTAAGGAAATTCAGTCACTCAATCTCCTCGATCTCATAATTAATCAGCCCTGATCTTTCTTGGGCAAACCACATTTTCTTAGTTGGCCTCCAGAGCCAGTCATCGACTAGGCAACCTCTATCATACAAAGTCCTTCCTTGGCACACCTGAACTCATGTACACTGACAAAGCCTTTACCCACAGCTTAATGAAGAACTGCTCTCTCCTCTGGGACAACTCCCCTGCCTCACATCTTGGTCAGCTTGATGCCATGTAAAGCAAGACCTAAAAAAATTATTGGAATCTCCTGTGATTAAGGTGAGCCTATATGCTTATCACTTTAACATCGCAGAAAGGTCGGTGGTCACTCTGTCTTCCACTACCTCCTTTCTGGTCTTGCACCCTATGCTCTTTCTGTGTTCTTATCCTCCCCACCCCCCATCCCTCCAAGTTTCTGCAAAGCAAATGAGGTCCACCATCAACTCTCTTCTGGTGAAACTCCCTAAATCCAGAATCACTTCTCACCTTCACTCATTTGTTCCCTTTTTTTTGCCTGCCTTTAAAAACCAACTCCCACATCCTCTTCAATCTTATTTTCCCTTTAGGTCTTCAAGACAGCTGTTCACTATCATTACAGATCGCCTATCCCATCCAAAACCATGATCTTTTCTACCCCTGTCAACCCCCTCCCTCCACCCCACAAGCCTACCTCCTTCCAAATTTGAATGTTTGCTTCTGTATCCATATTGTCTTCCTCGAACGCCCTCTCCTTCCCATCATTCCTCCCCATACCCATTGTTTGTTCAAATCTTCCTTTGTTGTGCCCTTCAACTCTGCTGATAGTGTGCCCACCCACCCACCTCCCCTTTCTACTGTCCCTTTTGTTCCATTGTGTCCAGATCCATTTGATGTTACAGCTCTTCCACAAGCATTAACAAGCCTTGACCTTGGATTAAAAAAAAAAATTGGGTGAATGGAAGGCATGGCAGCTGCTGGAGCTTCTGGAAGGTAAGTGGATACACTAATAAATGCACAGTTTGAGGTATTGATGGATTTGGTCTCAGACTACAATAACTAAGGGGGAAATAGGGTGCTTCAATTCATAACAGCAAGTTGGAAGATTTGTTGCTGGCAATTGCAGTATCTTGGTATGACATTTGACGAATATGGGTGATAGTCTCACACACAAAAGACTCTTATGCAGAGATTATGCTTTTTGAAAAATTATTTTCAGATGTAGACCACTCTGTGGTCAAAACGCCGGACCAGAGCGTTTGTCCACCTGAATGTTTGTATGTGCCTTATGTTTCCTTCAAATATATATATTTTTCACTCACATCCAATTCCTTTCTGACACAGGAGATTTTGGTTGTAGAAAGATTTTCACATGAAATTTAATTACAATAAAAGGTGTTTTTTTATCCATCACATCTCTGTTGTGCCCACAAAATTGTTTGCAATGTATTAAAAGATCATTTAACAATGACATACATACTAGAATTCACAAATCTTTATGAAATTGCACATTGAACAGGACTGTAGAGAGATAGTGTACTTACCCTAGTTTAATTCTTGATTTCGCTAGAAACTTTTGGATTGATGTTTCACAGACAGGGCATTGCATAAAAGAGTGTGCCATCCCTGGGGTGGATGTTGAGCTGGGTGCCCTGTCTGCCCTGGGGTGGACGATCTCACGACTTTCACAAAGAGTTGGTGAGTTATTACCGGCACCCTGGGCAAATTGCAAATTTATTCCCTGACTGAATGATGGGAACAGCTTTAGCAAGACCAATGCTCTGTCCACAGTTCGGTATGCTTCATTGATTGGGGGGGGGGGGGGGGGGGTGTGGGTGATGCAAATCTCTTGTTAACATAATATTAATGGTCATTCCAAGTTGCCATGAGGACATTTAAGAGTCAAGCATGAAGTGTGTGCACCAGACCAGGAAGAACGTGCAGATTCACCTTGGGTCCTTAATGAGCCAGTGAGGTTTTTATCTGCAATCGGAGAGTGACATGATAATTCTCCTCGTACAAGTTACTCTCTGATATATTTTACCTGACCATGTTTTAAAATCATCTCTTAGTAATACACTTACTGTATTATGAAGTACAAGTTGCTCATAATATCTTTCAGATTGTTATAAAATATCTTAAAATCAGACAAAACATTCTGCTGCAAATGTACAATTGCCTAGAGAAAATCTACTCCCCTTTCAAAATTTTCACCCTTTGTGCTTATAGCCTGGATTAAATTGCATTAAATCAGATTTTTTTTCCACTTATTTACACATCTAACCACAACTTCCAAGTGAAAAACAAATTCTACAAATTTCAGAAAATTAATTAAAAATACAAAACTAGAATATCTTGGTTGATGTGTCACCCCCCCCCCCCTTTGCCCCCTTTATAATAGCAATTGTAAGTTAGCTCAGGTGTAACCAATCACCTTCAAAATCACATACCAAGTTAATTGGCCTCCACCTGGTTAAACTTTAGTGAGTGATTATTTCAGAATAAAAATAAGCTTTTCCTGTCGGTCTCCTCTGCTGTGTAGTGCATTTCAGTTCCAGGATAAAGTTGTGGAAAGGCACAGGTCAGGGAATGGGTATAAAAATATTTCAAAGGACTTGAGTATCCCTTGGAGCACAGTCAAGACAATCATTAAGAAGTGGAAGGCATATGGTACCATCAAGACCCTGCCAAGATCAGGCCGTCCCTCCAATCTGGATGACAAAGCAATGAGGAGACTGATTAGAGAGGTCACCAAGAGGTGAATGGCAACTTTGAAAAAGCCCCAGGCCTTTATGGCAAAGACTGGTCATTGTGTGCATGTGACAAGAATATCACAAGCACTCCACAAGTCTGGCGTGTATGGTAGGGCAAGAAGGAAGCCATTACTCAAAAAAGCCCACCTTGAGTCCCGTTTGAGGTATGCAAAAAAAACACTCCAGAGATTCTGAAGCCATGTGGCAAAAAGGTTTTGTGGTCTAAGGAAAGCAAGTGGAACTTTTTGAAAACTAAAATTTTGAACTGGGGTGTAAACTTTCTATAGGCACTGTATTGTTATTATTACAGCCTCCTGAGTTACATGATTATCTCCTGGCAATGTTGAAACTACAAATCATCCAAAATACATTATATCAAGGCTGCGCTATGACAGGTAAGAGGAAAATCATGTTCTTGACTTCTCGCCATCAATGGCAGATATGTCTCCAAAGCATTGACACATAGTTGATGTAATTATTGTTTAAATGTTTGCAGCTTAAACATCAGTTATAAAATTTGGTTTCAATTACAGAAAGCAAAAGTCAATCCCCACGATCTTACAATTGGAACGAATGGCAAAACCAAGTCTTTGTTCCATTTTGATGACAATCCAATGTGCAATGACCGTCTCGTGAAATGTTAACATCACGTATAAGTATCGAGATCAAAATGGGCAACGAGGAAATTAAAAATAAATAAAACAACTTTGATTTGAGTCAAAACTCAGAGAGGTATGCTTTGCTCAAAATTATTCACAGCTCTTGCCACTTTCATCCTCAATTATCCATACTGTGAAGAATCCACAGTTTGAAGTGACATTTTAATGCAAAACATTAGTGGCTCGAAGTTTTAGCCTGATTAGTTAGGATCGTCTGTCTGCCTCCGTCTGTCAAAGGTGCCTGAAGCTGACAAGATGCCAACATCATAAAGTCGATTGTTTTTGGGAATGGTGCCTTATTCCAATGATGGGTGTGTCAACACCTTTTGGGAAGTGAGGTAATTTTAACTGTCATGCAATGGTGTCATTCTAAAATCGTTCCCCTAAATTTGTGAAAAGGTGAGGATTTTTTGTGCACCAGAGTTTGACTTTGCAGGAACATTCCATTTCAACTGAGCTGCCTTATGTAGGACTTGCATTCAATGCATTTCAAAAGCTGCATCATCCATGAGATAAAGTTAATACGTACTTCATTGGACTTGTCTGCATTCAACATTTTGATGCGAATAAGCGAGTAATCAATAAACGCAACTTGTTGTCAACCATGTTTGAACAATCTGCTCTTTTCACATTGTCATGCTGGAATTGCACACAATTCATGATTAAAATTAATTTCTATGTTGAACCTTGCTCAACACCGATACATTTGCAAAAATTAACAAAATATTACAACACGATTTTTTTAAACCATCAGTTTGGCTACTGTCCATATCATTTCACCTTGGGCATGCTGTTCTTTCTTTGTCAGCAATGGATGGATGTCCTCGATCTCAAGCAAAATGACTGGCCTATCTCACAGCAGGACATCTCTCATGCATTTGATTCTGTCTGGCATCCTGTTCTGATTTCAAAGATGTAAGTTAATGGTGTCCAGAGTTCTTTCTCTCCGAGATTGGCTATCAGATATCCTGTGTGCTCGCAAGCAATTGGTTGCCTTGGTAGGAATACTATACCATGCTGTAGCTTTCGAGTATGGTGCCTCTCAAGATAGTGCTTTGGGATTAATTCTGTTCATGATACAAATCAAAGACGTCTTCAAACTGGAAAAGCCATTATGTCGCTTTGTGGATGACACCACTCTGCAAAATCGTTTCACACCCCTCTGTCAGGCAAGCCACTGCAGAATCCCTCTCTACATATCTGTAGAAAATAAGCAACTAAACATCTACCGAGAACATAATATTGTATTCCAAAAAAGCCCCATATTATTGGTTTATCTCTCTATAAGGACAGACAGG
This sequence comes from Eptatretus atami, assembly GCA_035128595.1. Lineage (NCBI taxonomy): Eukaryota > Metazoa > Chordata > Myxini > Myxiniformes > Myxinidae > Eptatretus > Eptatretus atami. Next base: position 79,905,600 of record CM068953.1, on the reverse strand, counting down.
CAAATTCCCCAATTTATTTCTGTGGTCAGAATCTGGCAGAGGTGCAGTATCTGGAGCTCCCTGACTCCATTGCCTTCACCAGCGAAGGTGGATGGAGGTTATGTTTTCACCTCTGTCTGTTTGTTTAATTGGCTGTTTGCTTGTGAGCAGGATATTTCATAAAGTTATGGACAGATTTGGACAAAACTTGGTGGACAGGTTGGGTGTGTGACACGGACAAATTGATTCGACTTTGGTGACGATATGGATCCAGATGCAGACACTAGAATTTTTAAGTGATTCATCACCACTGAGAGATTGGGCAAGCCAGAAACGATATATCGCACATCTCAAAATTTTATGGACTGATTGGATGAAACTTGGTGGACAGGTTGGGTGTGTGATGAAGACGAAAAATTCAATTTTTGATGAAGATTCAAATCTGGATCCAGATACGATCATTTTTATTTTTTAAAGAGCAGGTTGCGGGTCAACAAACATGTTCTGAAAATTTATCAGTATGATTATATGTGCATTAAATAGTTCGTGGAAACTATTGTGGTTGCTTAACTATTGGGAGGATTAATGAAATTTAACTCCGAAGTTGTTATTTCTCGAGGCTGTTGAAAAAAACAGCCGTGTGCCCATATATGGATGGTGACGCCACGTTCTCCAAAACAAAGCGGACGCTCACTCGCTCATTGAAGAAGTGTCCAGTTGAGTGGGCCGTTCTTTCGCTTTTTTTGAGCTTGCAACTGTCTATATTATCCTTTTTTATTTTTAATTATTGTAGAACAAAGTTATTTGGATATTTGTACATCATGCCTCGTACGTGTGTCGTCATGTTTTGCGAAAATGGCTGGAAAACGGGTAATCGCTCCCACCGATTCCCGAAGGAATCAAACATTCGCCGGCAGTGGATAAGATTTGTACAAACAAAACGGGCGAATTTTCCCCCAAAGAAAACGGGTAAAGAGGACCCTTTGGATAGACTTGTTATTTGTGGTGACCATTTCACAGACAAGGATTAGGAAGGCAAGGCAATGAGTGAGCTCGGTTTCAAAACAACTGCTCAAGTGAGACTGAAGCGTGACGCTGTGCCCACCATTCAGCCTTCTCCTCCTCAGCTGGCTCCTGCTTCATCCTCTCACACTGTGTCACTACGATTATTCGTAATTTAGTTTTAATGCCAATTATTCAATTAGCGCCAACATATTTTGCCTTTTCGCAATGTCATCGCAAGGAAAAACACAAAGAGAAGAGAAGAGACTCCCCCCCCCCAAAAAAAACTTTCAAACAACCACACAGGCCGTTCCTTCGCTTCGTAAACGACGACTGGATTGGAGCATTGTGTTTATCTATAAATGCGCATAAGAAATCGAGAGATTATTGGAATACACGAAGTCATCACTTTCCGTAAGTCCGTACGTTGTAACCGTAATGGGGAACACGGCTGAGAATCTCTTCCCACCGGCCACGCCTACGCAGCAACGTGTCCTGTCATTGGTTGGTAAATAAATGGCCATAACTTGGAAGCACTTGTCCGATTAATATAAAACCTTGAAAAGGCACATCCTCAGGTCCCCAGCAATATACCTGGCAAGTTTCAATTAGATCGGACCAGTGGTTGTCGAGAAACAGCGGTCACAGACACAGACGCACAGACGCACAGACGCACGCGCACACACACACACACACACACACACACACACACACACACACACACACACACACACCACACACACACACCAACACACACACACATTGCTGGAATTATAGATAGATATGCCAAACAGTCTCTTGAAAGTTGGGGTTTGTTCTAACTGTTCACTTTCACTGGGATCAAGCTCAGCTGTCAGAAAGACTTCAACACCAAGTCTACAGTGTATAATATATTTGGGTCCATTATTGATTCATTCTATTTCTGACTCTTTAGTGACTCGAGGGTTAAAAATTATTATATCAAGTCACAGACGAATCAAACTTTACATTATTTTATGCATCGAACAAGAAAATGAAAATCCACAAACCAATCTGTCTGGTGGAGTCTGTCAGTTGGAACTGCCGGACAGTCAGTCCTGCCACTTGTACACGAAATAGGCCGTTTTCTGTCACTTGCAAGTGGCTCAAATTTATATGGCTCAGGGCCAGAAACTCCATAGTATAAATTCCCATCATCCTCCGACTCGTCCTCGCCAATATCGGAATGAAAACACTCAATTTCATCGCCGCTGAAATCACTCTCTGATTCGCATCTCGCCATTGCTCACACGCTGTTTCCAAATGTTCACGAAGTTTTCGGAGAACGTGACGTCATAGCATTTTCGTAACTTCCGGACTGTTTTTCGATCACTGACAAAGTTTTGACTTAAAAGTTAATTTTAGCATATTTTGAGTTTCAAATGCAAGAAAATAATTGCCCCAACGATTATTAATGTGCTTACAACCTTCGAATCACGCAAAGTCATCAGCGACCCAAAACCTGCTCTTTAAACTGATTCTTCATAATTGAGAGAAAAGGCCAAAAACAATATATAGCATAATATTTCAAAAAGTTTTGGATGGGCTATGACAATACTTGGTGAATGAGTTGGGTAGGTGACAAGAACAAGTCAAGATTTTGGTTTAGGTCTGGTTGCAGATTTTGGTTCAGGTCTGGTTGCAGATCCAGCCTATCAGAGGGATACGAAACATAAACTGTTCAGCCTGGCGGAGGTAAGCGCTCCACTGAGTGCCATTCTAGTTATCAATGCTATAATCTCACTTGGGCAGATAACATCTTCAAGTTGACCTCAAAAGCTGGCCGCAACTTCCCAATTCTTCCCAAGACACCCCATCTCCCTCCGCTTTGATGCCCTCTAATTTAAGGCCCTCGGTGTCATTGGAATCTCAACTCAGGACACTGAGCCTTAGGGTGTGCTTTGTGCTCACTATACAAGCACTTTGGTGGCTTTGAAGTGTTTACTGCCTCTCTTCTGGTGTTGTTCCTCCTACCCTCCCACCTTGACACCTAGCTCCTGCCCCTACATTCTGCCAGAATCACATTCCTTGTTACAGTCTAGGATAAATAGCGATAACTAGGATAAACTCAACACTCACCTGCATTCTTTCTTACCCCTCTTTGCTCACGTGTGGAACTGTCTTCCCGAGTTTGTTGTCCAAAGCTCTGTCCCACAGGATGAGTTGCATGTTTCTCACCGGCACCTAATGGTCCCTTGCATTTCCATTATCAAGCTGTACTCCCATTATTGAGCAGTACTCCATCTGCTGAGACCCTGTCTCACTCTTCTCATACATTTCCTCTCCTTGGGCTGTGTTGCATCTATTTGTTGTTATCCCATTGTTTTACTTTTTCCACATTTTGTTTGTTCATACATTGACTCCTGTAGTCGCAATCTTTCATGAGCTTTGATGCTCATGTATAAAATAAATATTATATTGAGTAATAAAGATTACATATGCAAAGATGCCACTGTGCTAGGCTAATGCAACACTGGCATTGAAGTGAGACAATGTAAGGTCCAGCCTTCACTGACTGCTAGACTAATGACCAATAATAATGTTTATCATGAGAAATATTACTGAGTTTTAGCAAGTAACATTTGAATTAAGACTTTGACTGGATATGTGTGCTTTGTAATTAGGTTGAAATCTGATGTGCAGGGTTTCATAACTCACCAGCATGCACAAGACTGCCATCTTCCCCTGGATGAGCGCAACAACTGACAGAGCAGTTGCTGGTGCCAGTGATTTGAAGTCCTGTGTTGGGCCACGAGTCAGCCAGCCACGGATACGATGGGTCTCCTGGGTTCAGCACGCCTGGCCTGTGCAAGTAAAGAAACAAAAGGTATTGCATGAGCAACGACTTTCCCATTGGCACAACAGGGCAAATATGATAAAAGTATAACAACACGACAGGGATGAAGCAAAAAAACTATTTCAACACTTGAAAATTTTAGGGAATAATTAATCTGAAATTTTTAATCATGTTGATCCTTTTTTCACCGAAAGGATAAAACTTTCCGAATGTAACTTTGAGAAAATGAAGGGCAAATAAACAGTAAGGATTATCGATCGGAGATAAAGCGATTACTGAAGCACGTGTTTGCCTGAAAATCGCCTTTCTGAGTGTTGGGCTTGATGAGACACACTGAAAGGATAAAAAGTGAGGAAAGCATTTTCTTACCGGCCATTACTCATGACTGTCCCCTGCGTCCTCTGGAAGGTCACTGTAATGGGAAAAAGGAAGCAGTAGCAGCTGCAGCTCCGAGCCAAGTGATATTTTCCTTGGGATGACACAAGCCATTTACCAGGCTGACAAACGTGCACCCGCCTGCCCGCAGCATCAGGCTGCTCTAGTTTGCCAGGCCTCAAAGAAATCTAGTGTCCAGTTTTACCTGTTACCTCGTTGTCCGAACCACTGTGACCTACCAACCACTACATTCCCTCGCTCTGCCACTGCAGACATGACCTTCATCATCACAGTGATGGATTCATCTCCAGAATGAAGCATCATCATGATGAATGGCTGCTGGCCATTGCATCCTGATTGCAGTTCAATGGGAAATATTTCAGATGGAATTAAAAGCTCCGTCAGATTGTTTCTGCCTCTCGCCCTCCCTCCAACCTGCCTCCACGACCCTCCCCAGGTTAACGATTGGAAGAACAGCACAATTCTTACCAACTAAACGTCTCCCTTCAAACACCCATCTGAAATGACACAACCTTGACCTTAATTCTTGTTGATACATTTAGCAGCTCAATTTTAACTTCTCTTCCCACTGCATTCACATAATGTACCACTTCCCTTTAAAAGGAAGGTGAGTGGTCGAGACTCGAGATTAATGGACATTATTGGATCATTAGTGTTCATTTTACTACTCTGCCTGACAAAACTAGACAAGTTATTTGAATCCGTCCCATTCTGTGAAATGTTATGCAATGGACTGCAAAGCCAAACCTGATGCACTGAGATTTGTGATCATTTCTCTAATGCAACAATCCTCTGGTGGTGTTTTGCATTAATTGCCCCAAGACATGCAAATAAAATGTTAAATTCAGATTTTGTACAGCTCACCCCATTAGCCTCATAGCAATTCGAAGAAGCAGGTGTGACTTTTAATCATGAGTATGGCAGTTAACATGCAGGCAATGAATTGTGGTTAAGCTGTGCCCAAAGGGATATGAAAGCAGGGCATACCTGCAGGAGTAAAGGTGAAGGAGCGAACTGCAAGAAGGTAAAGCAAATTGTTAGAAGTGAAGAGCAAGGCCACACCTGCAGTTGCATGCATAGAAAGCTGTCTCTAGTTCAAGCATGCAAACATTGAGTATGCACCTTCAATCCACCATGCATTCCCTTCCCAAACTTGAGTTCCAGAGCACAATTTATAATCCCCACAATTATCCTTCTTTCACAAACTATTACAATGTAATGGAAGCAGTTTTGAGAAACTCCTATGTATACATTACAAGACTGATGTCTGGCCTTACAAGCATTGTATATCTTTACGTAAGTCTGCCGAAGTTAAGGTCTTGGTACATATCCCAAACAGCCAACTCCCATTACTTCTGTTTTTTTTTTAAACCAGCTGACACACATTCTCCTTCTCCAATATCAACAATATTGTTCATCTAGTTCAACATTAAAATGGTAAAAATTGATAAATAAGCCCTACATCTCTCATATCTTCTCCCGTGTCCTAGTTAACTGAAAAACAATGTCCTGATTCATGATTGAAATAATCAGCAAATCAATGACTGTGAGCTTTACATGATCTTCTTGCATAGGAAAAATATAATATGATGAAGCAAACCACGGGCATGTAGTCAGCTATCCATAATGTAGCATTCAACTACACTCAAATTTGAACAAGCCCGAGTGAGTTCCTTAGTTCAAACTCAACACGCATGCCTACAGCAATGTGGACCATTATCTAGCTCCAATATCACCAAATATAGCTCAACAATTGTACTACAACCAGATGGGTAAAGAGTAAATGATTAGTTGGAATTGACTCCTGCAAAGGAGCGCTTAAAACATTTTAAGCCAGAGCTCAAATTCTGTTTTAAAAAGTTGTGTGTCACTTTGAATGTTCTGATTGTTGTCACCACTGTGATGACATCGCACCACCTCAAAGTCGAAGGAAGGACAAATGCATGCTCTGGTTCGACTGTACCACACCTGCATAGTTGCTCAAGCCTTTACGCTTCTTGCGGCGGCAATAGAGCCACACGCTGAAGCCCATGAGGATGACCCAGCAAGCTCCACCAATTCCAGCGATGAAGGCCGGCTGCTTCACCACATCCGTAATCTGTCCTGCCAAGCTCACATTGCTCCCCGGCTCCACTGAGACTGCACCTCCACCAAAAGCTGCCAGGGTGACACCCAGTTTGGAACCATAAGTCGTGTGGCTTCTTACAACCTACAGTGCCACTCACTCCCATCCTCTTTTCCGTGAGAGCTGAAGATTTATATATTTTTTGCTCATCATTCTGTCATACAAACAGCAATTGAATCGTGAAATGTACCATGTGTTGTCAACCAATGTGTGATTTATACCAGTTCGGTTGATTGATCACTCAATAATCAGAGGATTTTATTATACCCAGGGAAGAAAAACTTTGGTTTTCAATCTCTATGCTGCAGTGGAGAAAAAACAAAATGAATACATATAAAGAAGCAGAGTTGTGCCTACAAGCCAGTCATTTTCCTTTCTTTGCACAAATACAAGGTTTGCACACAAATAGTTTTTTTCTGTCCCAGCCACAGGCAAGTAATCTGGGGAATAATTTCACCTCATGATGTCCCTGTCAGCCCAAAGGTAATCAATTTCACAGGTGGGCAGCTGAGCGTGGCTCATTGTGCAGGCAGGTGAGAAGCGTGGTGTGAACCTGTTTGCCAAAACCCGTAGCTTATTACAGGGAAAGCCCTTGCCGTCTCAGGGTGAGCAGGTGGATTGGGGGTAGTGGTGAATGAAAGAAGTGGGGAAATTGTGTAAGTAGTAAGAGTTACATGGCACATTGTGGATGAATGTGATTAATATTCACAAAATAACCCCACGCAATCTTTGGCTGGTATCCTGTTTTCAAACACCATGCTTATTACAAGCTCTTCACAGCAACATATCATCCATGAATATCTGTTTAGTCGTGCTAAAATTACCACCTTATTCACTTAGCACTGACACCGAGGAAGCCAACCGGAATTAAATTAAATAGACTGACATGAAAAATTGCCACTGAAGAAAAGGTCACACATCCTGATTACACAACACTTCCGATTTGGTGCCAGTATTGCTACAAGAACCATTGAAGGCTCGATGTCCAGCATTGAATTTGACCATCAATATCACTTTCCATATCGAAGAGGATCATGGCTGTATTTTCTTGTTTCCAAACTGCAAAACTCTTCCCACCTGCTCAATCTCTTCTACCTACTGCCTCATCTTGGCTGCAACATCCGAAACTAAACCATTAAATTAAGGGATAACTTTTTGACTTCATGCGGTCAGGTCAAATGAAAGAAGAATGTCACAAATCATGGATTTACACCAACAAAGCGTTTAAAGATTCGATGAGGAAAAATTTGGTGGCTACGTCATTTGCGATGTCCTCATATACTTTGCATCGATGCCTGTCCTTAACTAATGAAACAAATGCACTTGACTAAATTTGTTAACTGTGCTAACCTTCCTTTTTCACCTGCAGAGAAGAGCTAATATTGTGAGACTTGAAATTATCAACAAAAATAAAGTACAAGGATGACTTTAGTGGGTGAGAATAATTATGTGAGGACCTCACTCACAAGGTTTATAAAAAAACAGGTCAAACTAGAAGTGCACTCGGGAGAGCACATACTTTCACCAAGCTGATTGGTTTATGATTTGTATCCCACTGATAGGCCGGATCTGGATTTGGACCTGAAACAAAATTTAATCGGCTTGTCGTTGTCATGTAACCAACTCGTTCATCAATTTTCAGAGGAATCCGTTCTTCACTTTTTGAGATATCCTGCTATATGTCGTTTTTGGCACCATCTCTAAATGTTGAAAAATCACGTAAAAATATTCTCGGAATGGATTCAGATCTTCACCAAAATCGAAGCAATTCTTCCTTGTTACATACTTAACCTGCCTACGAAATTTCGTCTGAATCCGTACACAACCTTTTTGAGATATCATGCTATATGTCGTCTTCACCCTATCACTCAATGGTAAAGATTCACTTCAAAAATTCTCGGATCCGGATCTTCACCAAAATCGAAACAATTCTTCCTTGTTACATAGCCAACCTGCCCACCAAGTTTCATCCGAATCCGTCTAACTTTTTGAGATATCCTTCCATATATCGTTTTTGGCACCATCTCTCAAAGGTGAAAAATCACATTAAAAATTCTCGGATCCAGATCTGGATCTGGATCTTCACCAAAATCAAATAATTTAGTTCATGTCACATACCAAAGCTCTCCACCAAATTTTGTCTGGATTCTTCACAACTTTTTGAGATATTTTGTTCACAAACAAACAAATAAACAAGAAAAAGACGTGCAGAGCATGATACTTGCAAAATCCACCCCCCTCTCCAAAGGTTGCAATGGATACATCAAATTGTCCATTTCATTAAGATTAAAATTGACAATCTTAATCAAAGCTCAGGTCTGCCATCGGAAAAACAATTGATTATTTTTCAGATTGAAATTGATGATTTTAGAAGTTTGACCTTGAATTGACCTTTGACCTCAAAAATAGTTGCTTTCCCAATTCAGTGATGGAAATTCAGTATGCAAATCATGTTCAACTTTCAAGTTAATAGGATGTAAAATGACGATTTTTTCAGTTGAAAATTGATTTTCGATGTTTGACCTTGAGTTGACCTTTGACCTTTTGATCTCAAAAATAGTTAGTTTCTGAATTCAGTAATGTACTATGCCATTGCTGTTTAATTGTCAAGCCAATCGGATGAAAATTGAGATTTTTCAGATAAAATTGATGATTTTAGAAGTTTGACCTTGAGTTGACCTTTGACATTTTGATCTCAAATAGTTGGTTTCCAAATTCATTGTCACAATATGCAAATCCTGTTCAAATTTCAAGGATGAAAAATGACGATTTTAGAAATTTGACTTCAAGATATCCTTTGACCTCAAAGTGAATAGGCTTCTCAGTTGAGACTACCACTACAGCTTGGTAAAGTTTCCTGAAGATCGGTTTAAAATTGTGACCTGTAGGCGATTGACAAACAAACAGTCAGACAGAATAACAAAATCGACTGACTAATATACTTGAAAAGTCTTAGATTGTGCAAGTAGTAAACCATAAAGATGTCTTGCATAGCACGATACTTGGGAAATCCATAAAACAAATTTGACCTTAAAAATAATTGGTGGTTGAATTCAATGACAAAATACACAAATCCTCTTCAAATTTCAAGTCAAATGGAAGAAAATTGACAATTTTAGAAATTACAATGTTGACTTTTTGGTCTCTCTTGACCTTTTGGCTTATGTTAACCTCAAAAATACTTGTTCATGAAATTTAGTGACCTGATATGCAAATGCTCTTAAAATTTTAAATCAATGGGATGAAAATTGAGGATTTTATAAATTCCAAGTAAGTTGTTGACCTTTGGCCTATGTTGACCTTTTGGTCGATGTTGACCTCAAAAATAATTGGCTGGTTGAATTCAGTGACCTAAAATATAAATCTTCTTCAAATTTCAAGTCAATCAAATGAAATTTAAGGATTTTAGACATTCCACCTTAGTTATTGGCCGTTGGCCTATGTTGACTTAAAAATAATTGGCTGGTTGAATTCACTGACCTGAAATATAAATCCTCTTCATATTTTGAGTGAATCGGATGAAAATTGAAGATTCCAGAAATCTAAATGAAGTTGTTGACCTTTGGCCTATGTTGAACTCAAAAATAATTGGTTGACCGATGTTGACCCAAAAAAGAAAAGAAAAAAAGAAAGAAAAAAAAAAGAGAGAATTCAGTGACTTGACATGCAAATCCTCTTCAAATTTCAAGTCAATTGGATAAAAATTAAGCATTTTAGAAATATCACCTAAGTTGGTGACCTTTTGGCCTATGTTAACCTTTTTGACCTGAAAAACAATCGGCTTCTTGCTTATGACGAACTCTACCATGTGGTGAAGTATCGTGAAGATTGGTTTAAAATTGTGACCTGCAGGCGACAGACAGACAAACGGAATCACGCACACAACCACCCAATACACTTGAAAAATCTTCATTTTGTGCAGGCAATAAACAAACAAACAGACAGACGGACAGACAGGGGTGAAAACATAACCTCCATCCACCTTTGGTGGTGGAGTATGAAAAATGACTATGTTTAAGAACAAACAGTCAGGATAAAAAATAAACACCATATTCAATAAATTACCAGGAAGTAGTGGAGAATTTGCAGAAATGAAAATCATTTGATGGGCCTTTCATTTAAACTTAAGCAGGCTTGATAGGCCTACTTGCCTCCTTCTGGGTTAAAGTTTCTTCGACTAAATAAGCAACAGGAAGGTCACCTATCGAGTGTTCCATGAAATTATGATGGTCATTATATATTTTGGTTGAAAAGCAGTGATTGCTATCAGTGCCAAACATCACATAAAACATGAAAAGAAATCATGTGCAAAAACATTTCAGCACATTTTATGAGGTTTTAACTAAAGGCCATCGAGAAAAAGAACAAAAGAGAAAGGCGGTGTTACTATTCGCTGAGATGAACAGTGCAACTCTGATGCAACAATGCCTCAGAACTTTGTTTGGGACAAGATGAGCATCATGAAGAAACACAATGCTTTGATTTCAGAGAAATTGAAGCAAAAGGCAGTGTGGTCAAATCAAAGTAGCCTTGGTAATGATCAGAAGGTATGCCAGAGAGGTTTGAAGCATGACGGACAGTAATAAATCACATTTCCAGCACATCAAGCCCACAGACAAAATGGTGGTTCACATTGAACATGTTGTTCATGACAAACAAGTCTCAAAGGAAAATTGTATATATTTGCTCAAAAAGTAGTTGTTTCATAAAATAAAACTTTCAATTGCAATTGTAAATGTATTATCTATTGCTGGGATAGATACCCTGTACTTTAGGACTTGGCCATCATTTTTAGTTGTGGAAGTACACACAAAGCTGAGGTTTTGAACTTAGCTTGTGAGCCTGTTTTGAGTGAGAAAAATACAATTAATTGACAAGGAGGAAGTATAAGATACATTAAAGAATAAAAGTCATATTATCTTCATATGGACAAGGTACATAAGTGACATTAGCAAAAATTTAGGAAGAAATAACAACTGCAGGTAATTTGTTTCCTTTCAGGCTTTTCCTTGAACTGAGTCATGATGTTTCACACGAGAGCAGTTCAAGGGTTATGTGAACGTTTTATTGGAGAACATGTTCATAAAAATTAGTGAAATGCTGAAATATTGTGCAATAATATGGTCTACTCGAAACAAGTTACACAAGAAGTGACATCAATGCTGGTCAAATAATTCTGGGTATAAACAAGATGGCAATCCACATGCCAGAAACGTGTGCTGTGGAAAAGCAGTGTATCCTGAACAGCAAACGAGCTGAAATTCACATGGATGCCATCTGTACAATTTGATGAGGCATGTCTTTCATGTTATTGTTTGTTTAAATGTTTAGCAGAGAGTTCAAATATGGCCGTAAATTTGGAAGTGATGTTGCGCCTTCTTACGTGCAACCAACTGCTGCCACTTGAGCAATCATAACATGTGTTCAACAGGTAATTTTGGAGAATCACTGGATTACTACGTATAAGTGAAATTGGAGAGGAGTGGCATGGTCGTTTTGGATAGTGTGAAAACAATCATTCCTTCTCAATGGAAATTCATAAAGGTTAGTGCAAGTTGGGTATCAAAGGAACTCAGATGTTTGAATAAAAAGCAACTGGTGTGGCCATTGCAACAGAGGTCCTGGAATACTACCAGAGGGAGGAAGATGATTACTTCAATAAGATTATCACTTGTGATGAGACCAAGGAGATCATTTCACACCAGAGTGCAAGCTTGACAGCATAGAGTGGAGACATTCTTAATCCACACTGTAAAGAAAAAAAACTGAGAACAGCACTCGGTGGAGTGCATACCTCCACCAAGCTGATTAGATTAAGTTTGGTATCCCACCGATATTAAGTTTGGTATCCCACCGACAGGTCGAATCTGGATTCGGACCTGAACTAAAATCTAATCGGCTTGCTCTTGTCATGTAACCAACCCATCCACCAAGTTTCGTCCGAATCCATCCTTAACTATTTGAAATATTGTGCTATATGACGTTTTTGGCCCGATCACTCAATGGTGAAAAATCACGTTAAAAAACTTCTCATATCCGAATCCGGATACAGATCTTCACCAGAATCGAATCAATTCATCCTCGTCACCCATCCAACCTGTCCCACCAAGTTTCGTCCGAATCCGTCTACAACTTATCGAGATATCCTGTTCACAGACAAACAGGGGTGAAAACATAACCTCGTTCACCTTCGGTGGCAGAGGTAAATAAGATAGGTACGACTTTACTTCTTTGTAGATTGTGGTAAAATTGTTTCATGTATTCACTGATGAATCCATACTTTTGTTTGTTTATAGAATCATGCGATAAAAGCTTGAAATTGGATGAAAATTGTCACCTGTCAGAAGAAATCACAAAACTCATCCAGTTCGTAGAAAATAAAACAATGAAGTGACCGAGCAAATTTTTGTTCGGATTTTTCAAAATGTATTTTAAGGAACAATTTGCCATACACAGGCCATCACCATCAATAAACAATTGTAAAGTTATGAAATTTTTTTTCCACATTCATAATTTATCCACTGACTCAGACTGGAGAGGAAAAGGTGAATATCCTAAATAATGGAAATGTTGACATACGGTACTCAAAAAATACCAATACTACTACTACTACCACTACTGAGCTCTACTTTAATGGCCATAATCATTCCCATCTTCTTGTGGGGCTGGCCAGGGAAAGTTTTTGGCCAGTCTTTCAGAAACTGCTCAATTGGAGCTGATTTTGGAAGGAATTTGTAATTTACTCTTGTGGTGCCAGAAATAACTCACCTACTTTGTGTAAAACATACTGTGGAATGTGGAACATCCTCCAACTAATGCTAGCTGAAGGGTGACCCACCCGACGTAAGTTTCTCTCTGAGAGAGGCCATAAAAATGGCTCCGACAGAGGTGGGATAGCTGGAATGTAGATACGCATGATTGGCTAAGTGGCTTTTACTTGTAAATTAACTACCCTGTGATTTTTTTTGTTTTTGATACCTGCTAGGACATGCAGAGGGACATATAGTGCCCTCTGTAGGTTAGTGCAGGGATTTGTAATTTGCTCAGGGTGCCAACGATAACTCGCCTACTTTTTCAGAACGTCACCGTGGGATCTTTAACGTCGACCAAACAAGGCTGGGAGATGGGACTCCAATTTTAACATCCATCTGAGGGATGGCACACATTGATGCATCACCCTCATGCAAAAACACCAGGATAGCTGGGTCAAGATTCGAATCCAGGCTAAACAACTCAGAGGTGAGTATACATACCTCGAAGCTATTCTTCCGCCCTCCCTCCCCCCCCCCAACTAAATGGGCTAAACTGAGCTACATAATCATTGCTCGGAGAGTGAAAAGTGATGAATTTCCAGGAGTTATTTTACAGCTTGAAAAAAAAATCTGACTGTCGCTTCAATACTTATGCTATTACAATTATTTTTATAAAAATACTGTGTGTGGACCGATCAGCGACTCTCCCCTCTCCTCCCCCTCCCCCACAAAAGAAGAGAAGACATTGTATTCAAGGACAGCTTCAGGCAACACATCCTCTGCAGTTCCTAGCTAAATGTCAACTTCACATGACCTACAAGAGCTTTCCTGTAGCTCAAAGGAATACTACTCTCACTTAAGGCCCACTAAGCCTGGTGTTGTCTTCGCGGTTAGGGTGGTGGCTTGGGATCCTAGGGTCCTGAGTTCAAGCCCCGTTGTCCGCTGAATTAATACACCAGGGGGTTGACTCAGCCTGTCATCCTTCCGAGGTCGGCAAATTGAGTACCAGCTTGCTGGGATAATTGAGCCATTCGAGTATCCTGCGTCGGAGTGGCGACCCGTCCAGGATTGTGCCCAATAACCCAGGAAACTGCTTCGTCAGCACCGACACTCTCTGTGCAGAGTATGGTTCCAATATTAAGGCCCACTCCTCACCTCATTATAGTCCCTCTCCAAGCTTTCTTACTCACAGGTTACTTTGTACCTCGATCCCATCTCTTCACCTCTCTCACCTGTTCCTCCATCATTCATTCCCTTGCTTGTTACATCAACTTTTTGTGCTAATGTTTTACGTTTCCTTTATTTCCCCCAATAAAATTACCTTCCTGCTCTTCCAAGAGCCTATACCTTGTATAACAAACCTAAAATACATGTTCCATGTCATTTACTCTCTTTTATTCAACAGGAAACAACCTTTTGTCTTCTAATGTTTCCTCATGACTCAGCCTTAGAAAATTCTGGAACTCGCCAAATATCTTTCTGTTGAATACTCTCAATTGCAATAAAATCCTGATTTGAAAAGAATGATACAATTGGCTGCTAAATAGAGCATGTGCTTCAATCCTGGAAAATCTCACAGTTCTCTCACCTTTCACCCTCACCCTTTCTCACTCTTTCATCAAGCAAATTCGCCTATCTATCTATTTCCACTGCAAAAAGTTCATTGGCTTGAACTTTTAGGCCTCACCATCATCCAGGACCTTTTCTGGGCAGACGGCACAGCAAAGTTGGCCTCTAAAGCCAGCCACAAACTAGATATCCTCCATCAATCCATGGAAAATCAGAACTACTCACAATCTACAAAGCCATTGTCCACAGTTCAATGGAGTGCTGCTCTCCACCATGGGCTGGCACCCCAGAATCACATCTGTTTCTCCTGGAATGTGTGGAATGTAAAGCTCTCAAAATTATTGGAATATTCCGTGACAAGACCGAAGCACAAGGTTTGTTGCGCTAATATAGCAGGCAAGTCAGTGGTTTCTATTTTTACAGTTTATTTTCAGATATTGCTCCCTCTGTTCTCTCTCAATCCTCCGACCCTCCCTATCTATGCACGCATTCTCCCAATAACCCCCTTCTGGTGGAACTTCCAAAATCCAGGCCGACTGCACATCTCAACTCTTTTATTCCTCGCTTTCCGTCTATGGAACCACCTCCTCAAGGCATGTCTGTCTCCCTCTTCCCTCTCGAACTTCAAGCTAGCAGTGCACCCTCAACTCTTGGCACCCCCAATTGTGACTCCTGATCTTTATTACCCCCATTAACCTGTCTTAACCCAACCATCTTTTTTGATAGCTTCAGTGTTTCTTCCTCTCCTCTCTCTCCTCTTTTCCTGTTTTACATTCCATTGATGTTTCATCATCATCCTCCATATGCAGCACAAGGCTGCAGGCAGCATCATCGGCTTCGGGTGCAACTGTGCTGCTGATGCAATGCCCCGATTACCAGTACACTGGTACTCATTTTGCCGACATCGGAAGGATGACAGGCCGAGTCAACCACACCTGGTGTTCTTCAACGGAAATAATATGGGCTCGAACTCAGGACCCGAAGATCCAAAGCCAACACCAGGCTTCCATTGATGTTTGTCCCACTGTGAGTCCTCCCCTGCTCCACCATGAGCCTCATTCCTGTAAATAAAAAAAATCCATTTGTTTTGAGCCAAACCAAAAGTAATGAAAAAGCAAACATATGTTATAAAACCAATAAAGACAATGAGTACTAACACATTTTGCCGATTGCATCATTAGGGGACATCTATTTATTACGTACACATGGAGGGAATTTGAAGGCGGATTCAGTGGGGTTGGGGGAGGGGGGTTGGGGTGGACATGTCAGTGTGCACATGGAGTGCTCAGAGGAATGATAAAACAGGTTCAAAATTTCCCATATTCTGTATAATGAATGCACAGCCTCAATATTCTTGCTATTCATGCATTAATACACTCATGTCTCCCACTTGATTTTAATGTATGTGTGAGAGATACCATAAGAGCTGAGAGGATGACTTAGAGGTATGTACACTCACCGCTAAGCTGTCTAACCTGGGTTTGAATCCCGACTCAGCAATAAACTGTCCTCCCAGTTTTCCACAGGCAGGGTGATTCATCAATGTGTGTGCTGTCTCTCAGATGGACGTTAAACTGGCGTCACATCTGCTGGCATTAGTTGGTGGACATTAAACATGCCACTGTGTCCTTTGTGTAGAGTAGCAAGTTATTGCGAGCACCCTGAACAAATTTCCAAATGACTGCCCTGACCTCCAGAGTCAGAGTAGTGACTCGTCCAGGATTGTAGTGTGCTTATAACTGCTTCAGCAACACCAATGCATAGAGCACAGTACATCCATCCATTGGGACCATACTCTGTGCGGAGCGTTGGTGCTGCCGAAGCAGTCTCCTCGGCTATTGGGCACAAGGCCGGACAGGTCGCCACTCCGATACAGGACATCAGCAAGCTGGTACTCACTTTGCTGACCTCGGAAGGATGACAGGCAGATTTAACCCCACCTGGTATTAATTTAACATCCGAGAGGGATTTGAACTGAGGATCCTCGGATCACAAGCCCACCACCCTAATCATTAAGCCAACACCAGGGATGTACAGTACATGATGACGATGAAACTATATGCAATAATACTTCAAAATTGTACTCCATTAGAAAAGGAATGACAACCTTCACCATGTCCTGTGAATGATGTCCTTGCTTAAAGTTGAGCTCGTCGAGAATCTGTTGCTCCTTCCCTTATTCTCCATCATTAAAATCTAAATCGCACAAGTAATCAATCCCTCGTGTCGTTTACCATCTCTTCATACCAAATATCCTCGAGCAATTTGTTCTCCTGTATGTACGTGCAGGTTTACTTGTAACTACTAGTTATATATACATTGTATATACCTCCAACAATTCTTCCATATCACCACCTAAAGTCTTCATGTTAAAACATGGGGACGGTGGTTCTAATGAGGTGCATTAAAAAAAAGCACGTGAAGATTCCTTCAAACATTAAAGTTACTTTAAATAATAAGAAACACAATCACTTTTTTTTTTATTGACATGGAATTTGCTTCTTGACTTGAAAGAGCATACTAATTCAATAAGATGACATCATTGGTTGGACAAATTATATCAGATGTGCGTGTGTCTGTTGACAATCGACAGTAGTTTTCTTGATCCATGGCCAATCATTTTGCTTCCTCATATGTCATGCCTATGACAGCAGGGTCCTTCCTGATGGTGTCTTTGAATGCCATTCACTGTCCCCTACGACGTTTATTTCGAACCAGCTGGCACCAAGCATGTCTCGGGATTTGAGACACCCTGGCAACATTCCTGGACCACCAGAGCCTCCAAATTCGAATTGCGATTTCATTCTTGGTTTTTTTTTGTATTCCTAGTCAAGGCTCGTATGAGAGCTAACACACATTGCACAGCAAGGGGGGCATGAGACAAGAGGGCTGGAGTGGGAAGGGCAAAACAGTCGGAACAGAGACCTTATCAGATCTGTGGAAGGGAGAGGGATGGGGCGGGGAACACGGGGTATACAAGATGGACATTACAGGACTTTCAGGAAGGAAAGCAGGGAATTGAAGGAGGTGGGTTTGGGGTGGATTAACGGGGGTAGAAATGATCGAGGATTTGGATTAGGAAGATAAGAGGTGGTGGTGAACGGCTGTTTTGAAGGCCTGGAGGGAAGAATGGGATTGTAGAGAATGAGGGAGATTATTGTAGAAGGTGGGGAAAAAAGAGTAATGAAAGAGTGAAGGTGAGAAGTGATTCATGATTTTGGTAGTTTTACCAGAAGGGGCTTTGC
>CM068953.1:79867404-79881799 GCA_035128595.1 Eptatretus atami | reverse complement strand
AGAGAGAATATCTATTCTTTGAATTTTACAAATGATCCCATATTTACCAATATTCTGGTATATTTCTGTCTGACACTTTTCTGAACGATTTTGTTACGATCATTAACAACCAATTTATCCCCAATATTTGTTTTCGCCTCACCTGTTTTATTTCCTGAATTAGTTTCGCCCCCCCTCCCTGCCCCTATATATGTAGTATGTATATATATATATATATATATATATATTATATATAATATTATAATATATATATATATATAGTGCCTGCGGTTCTGCAGAACCGCATGCATCCAAGAGACAGTAGGTCCCAAAGACAGTTATTCCATTAATATACGTGTCGATAGTCTCCCTTCTTTTGCCTAGCCGGGACCAATACACGGGAATGCGTTGCGATGATCTCATATCTAGGTTGCTTACATCATTTTTTTCTTCATTTCATCCAAACTCTTCTTTTCGCTGATTATTCCTGAGGTAAATCAGCCACGTGCACCTTCGCTGTGAGTTGGGCTCATGGAGGCTAGGCGTGCGGCACCGTTGGAGGGAACTGCTGCACAGAGATCCTCGTTCCCGGGACGAGCTCCAAAACCCAACGTGTGCACGCGAGTCATATAGTGCGCCTTAGCAGTGCGGGATTATCGACTCAAGCTTCCGATGATGCTGGGGAAGATTGCCGGTTGCATTAAAAAAGGCATGTGAATGAATACCTCTGAAGAGGCTTCAAGAATGGTGTTTTCACAACACAAGCACAGCCAGCATGATGCCCACGCTGCACGAAACGTATACGGAGCCGACAAGACGACTCCACGCCATGTTGGGTGGATACGAGTGTGCGGAATAGAAGCAGCTTGTTCCTTTTCAACCTCAATATCTGACACATTATGTGTTTCGCCACGCACAGGCCAGTGGGAGTCATGCGAATGCGAGCGCTGGCCACGTGCATAAATGACCGAACACGCGCGCTGTATGGAATTGCTTGAAGGCAGACACGTACGCGCTTGCGAACGTGCATTGGATTTATCCATAATGATTGTGCCTTCAGCCTCGCTGGCAAGCAGCGGGATTTCCCCTGTGGATGGTGGGCATCTTCTCATCTCGACAGCTAGCAAAGGTGCGATCGAGCCGGAGACATGAACAGTGGCGGGCCACGTCGCACGAGCGGGCATCTTGATCGCACTGGTCGGTGAGGCCCGAGCAGGCATGCGGGCCCTCAGCGATTGCCAGAGCATGGCCCAGGGGTTTTTGCAGGACGATTCGCATGCAAATTTCAGTGTGGGCGATTCATGTCATGTCGTGGGTCGGAGCGGAATATTGCACTGTCTGAGATGCCTTGCCGGAAACGAAGTGAGGCGGTTTCCGGCCAAAGTTGGTGGCGCAGTGAGGGTCAGGGCCAATCACAGCGCCCGATACAGGTTATGACATTTGCGACTCGGAGGTGGCCCCCTCCCTGTGTGGCAGGTCCTATAAAGGTCAGAGCGGTCCCTCCTCTTTCCTCTTTTTCCACCTCTCTGCCACTCTCGCATTGCCCTCGTCGACACCGCCACTATGACCCCCCTCTGCTGTCTGGACTCCACCTCCTCATCGTCCCCCCACACGACGTTACCCACCAACATACCTGGTCCCGCCTACTACTGCCATCCTCGCAACTCTGGACTCCGCCCCTTCTCCACTCAAGCCCCTCCTTTCCGAACACAGTCTCCACACTGCGGCTGAAGCCAGAGACGACGTGCCACTGTCGGTACCGCAACACGGAGCATGTCCCCCTCCCCCCTGCCCTGAAACATATATGGTGGCGCGTCGTGCTATCAAGCCAAAGGTACCGAGATCATAGCCTCAACTCCTTTCCCTTCCTGTTGCAAATCTACCTCTTCATCGGGTTTCCTGTTCTGTGTGTGTGTGTGTGTGTGTGTGTGTGTGTGTGTGTGTGTTGTGTGTGTGCTGGCACCTGTCTGTTTAAGTAAGCTGCAGAAGATCCTTATTGTTATTATTGTTATTATTTTCGCGTTAAGTCTGCTCTTTGTCCCCTTTTGTAAGCTGCTTGTTTATTTGCTGCACCACACCTGCCTCCCCTATCTCTGCACAACACACCCCAATAAATCCTTTATCGTACCACATACCTTTCCTCGCCCACTGTTAATAATTCATTATTAGGAATGTTCCCAGCTCGTCTTTGTGGATTCTTTCATTGATCCAGCATGGTATGAATCCTAGTTTAGCCGGGACTTAATGCCCAACGATCCGTTCCTTTTAGCCGGTACGTCCTTGGCAGTGTCGCTCGGCTGGATCCGGTCTGGTAGAGTGATCCGGTTCAGACAAGGCATACCGAGGGCGTGTTCCCCGGTAATTAAAAACCCACGTGATAATTAGGTAACCCGATTAACCCATAGACGGAGGAACCTAGGTCACACGGTTGAGTTATTGACGTCCACGGTCGGTTAAGCGACCCGCCGCGTCACGGAATTATCTGTGTGCGATGGCCTACAATTCCGTGGAGTCTGGTGGAAACCGAGATAGCTTCCCCACCTAGTGGTCTTCTCACCTGATCCCCGACCCGCAACAATATATATATAATATACTATATATATATATATATATATGTTAGTAACACATGCATGTATATATATATATACATATATTATATATATATATATATGTTTAACACATGCATGTATATATATATATATATATATATATATATATATATATATATATATATAGTTTAACACATGCATGTATATATATATATATATATACACATATATATATATATATATATATATATATACATACACATACACCCTGAGCAAGTTTTTCATGCTCCGTCACCCTGAGCGAGTGGTTCACGCTCCTTCACCCTGAGCAAGTGTTATGCACTCCATCACCTCAGCGACTGGTTCGCGCTCCGCCACCCTGAGCGAGTGGTTCGCGCTGTGACACCCTGATTGAGTGGTTCCTGCTCTGTCACCCTGTGTGAGTGGTTCACGTTCTGTCTCCCTGAGCGAGTGGTTCGCGCTCCATCACCCTGAGTGAGTGGTTTGCAGTCTGTCATGCTCAACGAGTAGTTCGTGCTCTGTCACCCTCAGCGAGTGGTTTGCGCTCCGTCACCCTCAGGGAGTGGTTTGCGCTCCGACACCCTCAGCGAGTAGTTCGTGCTCCGTCACCCTCAGGGAGTGGTTCACGCTCCGTCAACCTGAGCATGTGGTTTGCGCTCCATCACCGTGAGGTCATGGTTTGCACTCTGTCACCCTGAGCGAGTAGTTCGTGCTCTCTCACCCTGAGTGACTGGTTCGTGCCCTGTCACCTTGAGCAATGCAGCACACTACCAGCGAAGCACATGGGTGAAAGTTAATTTACTTGGGCTGGGAATCAAACCCAAGGGCGAGTACACTCGCTCTTCGATATTCTGTTAACATACTTTGAGCATTATGAAACCTGTTCAAAGAACCACTGTTGTATACTACTTCATTTCCTCAGCTGGGCACTGTTTATCATCGAGGTTTCGATCCTTTCAGCCTAGAACCTCTCCAAACGGCGGATCCACAGCCCCGGCGCAAGTCCACACCAGTAGATTACTAAACATCAAGGGACCCACAACCTCAAAGTTGTGTCCAGACAGTCAGTCAACACAGCAATGCAATATCCTTAAACAAACGAATTTAATTATTACTTTTATTTAAAGTATTACCAAATATGAATAAATTTAATCATACACCACGTCATATGATAACGTATTAAGCGATAAACACAACCTTGTAGACATGTGCATTACACAGCACCTCCATCTCAAGACTCAAACTGTTATTCAAATATTCATACTCTCACCGTTTGATGCAGGGATGGGGCCTCGAAGGCCCGGCAAAATTTTTGTTTTGCTATAACTATGTTGTATTAATTTTTTTGTATGAGCCTCATTCTATGCTCCAATCATTTACTTACACACAATTCAGTGACATAAATATAAAAAAAATATTCATTCAGGTTCGTGGGAAAATCTTCATTTATAACACAACCCCCCTTATGCATTCCTGGGGCCTTAGAGGCCCGGTATGATTATTGATGTACTATAACTCTGTTATATAACTACTTTCATTGCAGGAGCCTCATTATTTGCTGCTATAACTTACAAATAATTCTGTGGCATAAATATAAAAATATTTCATTCAGGGTCGCGGAAAAAAAACTTCAAACACATTACACATCCCTTCCTTTCCAATCCTTGTGGTCTTAGAGAACCTGCAATTTGCAGCATAAGTGTTGTGCAATGACCATGACATTCTGATCCTTGCAACAAACAATGCTAAAGTTGCAGGGTGAAGGGGGAGGGTGAGCTGAATCATTATTGACGTCATTCCATTTCATTGCTACATTCCATTTCCTCTTGTGAGCTTGTCCTGTCCACATCAAATTATTAGAAGGCTGCAAGACAATCCCTGGCTTCCTAAACATATAGTCTCCTCAATGGAGATTTTTGGTGTGATGCAGCAGCAATTGCATTCAGCATGTGATCAAGAGCAGTGTCAATTGAAAAGGAAAAGGTGTTGTTGTTGCTCTTCAAGTAAAAGTCGGAAAATTTATATGACGTGCAAGACATGTGAACAGCCTGCTTGCAAGGAGCATAGCCATGTTGTGTGCGACAACTGCCTCTGATAAAAGACTTATTTGGTCATTTTCAAGAAGACAAACATGTAAATATTTTTTATTGTTGAAAATAATTTTGTGTAACTTATTTTGTGCCAATAAAAGTCATTGAAATGCATTATCTTCTATTTCTTGGGCATTTGGATAACTTTGTAAAAATACATACATCATACACATATACATCTCTTCAAATAAAAGGATAAATAAATCACTTTTTTGAGCAAATACTCCCCATTGGACTCAACTTTGTACAGAAAATAAAAATAATAAATAAATAAAATGCCCAGGCCTCCAGGTCCCAGGACTGCATTGGTGTGGGGTTTTTGAAAATGTTGTCGAATATATATATATATATATATAGTTATATATATATATATATATATATATATATATATATATATATATATATATATATGTTTCACCAATAATATGAATGAAAGAATTTACCTCACTAAAATAATTAATTCATTATTTACCTCCACCATCGAAGGTGAAGGAGGTTATGTTTTCACCCATTTCTGTCTGTTTGTTTGTCTGTTGGCTTGTTTGTGTGCAGGATATCTCAAAAAGTTGTGAATGGATTCAGATGAAATTTTGTGCCTAGGTTGGGTGTGTGACAAGTACAAACTGATTAGATTTTGGTGAGGATCTGGATCTAGATCCGACAACTAGAATTTTTAAGTGATTCTTCACCATAGAGAGATAGGGCCAAAATGATATATAGCGCAATATCTCAAAAAGTTTGGATGGATTCGGACGAAACTTGGTGGACATGTTTGGTGTGTGACACGGAAGAATTGGTTACGTTTTGGTGAATATCCGAATCCGGATCTGGAATCGAGAATTTTTTAATTTTCAAAGTGATTCTTCACCATTGAGAGATCGGGCTAAAACGATATTTGGCATGATATTTCAAAAATGTATTGGGCCCGATATGGTCTCGTGGATCAGGCTTTGTGGGGCAGAGTTATGCACTCTACTGAACGCCTTCTTGTTATTCTATCAATTGCAATATAATAGGAACTTGTTTGCATGAATACCAACGAAACTTAAATAAAAGGTGACGATGGAGTCTCAAGACATTCTCACAAGACCTGATCAAACAATCAGCCAACTATCCTCTGTTTAATATGATAGAAAACACCTTCTCAGCAAGTTCCACAAAATCATCCTTTATTGAACAAATTCTTGTAAATCTAAGTAGCTGAGATGAAAATATATTGTAACCCATTTTAATTGGTACATTGCTACCTGGAAAGGTGTACAAGACTACAGAGAAACTGAAATAATCAACTTTATGATATACTCTTATACTAAAACCATTCTGTCCAACTCTATTCAACACATCCAGATCTGAAGCAACTGCACAATCATTACCACTCCTGTTTACAATCAGACTATCTGGGTGGAACACTGCCTGGCACCCACTATCTTGTATGGGTTCTTATGAAGCTTAGGAATCCAGTTAAGTCGAGGAATACAAAGATTTACCTCTTTACATTTAATACTGAAATTATGAATGAAAATTTCCTGATGCTCAGAGATAATATCTTGGAGCGACTTATGACAAGGAACATATGTGCTATTTCATACACAAGTGAAAGTTACCATATCAATGCCAAACTCGCATAATATAACCTCTACATAAAACTTTTTACAAACCACATCAAAATTATTATCAGGCTTATCTGCTGGAGCTATTATGTAGCGATCATGGAGATCCTGAATGTCTTTACAGACACTCAGCTTGTCCAACACTGGCTGAGACCAACCCAGTTTTCATCAGATCCCTAATTTCACTATTACTAATTATATTCAAATCCCCAGAAACTAAGTGTCCACAAGGACCATAAAAAGAGGGGAAGATGAACATGCACAATCAGTTTCCAAAATTCCCTTTACCATTCTACACTAAGAGTTTAAAGAAATTTACCATAATTGAATAAGGATTATCCGATGGTCTTAGTGAATGTGAAAAGCCTGGTGTTGGTTTAGTAGTTAGGGTGGTGGCTTGGAATCCTCGGGTCCTGAGTTTAAGCCCTGTTGGCCGCTGAATTTAACACACACCAGGAGGTTGACTCAGCCTGTCATCCTTCCGAGGTCGGCAAAATGAGTACCAGTGTACTGGTCAGGGGGACACTGCATCAGCGGCATAGCCACGTCCCAACGAATGATGCAACCAGCAGCCACAGGCTGCACTCGATAGAGAGAGAGAGAGAGTGAATGTGAAATAAACCTTCAATGGGGTTCGCTCCCGAACTTTATCTGGTAATAAACTCTCTACACTAGTATCTCTAAAAATAGAATGAAGCCAAAGCCTATCTACCTGCTTGCTGTAAAAATCACAAACTAAGACCTAGCGGATCCCATCAACTTTGGGAGTAGATTTCTTCACCAGAACCCTGCTACAAAAAGCTTCAAATCAAAAACGAGCACATGTCATATGAACCTGCTAAACTCCGGAGAATATTAGCTAAGACGTGGTTGGAACATGACCTCAGAAGAACATAAAAAATCATGAAAAACCTTTCCTTCATAAAAACCTTGCAGTTTATCAATTATCTCTGAAATTATCTCAGTTGCCACCATCTTTATTTTCAGCACGTTTGATAAAGCAGGAAACCTGCGATTATAGGTAGCCTATAGGATACCAACACCATAAAGACAAGGTCCCTCAAAAAACGATTCAGCTATCGATATCACTTGACCTTTCACAAAAAACAACCAAAATAGAATCAAGGTTAAATTTGCACCATTAAAATAGACAAAAGTGATTCTCAAAAAGATCTAACTCTAAACGATACGTGGCTAAGATTTCCCATCACTGATGAGTGGGACGCATAAGCATTAAAAGTTTCAAAAATATCATTTCAGCCATTTATAATTCTTAGGCAGACTACAGTTGATAATAATATAATAGTGGTTATTATAATGACATTAAAATGTCAAGTTCTAGAAAGTTAATGAGTACTGGTGCCATCATTACACTGTGACAACAGGGATAAAATAAGCCATAAAAGAAAAACGGATTATCGTAAGTCTGTAAGTTGTACTCATGGAGATTTTATACAGTGTAATAAACTGCTTTTTAAATTTTTTTAAAAGTCCAATATTGAAGATTAACTACTTGCAGTTTTATAGCAAGAATCTTAAATTTAATGTACAGTACTAGAATGGAAGAAGGAAGGTTGGGAGGTCATGAGAGTTGAATGGAAGAAAGGGGGTGACAGCATGGATGGTGTGGGAGTGAGTTGGTAAGTTAGGAATGTAATTATCCTCGCAAATTAAAGAAAATAAGCACTGAAAAAAACCTATGTTCAACCAAGCAATCAAAGAAGGTATCAATTTACAGCTTGCTCATTACCCCCAGTGGTTACTGCTGGGACACCAGAAAAATAAGACCACAAACTACTTTTTTTTAAAAAAGGAGTGAGCCAATTTGGCTCCATCAACATGAGCAATCTTTAAAGTTAAAATTAACAATGAAAATGGGGCAAAAGGTCTCTCATACTGCCCACTTCATCTCACCTAAAACCACGTTTTGCGGTTCACTTCGTGGACCCACACCAGTGGCTGTGGCAGCTGCCACCTGGATACGGTAGGGCACACCAGGAACGAGGCCTGTCAGTTGCAAAGAACGTGTTGCTCCAGCTGCTGACTTGTTCAAATTGAACCGGGTCTCATTTCCAAAGCACCAAACCTGTAAGGTGTGGAGGGAAGAGGGGGTGGGGTGGGATAGGGGGTGGTAGGGACATAATGTGTGACCGTCGTAGCAACTAAATCAATAAATCACTCAATAGTTTCCCAATTTTTGCTTATCATTAATTCTGAATCCAGATAAGAAATTCGAAACAGGCCTGATGGAGACAACATTAAAGCAGGGATGAAATGTTTGGAATAGCAAATTGTCACCTCCGAAATTATAACACTTTCTTTTGCTCTTGCCTTATATTCTTGGATGATGCCATTTTGCAGGTCAGCCGGAGGGGGGTCCCAGGTGATGGTGATGCTGCCGTTGCTTCCTTGCATTGGAAGCACAGCTATCCCCTGAGGTGCAGCCTCAGGTGCTGCCAAAAAGAACAAGCTTTCACATCTGATCATAAACTACAGTAAACCTAGATATTGTCAGCTAGCTTTTGAGGAAGTTGTTACAACTTCTACAAATAAATTGGATAGACTGAGGAGCAATGCTGTACTTGAACTGGAAACACCAATTTGCAACATTGGAAGCAATTTCACCTATATTTACCACCCTATCTCAATTCTATAATGTATACCCTCATCTGCACATGCATGTGTCTGCACCTACAATTATTCTAAAGTTTTATATATTCTTTAAATGAAATATGAAGTTCACGAAAAGTTTGTGCATATTCTCAAACAATAAAGCCCCCAAGGCCACCCTTTTCTCACCTTCCTCTGGCATATGTACATGCTTGAGTGCACTGTCCATTCCTTGAAACTCGTTGAAGAATGGTCGAACTTTGACCTCATATTCAGTACCCTTGTGTAAATTAGGCAGAAGTGTACCCCTCTCAGCCGGAGACTCCACTTCGAGGATCTGCCAGCTCCCAACAGCCTGACCGCCTACAACCGGCCGGAATAACACCCGATAGCCCTGCACAAACTGTGACTGTCGGTCCACCTGCGGTCAATGTAATAGAAACAGTGTCAAGACAGTGAGGAAAAATAGAAATCTCAGCATTGGGAAGATGAAAACACAAGGTGTTATTGCATTGGGAATGAAAAGGACAAACAATATAATTAAATAAATCGATAAAAACGAAATAAATAAGAATGAAAATGTATTGAAAGAGCCGTGTGAGCATGGGTTACTTCGGGTTAATCATGGTGAATGTAAGGTTTTATCAACTGTTGGTTGACAAAGGTTTGCTAACCACTGTGGGAAGCAACAAGAGTATCGGAAGGCTAACACCCAAAACGTCAACTTTAATTTGCTTCCCCTAGCAATTGGTATGCCTTTGACAACGTTAAGTTGATAAGATCTATCGTTCAAATGATCCAGGGAAGAATACTGACACTTCCTTTGACAAAGTCAAGTATTCCTTTAACTCAAAGTGGCCTGGTTTTGTAATCAATATTGAAATCTTTGATTAAACAAAAAAAAATCAAACTCTTTAAGTTTTGGGACCATAAATCAGCATTTACTTACTATGTAAGCAAATATGACAGAATTTTCATCATTACCCCCTCTCTCCACCTGCTGCACCTCCCTCCCCAGCCTGTAGGTTCCATTATGCCCAATCATCCTCCATTCTCTTTCTAAGTTATAATTTTCTCAATTCAGCCTCCCCCTGGTGCAAGGATAATAATTAAATGCACCTTGTTTATTTTTTTGCAATGTTAAAGTCGAGAGACTTGGAATTGAATCATGCAGGTGCATCTAAACTCTAATTATAAACACAATCACAGACTGATGCTCTCCTAATTTAAAATACATCAAAAAAGTATGAAAATTAAGACAAAGGTAAGTTCAGGAACACAATTTAAATAGGAATACAGTTTAAAAAAAGATGGCAATATTTTAATCAGCAAGAAGGATTGCTGAAAATGTTGACAATAAAATAAGTAAAGACAACACATTTTAGCAATCCAAAAAAAAGAAGAATTATTGGATATGTTATGTGATCACAAAGCAAACAGTGAAATGTCTCAATCGATGTCTTGTCAGTAAAAACAAAACAAAACAACAATTCTATAGATAAAGTGCTTAAATGAAGCAAGAAAAGTGCATGGTCGAAGAGGAGTGTGTGAGTACAAAATCAATCAGAAAATTATGGGAGCGATCAGAGAATGGCATTGCATTCTGTGAGCAGAATAGAAAAGATGGAGGTACCGTCCATGAGAGCTGTGCACTGGAGGAGCTGACAGTGACGGGATTGTGAAGGTGAATTGTGACCTCTCCGAGCTCCCTTTGCACCTGTCGGTGATCCACACCTTGCCCTGGTGGGCTAACATCTGAAGCAGAACAAACAACATCCACAATTGGAGCTTGTGCTTGCAGAGAATCATTTGTGTAGTTCTAAATGAATTTTGGATGCATGTCAAGCAAAGTTGACAGTGTAAGTGATAAGTCGATTTTGGTGTAAAGTGATGCTAACTATGGTGAAAAGCTGTAGGGAGATCTCATGTGCATTCACTGTAAACATACTAAATACAGAGATTGTTTCCCAACATGAATGATACATACACTCTTCTAATGTAAGATGATTCTGCAGTTTTGTTGTTTTGGTTTGGTGGTTTCTCCAACACAAAACCAAAACAACAAATTATGAACCATGTTGTTGTTTTACAAATTGCCCTTTCCTATTTTTGCCTGTTTCAGGTATGATACGAGCACAATGTGTATAATTTACAAACATTATCAAACACGGAAATTTGTACCATGTCCACAAATGGAAAAGGATTTTATCAAATCGGACTTTTCTGTTACTTGCACCAACACACACACACACACACACACACACACACACACACACACACACACACACACACACACACCACACCCACCACACAACACACATACGCACACCACACAACACACACACACACACAACACCACACACACACACACACACACCAACACACACACACACACACACCCTTGCAACACGAAAGAGGGGTGCCAAAGGGATGATGTCTTTCTATCAAAACATGGCAGACTGCGCCAGATGGTTTAGCGTGGAAGAAAAGACATCCTAGACGTTCAGATGCCGAGTCCAGTCTTTTTTCTACAGCAACCGTAAAACCTCTTAAAACCCTTGTCGGGAAGCCCCATATCGGAAAATCCCCTGATAAACCAAAGCTAAAACATATTCACATATGAAACCAAGAGCAAAATGATGCCATTACAACAGAAGGCTTATCTTCAAACTCCACCTCAGCAGCAAGATGTCTGGCATTTGTGCCTGGCAATGCCTTTACTTCTCTCGAATATCTTCTGATACATGTTGCACAGGTAATTGCCATTAGCAGTTGTTGTTTCTTCTTTCTTGGCAGGTTTAGTAACAGAAGCAGTCTTGTCTTTTCCTTTGTCCATCTCCGCTATCTTTTTGGTGAAGGCATCTCACACCTTTCTGCATTTGGCTCTTCAGGAACCTCTATCTTGAGCAGCATGGAACCAGCTGCCTTTATGAATATTGAACTTTTTCAAGTTTTGTCTTACTTTGTCTTTCAATATCTCAGCTTGGTTCCATGTGCCTGGATGTGCTGTGGCAACTGACCAAACCAGCACTTCTTTGGGATGCAATCATTTTTTAAAGAAGCAAGATTGTATAATCGATGAAGCATAATGGCTGCAATTGTGTCATTCGGCAAATCTTCCATCCCAATTGTTCTCCCTATATGTACATTATGTTAGGCTCTGGTCACTGTTGAACATTGTTGATGGATAGTATGCTTTGGAGACAACTGTTTTGAAAACTCTCAATCTTCTGGGAGGTATCTCTGTTGTTGGCCCAAGTTTCAGCTCAATACAGAAGTATACCAAGCACTTCAGCATGGTAAACTGATTTCTTCATTTTAAAGAAAAGTCATTTTTCCTAAGGATCGACTGTGATGAGAGGAGGAATGCATACGACTCCACACGAGTGAGGCATGGGGAATCCTATGTTCTATATCCTTCCTCAAATCTTGATGAGAGTCAATGATTGCCCAGCAGATGGAAGATGACCTCGGAAAAATGACAAGGTGAAAAGGGCAGAGAGAGAGGATGTGCAAAAACAACAGAGCAAATTTTCAGGAAAAGTGAGCTGACGCCGTCCGGTCCAATTGCAGTCAGAGTTGAGCATTGGAAGCACCTTCTCCATCTTCTTAGGTGCAAAAGACAGAGTACAGGAGCAGTTGGGTATGACTGGTAAGGATGGGTACCAAGAGTGAGGGGTAGGGGACACAAGATTTGGAAGCAAATACATAATTGAGGCATTTAGCCTTCTCACATATGGAGTCAGCTGTGGAACCATTCGAAGAGAGAGAATGGATAGAAGGGAAGCATATACCAGAGAAAGACTTAACAAGGTGCCACCAGGTTTTAGAGGAAGGAGCCTAGTTTGAAAGTTAATTGTTGAGGTTGGACAGATGTTGTTTTCGGGGGCTCCTGAGAGTGAACAGACACACTTATTGCACACATTGCCTTCGGTCGATTTTGTCTTCGAGGAAGAGAAGGCAAGTTGTTTCAGAGCAACTACCTCACCACAGGATTCAGTGTATCATGGGTGGGAAGAAGGTTAGGATAATTGAAGACGATATGGGATGAATCTGTGCATAGAGAGAACAGGTTTCAGTGGAAGAATTCCCCAGCTGAATTAACATCAGGAGCAGGAGATATGGGGGACCAGTCCGAAAGAGAGATGACTGTTTGCAGTTCTTGCCAATCTGCTTGAGTGAAGTTCCAGATTCACCGGCGTTGAGGCAGCTTTCTGAAAATAGCTAGAGAGATGGTGGCTTTCACAAGCGTATGATCAGATGAGCCAATTGGAGCAGAGGAAGAGCAAGAGGCATTTGCAGGGAAGTTAGTCATCACGAAGTACAGAATAGAGGATTGGCCATTGGGAGAAATCCAGGTTGGAAAGTTTACAGATTGAGTCAGTCCAATGGAGTCCTAGACATCCTCTGCTGAAGTGCCATGGCTGGTGAGAGAGGGGACAACACCCAGCCAATTTGCATTGTGACAATTGAAATTTCCTCACGTGAGGAAGTGGTTAAGAGATGGTCCATGTTGTTGAGAGAGATGTAGATGAGGTTGTCACTGTTAGGATGGGACAACACACAGCAAAACATCAGGTGAGAGTGGAGGGGAAGTTGCAACCAAAGATACTCCTGGGGGTTGGAAGGTATGAGGTCAGGACAAGGGCAGTGTGAAATTAAGTTATTGATGTGACGTGCAACTTTCATTTACTTGTGACTATAAAGGCATTAATCTCAGTCTTCAGAGACCTGAATGCCACATGGACACCATTTCAGGTTGGAGGTGATGTGTCGACATAATGTCAATGTCATGTCATATCTAGGGTCAGTGTGCTGCTTTCGTTTAATATAAACTAGAATAGAAGCACCCACGTTGACAGACAGACAGACACACAAAAGCAGTCATGCTGATACCAAGCTATACATATATATATATATATATATATATATATAGATATACATATTGTTTATGTACATCTTCGTATACATATATATATATACATATACATATATATGTGTGTGTGTGTGTATGTGTGTATGTGCATGTATGTGCGTGTGTGTGTGTGTGTGTGTGTGTGTGTGTGTGTGTGTGTGTGTGCCGCTTATGCGGCAACAGCCCACTGGGCTATTGGGTCGCCAGGATATCTTCAGAAATTTGTCACTCTAATACTGCAAGCTTTATAATGGCTGACAATATTTCTGTCTGCACTTTATAATGGCCGACAATGTTTCTGTCTATAAATTGACTCCTCCCATGCTCTTCGAGCTGAAGAGGGTGTGTGCAGTATTGGGATTCACATGTGTGTACTATTTCTGAATGTCTTTACAGCTGTGGAGGAACTTCAGGAAGGGTTTGAAACCACAAAGTCTTTCCTTGCGTAGCTTTTCAAGGTTGCTTTATGCAGCTTTCTTTGGCTCGAAGAGCATGGGAGGAGTCGATTTATTTATATAATCCTGGGTTTATACTTGATTCGGTGAGAGCTAATTGGTTATTCCCTGCATTCACAGGTGAGATATGTGAGCTGTTCTTTATTTTTCTATTTATGTGTATGTA
>CM068953.1:79847523-79867394 GCA_035128595.1 Eptatretus atami | reverse complement strand
TTGTCGTTGGATCCATACACACTTTTATCAACAGTATATAATGTACACACACTCTCATCAACACAAATAATCTTGGAGACTAATTTTTATTAAAGCAATAAATGAATAATTAATAAATAAATGTTTTTGAACTTATTGACAATTTATATCAAACAATTTGTTTACATGAGAGTACATTATTCAGAAAGAATGTTGGACAATGATATTATGAGATTCCAACACACTTTTACATGAATTGCAAAGACAACGGGACACAGTGCGCAAAATAACATAACTAAAGTGCTCAAATGGATAAATGAAACCTGTCCAACCCAAATGTTGTAAGGCAATTCATCAAAAAATGGGAATTATGGATAACACTTTATCATGACCATTTAGGCTCATAAATTGGGGGTCAGAGCAATAAAGTTACAGGGTAAAACGACTAATATTCTCATTAATCAATTTTTCTGTTGATACACTAAATAAAAATTATCAGATTATAAATGATTATAAACAATGGCTTCCAGTTCCGAAAGTTCAGAACCCCCAAAATGGTTTATTGTGGCCTACATTTAAATGATACACAAATTATTGCTGGGTTAATTTCCATGTGGACATCGAAGACCAAGGCCTTTTATTGTCTCATTTTGCTCCGACAAAGGATTAACGCCTGAAACGTCAGATTCCCCTGGCATCCCCTGGCAGTTCGCATACTTTAATCAACATCCTGTTGATGTCATCTATTATTCTACCTGTTATCTGATGCAGATCGATGCAAGAAATCACGAGCAAGACTATAGTTTTTTTTATTCTACAAGGCTTTTATTGTTTACTTCTCAGCTGTGATTGACTGGCGAAGGTTTCTTAACCGGAATGCATTGGCAGTCTGCCATCCCAAAGACCAGCCATGAGCGGGTAATCACTAACAGAGGGCGCTGACTTTGTATTAGCAAACCATTAGGCTGCTATTTGTACATGCACAAAAGTGCTGAAAAATCTGTTTCAGGAAATGACACACGTTTGTTATTTAATACCGAGAATCCTTTTGCAGTCCCACATGGATGCACAGCAACAGAATGAAAGCATTTTCTTTTTGACTTGGCCAAAGATCATTCCCATGGTGCAGGATTCTTTTACATTGTTTTTTTTTCATGGACCTGAACACATGAACACTGACAGCAGGGACTCCTGGCGAATGCAAAATATGTTTTTCAATGCATGGAACTGTTACCAATTGTCTTTTATGACTACTGGAATTTCAAAAAAAAAAGAGTAAGAATTGTATGTTCTATTGTGGAAATTTAATTCCATCAAGTGCAGAGTTGGAATCCAGCAGACTGTTCCCTGTTGGCCAGGGATTTACCGGCCTTTTCCTCAGTGTGATCCCATTGTAACAGCTGTAAACTATTGTGACCCGCAACACCATCCACAGAGATCAACATTCGCCCATCAAAAACATTGAATTGTAACAAGTTTGTACACTGAAAATTAAATGACATCCTGCGTTTACTGAACTCGACTCGTGTGACACCTGGGCTTGAACATTGTGACACAATCGCTAGAGATTTGGTTTCAAGGTGGAGATGGCAGACGGAATTTCAGAAGTTAGTGCTAACGTGGAGGGGACATGGTAAATGGAGCATACGGCTGACCGGGCTGTTTTAGTGGCGACATCCCTTGGAAGAAGATTGTCTCCACAGGTGATGGTTTCCTGTGAAAAATTTACCAAAAATACAAAATGAAAAATTTTAAGTTGTTGCAGCGAAAGCTCAATGCAATGCCTTTTTAAAAAATAAAGAGCACAATAATGAAAACCACCCTGCCAGGTGGATTCACAACCTCATTCTTTTTTAATCTCATCATAACCCAAGGTTTGGAACCCCTGCTTTAGTAGGCCTTGCAGGTTTGGATGTTTATTCTGGCATGCTGTCAAAAGCATTGTTACATCCGCCATCGAAGGTGGACTGAGTTTATATACTCACCAGTTTGTGTGTTTGTCTGTCAGTGAGCAGGATATCTCAAAAGTTGTGGATGGATTCTGTGAGCAGGATATCTCAAAAAGTTATGGCCAAAACTTAGTGAATTGGTTGGGTGTGTGATAAGGATGAAGTGATTAGATTTTCGTGAAGATCCGGATCCAGATACTAGAACTTTAATTTTTTAAAAAGTGATTTCATTCATTGAGAGATGTGCCAAACGATATACAGCACGATATCTCAAAAACTTATGGATGGGTTATGACAAAAACTTGTGATATGAGTTGGGTAGGTGACAAGAACAAGCCGATTCGATTTTGGATGCCGATTAGATGCAAAGCAAAACTGTTCATCCAGGTGGAGGTATGCGCCCTACAGAGTGCCGTTCTAGTTTGTTCAGTATTTTACATCTATAGCACCAGTTGACCTGTGTGGCAGGAGCAAATGAAGCAAGGTGAAGATGAAATCAAGGCAACAAGCAGCATAACCAATTAGAAATTATATTGCAGTAAAATATTGCAAACTCCAAAAAAAAAAAAAGTTCTCATCTCAACATATTAGTATAATGTTAGAAGATCCCATAATAAAAATTAATTTTTCTTATGGTCTCTCTCCTCGACCAAAAGGCATGGCCGATTATTTTGCTCTTTTGTGATGCATGTAATGGTGAGCATGCATTTGACAAAATCAAATGAAGAATTGGACCCTGCAAATGCACAGTTGATTTTTACACCAGTTTTCATGAAAAACAAAGTAAGCCATCCGTTTTGTTGCGGGTCCCCATTGAAAGAGGCTGGAAATGGTACGTTATCGCTCTTACATTAGCGAATCAACATACCGTCAAGATTGACCAGCTAGCTCTGTTAAATCGACTAATGAGGAGCGTCGTTACTCCGAGTGTTAGGTCGTGCAGGAACAGCAAGGCTGCATCCTACGACATCAGCCATGGACATTGTCAGTCTGAAAAAAACATGGCATGAGGCACATCTCTAGGCAGTTTACAAGTATTTGCATTTTCCAGAAATAGCTGGAAGAAATTCCTATCTTTTGCTGCCAAGTGGAAATTAATAGATGATTCCCAGAGGCTGATATCGTCAGGAAAGCAGAGATCAGTCTCGGTATGCAAATTGGCCACATTGACATCGCTGGTTCTGGTGCTTCCAAATCTGAAGATGAGCCTGATCCACTATCCACATCACTCTCAAAGGTAACTTTAGTCGACAGGCCTAAATTCATATACAGTACTGCAAATTGATAATTTTAAATATATATAATTATATATATATATATATATATATATATATATAATATATATATTTGCAAGGAAAAATGGAAGGCCTATTTTATTAGGTACGAGTTGATTGAAAGTGCAGTAATTTGGATAAATACAGTCTCCACTGCACTCCTTAAAGTCCTCTTTTCTGAAAACATTAATATTACTTACACGTAAGTATGCATGCATGTACAACATACTGTACTTGTATATATATTTAAAAATATATATATATATATCTATCTATATATATAATGAAAGTGTGTCTGTGTGTTTCTCTGTGACCTATGCACGCGAAAAGTACTGGACTGATCCTCACCAAACTACATGCTGACAGAACATGTACCCGGGAGTGTCCCGATGTAAAGAATTGTACTTCCGACTTGCGGTTTCCGATTTTATGACGTCATCACCTGATTTCGTAACGTTAATTTTTCAAGTTCAGCCGATTGACATGGGGCCAACGCCATATACAATATATCTAACATATGATTTTAAGTTTTTGTTTGTCTGCACACGCTAATCTCCTGAAAGGTGAAAGATAGGAGCTAACCACTGAAAAAAAAATGTCGGGATGGCCCGGGAAGGTTATAGGCTATGTGGCAAGGCCGTTGGGGTGGGGGGGGGGGGGGGAGGGGGGTGTGTTTCCCCCTCACCAACCCTCTTAGCCTGTGACTGCCATGGCCCAATAGGGAACTGATACTGTGCTCGCGTCAGACATATGTATAGAAGATTAAATTCATTCAAAAAGAACCCGGGCAGCGCCGGGTGCATTCACCTAGTATATATATATAGACAGATCCCTTTTCACTTTATAGGTTTATGGATATCATTCAGAGTGTTACAAATGTTTCTGCAATTTCTCCCAGATTTGTCATGCAGAGAGGAGTGAAAAAGAAACAGAAACATGGAGACCAAGATACATACTCCAAGTTTCATTAACATGTGCTATTGTGAAGTATAGAATAAATGTATGTCAGTATCCATCCATCCATCCATTGGGACCATACTTTGTGCAGTGTTGGTGCTGCCTAAGCAGTCTCCTTGACTATTGGGCACAATCATAGACAGGTCACCAGTCCAACACAGGAAATCAGCTTGCTGGCACTCATTTTGCCAACCTCAGTAGGATGACAGGCAGATTCAACCACACCTGGTATTAATTCAATAGCCAAGTGGGATTTGCACTCAGGATTCAAGGATCCCAAGCCACCACCCTAACATTAAGCCAAAACCAGGCATGTGTCGATAATGTTTAAGAAATAAAATTACAACCAGTGTTTCTTTGATAAAACTTCCCTGATTCATTCGGGATAAATCTGAACGTGATCAAAATGAAACAATGAAACAAAGTTGGGATCATTAATACCAATAATTTCATATCAGGCAATGGTTCCAAAAACATTAACCTGTAGGATGAATGTTTTCATGGATCTGGGGTTTGAGGTTCATCACGAGGGGAAGCACTCGAGTTCTCCAAAACTCCCAGTCCTGAGGTCACTGAGCACAGATAATCCATTAGCCGGTGGGTTGATAATTATCAACCATGAGTGCTGATTGGTACCGCCAATCCGGGCAAGGTTTAACTACTTTCCGTAGGTACCTTACTTGTGGACGGTCAATCAAGGTGGGTCTTGTGCCTTGATGCATACTCAAGTTAACTTACTGGATCAGCTACAGCGAGCGGAGCTGGTGAGTACGCACCAGTGAACAAAAGCGTATCAGTGGGGTAAACTCTGGCTGCACTATGTGGAGACTATGTTGGACCATTGGAATAAAGACACGACAAACTGGGTGCATTTATAATATAAGAAATTATTATAAGTGAGGGTGAGTTTAAGTATGTGGCAGAATATTCAAATATTTAAATACAAAAGCAATATGTACAGCAGAGGAAAGCAAGGATTGATGAGGTGCGGCAAAAGAAAATACATGTATGTACGTACAAAGGAGGACACAAATGCAGAGCTAACCCGTCGAGTACGTCTTCAATCTTAACTCATATTAAAATGACAGGCGCCATCAGAAACACTCTTGAAGAAAGTTAGAGAGCAAGAAATATGAGAAGAACAAGGTGTTTGCGACCTCCTTGTTACCTCACGTGGTCAATGGACCAATGCTTCCCATTGCTGAGTAGGGGGAAGGGGGAGGAAACTGAGTATGTCTACTATGCGTGGTCAGAAGGAGGTGAAAAATGAGGGTGCGATGACTGGCAGATGAGGTGCAAATTTAAGGTGTAAAGATGTGGGTCAGGGGGGGGGGGGGGCAGTTGAAAACAAGAAAACACATATGAGAGGATAGACTAATGTGAGTGTAATGAGGTCTGTATGTGCAATTGTTTAACGAGCTAAGGCGGTACTCGGTCTGGTGTCTCCCACTCGCAGGTGGACTCCGTTCCATTCCTCCATCAAGCTCTGCTCGTTCTGTGACTCCATGAACAATGAGAGCAGCCAGAGAACCGAGCTCTCTTTTTTAATCCCCAGTGGGGGCGACACTTGAGAGCAGAACAACGTAGAGAGGCGGTGTTCTCCAGCACCCTCATTGATGTATGGATCATTACCCTAGTGCTCGCTCACCCTTGTGAGGCTTTGGCAGCGGAAATGCCCTCACTCATCCCAAACTCAGCCACGCGACTGAGCTCCAAGGGAAACATTGTGCAGGGGCATTTGGTTGCGCTCTCTGACAACAAACACATGCTGGAACCAAATAAGGGCTGTAATGAGTGGAATGCTAGGGCTATCCACACAACATTGAACTGAGCCTAGCGCACACTCACGCCCTGAGCTCGACGTCAGAACGTCCAGACCTGAGCACCCACCATGATGCATGTGTGTTCTCCCCATCTCCTGCTGGTCCAGATTGAGGTGGTGATGGTGGTTGAGTATGTTAGCGGTGGTGTACCGTAGTGGTTGGTTACGGCAGGGTGATTTGTGGTGGTTGAGGTATCGTGGTCATTGGGAGGGTTAATAGGTTGTAATCCGATGGTGTGGACCGTGTGGGAATTATTTATAGGCGTAGTGGTGGTCGGAGGATGTTGTAGCATTGTGGGTCGAGTCTGGTGAAGGTTGAAGTGAAGTGTCGTTGGTAATGGTGCGAGGTTTGAATGCGAAAGGGCGCATGTTTGAAGTATAGTAAATAAAATAGATAAAGGATGGGAATAAAGACCTACCTAAAGCCCACTCAATGAATGTGGCCCGTAAACCCACTACACAACAGGGAAGTGCTATCTAAAATGATACAATTCTCGTAAAGTATACCTGTCTCGGGATTGCGATGTGTTGTGTGTCATTGCCTTGGGGAGTGCGGTTTCGCAGAACCATAACGAGGACTCTATTCACAGGTGGACCTCCGTCCATTCCTCCATCAAGGGAATAGTTGACATGAAGTGTCCTTTGGTAAGCATACGGCACAATAATCCATGCTTGTTGTATCTTCCTGCAATTCTACTTAACTGTACAATTTCCAGAATAATAATCAAAATTATTGAGATTAATGAATACAATATGTTGAGGCACGGTACAGATATCAAAATTGTGGGGGGCTAAATAGTTTTGTGTGTATTTTGCGTCGTTGTTTGTTTGTTTTTGTAGTTTTGATACTATTAGTGCGTGCCCGTACGTGCGTGCCCGTATGTGCGTGGCGTATGTGCAAAAAAAAAGAAAAAAAGAAGAAGAATTGTGAGCTAATCGTGACATCATAGACACGTGTCCTGTGATTGGTTTGGTAAATAAATGGGCATAACTTGGAAGCACTTGTCCGATTAATATCAAACCTTGAAAAGGCACATACTCAGGTCCCAGCAATATACCTGGCAAGTTTCAATTAGATCGGACCAGTGGTTGTCGAGAAACAGCGGCCACAGACACAGACACACAGACACACAGACACACACACACAGAGATTGCTGGAATTATAGATAGACTAGTACGTCCCGTATGTGCGTGGCCGAATGTGCAAAAAAAAAAAAAACTTTCAAACGCGAGCCAGAAACAACAACCACACAGGCGTTCTTCGCTCTCGCGTGCCCGCACGTGCGTGCCCGTATGTGCAACAAAAAAAAAAAAATATTTTTTTTCAAACCGCGAGCCAGAAACAACAACCACACAGGCCGTTCCTTCGCTCTCGCATGCCCGTACGTGCGTGGCCGGAAGTTCGCATATCGCAGTTACGATTATTCGCAATTTAGTTTTAATGGCCAATTATTCAATTAGCGCCACGTATTTTGCCTTTTCGCAATGTATCGCAAGGAAAACACAGAGAAGAGAAGAGAAAAAAAAGGAAAAAAATGTACGTGCAAAAAAACAAAAAACTTTCAAACAACCGTTTCTTTCGCTCTGGTGAACGACGCGCGCGGCGCGCACGCGCACGCGCACACACACCACACACACACCAGATTGCTGAATTATAGATGGATGTACAGTTAACTACTTTCTCTGCAGTGTGATGCCATTTTCTGGGGGGGGAAGTACCAAAACAGCAAACAAAAAACATCTAAAGGTACCAAAAAAACACCTGTTGTTTAAATTTTGTCTCCTACTTGCTTATTTTCGATCGTAACTTATCACGTGTTTAAATTTACTTCCTGGTTCGGAGCATACCAGCTCACTCTGATGTTACCGAAATTTATGCACCGTCTAATATGAAAACGATAATAACTTGGGGCATGTGTTTTATCTATAAATGCGCATAAGAAATCGAGAAATTATTAGAATCACGAAGTCATCACTATCCGGAAGTCCGTACGTTGTAACCCGTAATGGGAACACGGCTGAGGTTCTCTTCCCCATCGGCCACGCCCACGCAGCAATGTGTCCTGTCATTTGTTGGTAAATAAATGGCCACAACTTGGGAAGCACTTGTCCGATTAATATCCAACCTTGAAAAGGCACATACTCAGGTCCCCAGCAATGTAGTTGGAAAGTTTCAATTAGATAGGACCAGCGGTTGTCGAGAAACAGCGGACACACACACACACACACACACACACCACACACACCACACAACAACACACACACACACACACACACACCACACACACAACACACACACACACACACACACAGCCACACACACATTGCTGGAATTAAGATAGATGTTTATTCTGTCCCCTGCACCTGAGAGTATTCTGAAATTCACTCATTGTTATGTAAGAAACCAGGTGCACCAAGGCAAGTGCTGCTGTCTTGAAAAGCAGCTTCCTTACACAGACTTGTGTGAGTGCAAAGGCTGTGAAAATGTGCCAAATGAATAACCACGCATGACGCGATGATTCAGACAGCGAAGAGGAATA
The DNA here is from genome assembly GCA_035128595.1 of Eptatretus atami. Taxonomy (NCBI): domain Eukaryota; kingdom Metazoa; phylum Chordata; class Myxini; order Myxiniformes; family Myxinidae; genus Eptatretus; species Eptatretus atami. Next base: position 79,858,873 of record CM068953.1, on the reverse strand, counting down.
ATTCAAATAAATGTGGCCGATTGCATTTACAAGTGGACGTTTTATCCTGTGTGGTACATTTTACATAAACACCTGCAGGGAATTATAAAGTGAAAATCAGATTGCTATTTTGGTGAATGTGAAGCAAAAATTCATGTTTCCTAGTTTGGTTGTCAGTTCTAATACTTTATTTTCGATATTATTCCAAATTGACATTATTCTACTTTTTTTTATTTATTTATTTATTTATTTTGGGGGGGGGGATGTGGTGTGGAGGGGGTGTTGCATGTTTTCAATAAACTTATTGAACTGCATTATAATTATTTAAGTCACTTTGTTGATAGGAATTCACAAAACCTTCGATAGAATACTTTTAATTCTGGTTGATTAATCAAGTGTCCTGTTAGGGTTGAAGAGTAAAATGAGATTTTTATTTGTAAAGGGTGTATTGGGGGTTATTAGTGTGAAAGAATGTGTTAAAAAGAAGAGAAAAGAACAGCAACCAGTAATACAAAATGAACACAGAGGTGTCACACTGTTTCCCCCTTGTAGTTTTTTTTTCCTCCTGGTTTTATCATGAAAACACAATATTACAGCCATTAATTGAATTGTTTCACATCTGCATTCAGTGTACATTTGCTTGTATCACAACGTATATAGTTATTTAACAAAGTTTATCAAATAAAAATTATCATGATAGGAATGTACCGAATGATCGCTGAAATTTATTATGGAGTTTCTCGGTCCGTGGACGTGTAGGAGACATGTTGATGTAAATTAAGTAGGGAGACTGTGATATTAAGTGTACTTGTCACCACATGGGGGAGGGGGGTGGTAGAGGGGGTGGTGGTGCTGTGTTAATTAGATCAGGATTAAGACCAATTTTCCCCAGTATGTAATTGCCCCCTGTGACCTTCTCCTACGTTTTTGTATTTACAAGCCAGCCATGAAAGAAGTACATTTTTATAACAACAAGAACCATAATAACAAGCCAAACGGGCTGAGCAGGCAGAATCCCGCCATCTCGGTTTTTCGTGCGAACAAGCTGTGCCTGGAGCTGGAAGAAGAGTGAAGCTCGAAGAGCAGACAGTAGTTGGTGTGAGGAATGTGGCCGGGATGGAGAATCTCGCTTTGCTCTCCTCTCGACACGACAACATGACTGCGTGATTCTCATGTCATGCTGTAAATTTGCCCACGTGCTGGGCAATGCGCAAGTCATTGACTGTTCAGCTGAACCGTAAAGTGTGTACGTTTCTGAGGAGAGGAGAAGAGCATGCCTCGTTGCCTGATCTCGGGGCGTCAGAGATCGTCTCATCGTGTGGTCAAGGAAGGTGGACGATCGTTGTGAGCAGACCTCGTGTTAGAGAGGAACATTCGGCATATTCGTTCATGAGAAGAAGCCGCATGGCGGTTGGTGAGCCCTGGTGTTGAATACCGCCTCACAAATTACATCACGTATGTTTCCCGCCCAGAGAGAAGCTCGGCGCCATTTTTGGGTGCATTTTCCCACACAGGATGAAGCATCTCGATCCCAAAGTTCAATGGAGACCAACTCTGGACAAAGCTAAGTGCCAGAATAAAGGGATGATTTGCTTTTCTTTTTTTTCCCCTTGTCTGTATTAAAGTCCATGTGTAGAGGCGCCTTGACTTTAGAGCTTAATTTACTTCATGTGTTGTTATTACATTTTTAATTATTGCCCTTGTAAATATTTGTCTATTGTCATTAAATCCCGGTGTTTATTTTAAGTTGCTGGTGTCCGTGTATCTGTGGTGGGTTCGAATATAAACCCCTTGTGCTGTGTGTCAGTCACCTCTGTCGTGCCACGCTGCCCCTCCCACCCATGCCATAATCTCTGATGATCACGCATTCACTTCTTCGAAAACCGCTCGGTGATTCGGCCTGGTCGGTATTAATCGCCCATCCACACCAATTGGGTCGGGGGGGGGGGGGTTAACTTAACCGCCAGACCCGTGACAAGCTATTCATGTAAAATACTTCACTGTACAATTTGTAGAATTAATTTATAATGAAAGATCTGTCATCTCCAAATACCCCCCCCACCCCTCCACATTCCCATCTCCAAATGAACCAAATGTTGATACTTCAGAAACATGTAAGAGACAATACTCCAAACAACACTCCCATAACATTTTCCCATTGAAAATGATACAATTCTCCAATATTGGCCAATGGAGGGTGCTGTTTTTATGAAGCATAATGAAAATGCATATCAATAAAAAACTGGTTAGATTTGGGATTGTGCATTTTGATATTAGCACTCAGCATACGATTGACTATTGAATTCAAGTGTTTCTATGTTTCTCCAAGAGGAGCGCCACAGAAATCATTTTCTGGACACATATTGGAGACAGGCATCATGGTCTATCCCTCTCAGTCGGCCAAATGGCAAGGATTACACCAAGTAGTTTGCCTTTGCCTTCCAAGTTGTAGTCAAGGCAGAAATTTAGAATTTGTTCAGAGTGCTGGCGACACCTTGCTTACTCTCCACAAATGGTATCAGGTGGTCTTTTATGTCCAGCATTTCATACAAGCAGACAGGTACCTCAGTACATCCGATTGATGGTACACTTTCTGATGCAACCCTCTACCTGTGACACATCAATCTGACAGTTTATTGTCAGGTGTCATAATCAAACCAGCCGGGTGTTGGCTTAATGGTTAGGGTGGCGGCTTGGGATCCTAGGGTCCTGAGTTCAAGCCCCGCTGAATTAATACACCAGGGAGTTGACTCAGCCTGTCATCCTTCTGAGGTCGGCGAAATGAGTACCAGTGTGTACTGGTAGAGGACACTGCATCAGCGACAACACAGTCGCGCTTCCAAGAAATGATAGCTACCCCAGCAGCTAAGCTGCTCTTCGCAAGAAGAAGATAATCAAACCCAGACAAAATAATTGCTCAAAGGTAAGTGCATTACGTCTGCACCATCCTGTCGGATATGATACCTTATATACTGGGTTAAATGAATGCTTGCAATGTGGGAAACCATTATGCTGAATACAAAGACACTTTGGTACTTCTTCACGTTTCAATTACAAACGCCTTAAGTCTATTGGATTCACAGAAAGCGGAAGGCTATTCATTATGCTGAATACCATTGTAGTATTATGAAATTGCATAAAACAGCATTAAATCCATTTGTTAAATGTTCATTTTCTTCCCGTTTTGTTGAAGTGAGCAAATAATTAAATGCTCAAGCATGTGAATGTTAAATTAAGTGCAATATCCTTTTGATAAATGAGGCTTTGTCAAGGCATTTGTGTCACATCCAGATATATTAGAAGTGAAGCTATTTCAAATCATAGCACGAGTCAGGCCTCTAAGCTGCAGAGAAATAGCGAGAAAATATATATCTCAAAAACTGATTCTTCATAGTTTGTGAGTATCAGCGAGTAAGGCATTTACAAAAATCACTTGGGAATTGAACAGGGTTGGTTGATACGGGCAGTGTGGAAGATAAGAGCAATGGTAATAATGCAGTTACACCAGTGGGTGGAATCTTGAAATTATCAGACAAGGGAAACATTCTTGACTGTTGCTCAGAGACAACACTGAACAGTGACTGGACTGGACAGGAGAGAAGGAAAGACATAATGTTACGAATCTGGAACCCATAGCACACAACAGCCAGAGTCCTTATAGATCAGTTATATTGGTAAGTATGTGTTTCTAGTTAGGGTCCCGTCCCTTATATAATGGGTAATTAAGTGTACGTGCGCTGCGAAGTTGTTTTATAGTCAGGTCTTTAAATCCTTCGATCCAACAAACCAACCACCCTGCCATTCCCATTCACAACTCCTCCACTGAACTAGCACGTTACCAGGCTCCCCTTGCTGTTCAGTTGGAGTTTTCAGCGTGCGTCAACACACCTGATCCCTGTCCAATCAGGAGTTTTCACAGCGCATCAACACACCTGATCCCTGTCCAATCAGGAGCGAACAGTGCATCACCACATCTGATCCCTGTCCAACCAAGCGCGCACAGAGCGTCCGACACCGAGGCTCCGCCCCGCTCAAGGAACGGACAAAAAGACCAGGCTCCCTTTGGAGGGTGTTCGTGTTCATGTTCGTGTTCATGTTCATGTTCGTGTTGGCATCGGAGCCTGGTTGTGTCTCGGAGCCTGAGGAGAATCACTTGCTTCGCCTGCCTCGCCGCCTCCTCGCTTGTTTTTGCCATCCGGATCGTGCTAGCATCTGCTGCTCCACTCCTGGTGCCTTTGTTCTTGACACCATCTGAAAGCTGCAGGTTTGAGTTCCGCCACTGAGCCAGATCGTCGAAGACCACACGAGGCAGACAGGTCCAAGCACAGGCTCTGGCCTCCAGCTCATCTTTCCTCAAGCTGGAAGCCTTCAATAAAGACCCGACGGGGTCCGTTTCTTTTGGTTGTGTTTGTGTGTGTGTGTGTGGGCCCCGTCTCTTAAGTAGAATTGTTAAGTGCTTGTGGTCACTGTATATTGCCTGCCTGATATTAGGATAACTCTGCCCTTACGTGCTTCCCGCCCCGATTATTATTGTAATAAATTTCCCTATTGTTGAATGTCCCAGCTCGTTCCTATCATTTCTTTTATTGGCTTAGCACGGTGCGTGTTGAAAATAGCGAGGCAGTAAATTGTTCATTTGGACCTACGGGCCTTGGTAATCATCCGCTCGGGTTACACACGGTTCGGGCACGGTAACGGCTTGTCCCGCTAAAGTGTCTGTCGAGGGTGTGAATTCCCCGATAGCTTTGCCACGTGGGTAATTAGGTATATTGAAGTTTGGCAATTAACCCTACCCCACGCGGTCAAATTATTGGTGATTCATGGTCCTGTAAAGGGACTCGTGCCTTCGGAACTTATCCGAGGGTCACGACCTAAATTCTGGTGTGTTCGGTGGAGCCGACTCTACTGCTCCCTCTAGCGGTTGTGCTCGCCACCGATACCCGGCCCCACAAAAATAAAACCTATCCCATAGTAGGTCCGAGCTCCGTGTGTTATGAAAAATGGGTCATTGGAGAAACAATGCCACAGAGGGAAGAGATGTCAAACTCATAATTGCAAAAACAAGCAAGTTGAGGACTAACCATTAGAAAGCTACAATGATGCTGATAATCAGGAAAATTGCCATCAGGGAGAAATATTCTTGCCTCATACATCAGCGCTCTTCGGGGAACCACGACTCTCAAACAATGTAACTTCCTGCAACTCTGATAGCGTTCATGGTGCATTAAAGGATGAATACCTGCCTTTAATATTGCCAGAGTGCAGAAGTGCTTGAAAGATTTATTTTGGCTCGATAAGTTGAAGTTGACTTTCTATTTCCAAATTAAATGTTAATCACAATTGAAACTTCGTGATACCACCATTGATGGTATCATTTAGTTCTTCCATTGTGAATAAGTGGAGAAACACCTGCCGGCAATGTAGGTCTTGAGTCATCAATTTGATGGATTCAGACTCAGAGCATAACAAGTAACAACTCAGTCACACTTGGTAAATTAAAGATTGAGACTCAAAAATGTATATTTTTTCAACTAAAGACTCAGACAAACCACTTGGTCAAGTGTGTGTGTGTAAAAAAACAAAAATCTTCATAAGTGAGATTATTCCTCTTTTAATTAACAAAATAAACATGCATACATATATTCCACATTGCTATCTCCATTCATCTTGAGTAGGAATTAGATTTAATGGCTTGTTGGTCTCAGAAATTAAACACAACACTTCACAGTAATATCTGCTATATTTCAACATTAAAATTTACAGAGGTTGTGGGATGAACTCAAAGGACAAATCACAATGCACCTCAAGCAGCTCAGCAACAGATACTGTAAAATATGTGACTATCCATATGCATAAAACCCCCAAAAACACACACACATATATATATATATATATATATATATATATATATTATATATATATATATATATGTATATATATATATATATGTAGTATACTATATATTATATTACACTAGTATATATGTAGTATATATGTAGTATATATGTAGTATATATGTAGTATATATGTATATATATATATATATATATATATATATATATATTATATATATATATATCACCATATATATATATATACATATATATATATATATATACACACATAATAAATATATATATAAATAAATAAATATAATATAATAATATATATTATGGCGCCACGAGGATGAGTGATGTAAGGGACACATCGGCCATTTTGGAGTTAATGCCATGGAGCACTATTTTAACCCTTACCCGATCATCTGAGCCTATCATCATCATATCATTAAAAAATGTCGCTTACATCACTCCTCCTCGCGGGCCTCATATATGTATGTATATATATATATATATATATATATATATATATATATATATATATATATATATATAATATACCAACAAGCCAATTAGCCATGAGTCATTCCATCTGAAATCAACAAATTTATGAAAATGTTCCCAGTTGACCCCCTCAGATTTACTTTAAACTTTCACAAAATAGTTCCCAGGTATCAAAATGAAGCTGCGTAAAATTTTAGGTCCATAGATGCGGTCAACTCCAAGATATTGAGGTTGAAAATGTGGTTGTGGCCCTATTTTTATGGTCGTTGCGAGCATCACAAAATGAACGGCTACTTTTAAATCCCACAACTTTTTAAATATTAATGCTAGAGCCTTGAAATTTTCAGAGATTATTCTTCTATAACTGCTCTGTAAGAAACAAACATAAAACTGAGTATACCTCTATTAAATTTTATGACCTGATCAGTTGGAAATCCAGAAAAAAAATGTTGGTTGTTATGAAGACCAACTTTGAGACCCCATATATTTTTATTGAGAGTAATATCTTATGAGAGAATCCCAGAAGCTTGAATTTTTTTCATGTAATAACTGTATGGTAGTAGTATTCAAATACATGCTTACTTTTCTTAATCAGTCATATATAATACAGTCATGATCCCTCAAAAATTGAAAATTTTCATTTTTCCCCGAAATGCAGGTGAGGATTGCAAATATATGACAAGGTATACCACTTAAATTGTTCCCATTGGAAAGAGCATATTCAAGTTTACAAAAGTGTCAAATATCAAAGTGGTATATTAAAATATATATATTTTCTATTTTTTAAAAAACTTGTTAACATAGTCGTGAATAAATGAAGTGTGTGCATGGTGTGGCACCATGGTAATCATGAATGATTAGTTCTATGATTCAAATTAATAATACAAAAATATATCACGTACTGCAATAACAATGTAATAAAACATTTCACGTAAATGATTTGAATAGGTCCTTGATCTGCTTTTCCAAGTCAGGTGCGAGCTTGTACTGCCTCCCGTTGACATTAGGGGAGCACAATAACTTTCATGACATGGACCAAAGGAACTCAACAAATGTCCCCCTTGAATGTAACTATATACACTGCTGACATCAGCAGATCAGCCACTATTCCTGAGTTCTATTTTTAGCCCCAGCCAGATGAGTTAAGCTCTTGCTATTTACAAATGAGAAACAAAGAATTACAAATTCAAATTTCAAAGTATTGTGTTCATGGTATCCTAACAGACAGATGATATGTATGTACATTGTATATACATGTACTACACATATGTACTACATGTAAAAGGACTGTTCATTAAATAGCACATACAACGCGCACAGCACTGGCAGAACATCATTTATTCAAAATTTTAAAAATATTGATAGAAACATTATACCATTTGATATTTGACACTTTTGTAAATTGAACATGCTCTTTCCAATGGTGAACAATTTCAAGTGGTATCCTTTCATATATTTGCAATCCTCACCTGAATTTCGGGTAAAAATGAAAATTTTCAATTTTTGAGGGATCATGACTGTATTATATATGACTGATTAAGAAAAGTAAACATGTATTTGAATACTACTGCCATACAGTTATCACCTGACAAATGAAAATTTTCAATTTTTGAGGGATCATGACTGTATTATATATGACTGTTTAAGAAAAGTAAACTGTATTTGAATACTACTGCATACAGTTATCACCTGAAAAAATTTCAAGCTTCTGGGGTGGGTCAATAAAAATATATGGGGTCTCAAAGTTGGGTCTTCCTACAAACGAACATTTTTTTTCTGGATTTCAACTGATCAGGTCATCTATCTATAATCCAGCAATCTGTGTGTGGTGTGTGTGTGTGTGTGTCTGTGTGTGTGTGTGTGTGTGTGTGTGTGTGTTGTGTCTGTGACCGCTGTTTCTCGACAACCACTGGTCCGATCTAATTGAAACTTGCCAGGTATATTGCTGGGGACCTGAGGATGTGCCTTTTCAAGGTTTGATATTAATCGGACAAGTGCTTCCCAAGTTATGGCCATTTATTTACCAAACAATGACAAGACACGTTGTTGCATGGGCGTGGCCGATGGGAAGGGAAGCTCAGCCGCGTTCCCATTACGGGTTACAACGTACGGGCTTCCGGATAATGATGACTTCGTGTATTCTAATAATTTCTCGATTTCTTATGCGCATTTATAGAAAACACAATGCCCAAGTTATGATCGTTTTCATATTAGACGGTGCATAAATTTCGGTAACATCAGAGTGCTGGTATGTCCGAACCAGGAAGTAATTTTTTTTCTCTCTTCTCTTCTCTTTTTGTTTTTCCTTGCCACGACATTGCGAAAAGGTAAAATACGTTGGCACTAATAGAATAATTGGGTATTAAAACTAAATTGCGAATATCGTAACTGCGAATAATATGCGAACTTCCGGGCACGCACGTACGGGCACGCGAGAGCGAAGAAACGGCCTGTGTGGTTGTTGTTTGTTGCTCGCGGTTTGAATATTTATTTATTACATTTTTTTTTTTTTTTTTTTTTTTACGGGCACGTACTAGTAAAAATTAAAGAGGTATACTGTGTTTTATGTTTGTTTCTTACAGAGCAGTTATAGAAGAATAATCTCTGAAATTTCAAGGCTCGAACATTAATATTTAAAAAGTTGTGGGAGTTTAAAAGTAGCCATTCATTTTGTGATGCTCGCAGCGACCATAAAAATAGGGCCACAACCACATTTTCAACCCTCAATATCTCGGAATTGACCGCATCTATGGACTAAAATTTTACGCAGCTTCATTTTGATACCTGGGAACTATTTTATGAAAGTTTAAAGTAAATCTGAGGGGGTCAACTGGGAGGCCTCCGGTGATATGAGGTGGAATGACTCATAAACAAGCCATTATATATATACACACACACACACACACAGACAACTCACATATATACATATATATATATATATATATATATATATATAATATACACAACATTATAAATATATATATATATACCAACTATATATAATATATATATATAATTAAATATATATATATATTATATATATATATATATATATATAAATATATATTACAATATATATATATATATATATATACACATAATATATATATATATATATATATATATATATATATATATAATATATATATATTTATACATACACTAGCGATACCTGTGCACATGCACGGATAGCAGTACAACATAGCTGGTAGCAGACGACAGACCGTACAAGGGAATGACAAAAATACGCATTGTGCAAAATGCAAGTGCTACTATGGAACGCCAAGACTTCCAAACATTGTCGGCATGTCCGCTAAGTGCCACGCAATTTCATAGGGATCTGTGACGGCGAGCCGAGTTTTTAGTGTGCAAGCTTGGTATGATATTATATAGAGATTATATATATATATAATATATATATATATATATATATATATATATATTAATAATATACATATATATATATATATATATAATATATCAACAAGCCAATAAGCCATAAACAAGCCATTATATATATATATATATATATATATATATATATATATATATATATATATATATATATATATTTAAAAGTTGGCCAAGTTTGTGTGTAACATTGCTATCTGTAACATTGTAACATTGTGTGAAAGTTCCCTAGTTAAGAACGAGTTAAAGATTGTTAATAAAAGCATTGTCGTGAATGTTTTGCTTGTGTCGTATTCCCCGTAGTTCCCCAATAAATCTGGTTGGTTCGTATGAAGGGAGAAGGATGCTGGGATGGAGCCGCCAGGTAGGAGGAGAAGAGAAAGGCCAAAGAAGAGTTCATGGATGCGGTGAGGGTGGACATGCGGGTGGTTTGGAGAGTCAATGGAAATGTGGAGGACAGAGCAAAATGGAGACGGATGATCCGCTGTGGTGACCCCTAACGGGAGCAGCCGAAAGAAGAAGAAGAAGATTATATATATATATATATATATATATATATATATATATATATATATATATATATATATACCGTATATACATACAACAAGCCATTAAATCTAATTGTTTGTGATATGTAACTTATACACTTACTCCATGTTTGTGATTAATATATATATATATATATATATATATATATATATATATATATATATTCCGAATCAGTAATTTATAAAAGCAAGAAAACATATATATATATATATATTGTTACGGAAATAAAAAAAAAGAAAATTAAGAAAAAAAAGAAAAAAATAGAAAAAAAAAAAAATAAAAAAAAAAAAAAATAAATAAAAAAAAAAAATTTAAAAAATATATAAAAAAATAAAAAAATTTAAAAAAAAAATTAAAAAAAATGGAAAAAATAAAATAATGTAATTTTTTATTAAATTTAAATTATATAAATTTAAATATGGGCCCTTACTTGACACTAATCTAAATATAGGTTAGCTGCAGAATCCCGCCATTTAATCATGTTTAGCTAGGTGTGTGGTAAAAATGGACGTTACATGTTGTGTCCGGGAGGTGTAGGATGCATGTTTTTATTGTTCGTTCAGTGGTGGTGTGCCAAGGGCTCCCTCTTCTTCCTCCCTTCTCCGGACGATAGGCCCCATCCAGTCAGCTGAGAGGGTGTGGCCAAAAAGAGGAAGTGAAGCTAAGGGGAGGAGTTTTGTCAGATTTGCTGAGAGAGGGTGGTTGGGTGTCGAAGGAGCGAACAAGAGAGAAACGAAGGCTTTGTAAAAAGGTTCAGCGTGTGGAAACAGTCGCTCTCGAGGCGTGCTCGTGGTTTCGAAGCGAGCGAACGTAAGAGAGGCAGCCTGCATGTCGAGTCTGCCTTTTTGGGGCAGTGGGAGAGGCGGCCTGCACGTGGAGTCGGCGATCGACTCTATGAAGAGGTGCATTCTGCCGTGAGAGGAGACGGCAGCCGGCTTTGAGAGGCGAGCGTGGAAAAGGAAAGAAAAGGTGATTCGACAGAGAGAGAAACTGAGAGGATGGAGTTAGGAAGTCGGGCTTCGAGGCGGGAAGGCAGGAGAAGAGACGACGGAGCCTCTGACGGTCCCTGC
>CM068953.1:79821068-79835255 GCA_035128595.1 Eptatretus atami | reverse complement strand
CACAAACCCAACACAGCACATCACCCAAAGAACACCTTTGGGGCTCACCACTGTGAAGCATGATGGTGGCAGCATCATGTAATGGAGATGGTTATCATCAGCAGGGGCTGGGGCACTTGTTAGGATAGAAGGGAAAATGGTTGGAGCCAAATATAGAAACATCCGAGAGGAAATCCTGCTGCTCTCCGCAAGAAAGCTGAATTGGGACAGAAGTTCACCTTTCAGCATGACAATGACCCGAAGCACACAGCCAAAGCTACATTAGAGTTTCTAAGGAAGAACAAGATAAATGTTCTTGAGTGGCCCACTCAGAGCCCCATGACTTGAAGATTGCTGTCCATCAATGCTCCCCACACAACTTGACTGAGCTTGAACAGTTTTGTTCAGAAGAATGGGAAAATTTTGCCCAATTAAGATGTGCAAAGTTGGTAGAGATCTATCTCAACACACTCAGCTGTAATTGCTGTCAAAAGTGCTTCCACCAAGTATTAACTCGGGGGGGGGGGGGGGGGGGGTACACTTCTTCAATCCATGATATTCAAGTTTTGTATTTTTAATTAATTTCCTGAAATTTGTAGAATTTGTATTTCACTTGGAAGTTGTGGGTTACGATTTGTAAATAACGGTGGAAAAAGTGTGATTTAATGCAATTTAATTCCAGGCTATAAGGCAACAAAAGGTGAAGATTTTAAAAGGGAGTGCAGTCTTTCTATAGGCACTGTTTTTGTTGAAAATAATCTCCTTCAGGAGTGTGTGCGGCTAGCTTGGGCATAATCCATGGGCAAGCTATAAAATAATCTTACAGTTAAACTAGAAAGAAAACTGTTATGATTAATTAGACCACCTTATCATATTGTGCCGAAGGCCAGCCGGAAGCTTGTCGAGCCTTCAGACATTGTAACATAATTACCTCAAACCATGGGCTGATGTTGAAAACACAATTTGCTGTGGTCAGCGCTGTTGCACAAAATATGTGCATTCTTTACTTGTTTTGGTTATATTAAACGTCTTGTTCCAATTTCATCATTGAAAACAAAATTATAAAGCCATTTTGAGAAACTCTTCTCTAAGATGAGAAAGTGTTTCCACGGTGCACAAATTCCGTCAGACCTGAGAATGAAGAGATATATAATAAAGTTGATCTTCATGCTGACTCACACACTCACAACACACTCCCTCACAGATACATAAATGGATTACAATGGCATTTGTCATTGGAAATGGGTGAGGCTAACAAACCAATACATGAGCATGTGATGTGACACATGAAGCAACACTCAACTCACAATCTATATATTACTTAAACTCTCATCTTGTATATAGGTATGTATGTATATATATATACATTATATATACATATGTGTGTATGTTCCCGAAATACAGCCAAAATGGTACACGATAGCCAAAAATTTTAGGGCCACCTTACTCAGCATTCACCTGCGATGCGCAGTCTAAAGTTTCGTTCAAATCGGACAAAGAAAAAAAATTATTTAAAAGATCAATTCCCGATTCAGTCAAGGACTCTTCTGGATTATTTGATCACTGTAAACAACCTCAGTGGTATAGTTCACTGGAGCTATCTTATTTTTTTTCTTGAAATGATTTTTTTAAATCAACCACTGTCACAACAGGAACCCAACGGGTTCACGGGTCGTCTAGTGCTCACTAAAAGCATACTTGTAAAAGTTGCAGTGACTGGGGTGATTTAAAATAACTTCACATGTTATTTTAATGCGATACAAAAAAATTACCACAACAAATGCATAAAACTTGAAAGCTGTCCTTGGTTCAGTGAAATCTCTTAAAATAACCTTCAGCACAAAGATTTAGCTATAATAGCACTTGGTTGAATGCATACCTCCGACGGGCTGAACAGATTGCATTTTGTACCTCACTGATAGGTCGGATCTGAATCCGGAACTTAACCAAAATCGAATCAGCTTGTTATTGTTACTTATCCAACTCATCCACAAAGTTTTGTCATAACTCGTTCAAAACTTTTTGAGATATCGTGATATATATCGTTTTGGCCCTATCTCTCAATTGTGAAGAATCACGTAAAATTACAGTATCTGGATCCGGACCTTCACCAAAATCTAGTCAATTTGTCCTTGTCATAAACCCAAACTGTCCAGCAAGTTCCAGCAGCAAGTTTATCCATCCATAAAGTTTTGAGATGTCCTGCTCACAGTCAGACAGACAAACAGACAAACGGTGGTGATGAAAACAACCTCCATCCACCTTAGGTGGTGGAGGTTATGATACCGAACTCCTAAAAATGTTCCTGTGCTGAATTTGAAAACATCAACTTGTTCCTCAAACTAAAGACCCGCAAAAGGAAAATGGATACTTTAGGCCAGACATATGCCAGAAGCATTTCAGAATTTGGGGGAAAAGGGGGAGGGGGCAGTAGTGGGGGTACGGTAAAGGGGAGTATATATTTTAATTATTGTTGCATAACTCTAGAGTCAGAGATGTCATTGCAAAATAATGGTTGGGGTGTAGAATATTTTGTGGGTGCTGTACAGAAACGTCGCACAGGCATAATTCTGAACATTGCGGAAAAAAAATTGAACATTGCGAGGTTTAGAGTCCTGTTCTGTGCTCTTATGGTACAACATGCACACCCATTTCCCCCCAAAACGGATCTAAATGGATCACTATGATGCACATGGGATGTCAATTTCAGCACAAAACGTGGAACTCTGCGTTTTTGTGGAACAATCACGTTCCTGGGACGCTAATGAAAAGCAAGGAAGCACAGTGAATAGCATGAAATATGTTGTATTACAAACTTGGACAGATCGACACGCATTCTACAACCAGTGGCAATCCATCAGAGTATCAGAGTAATTTGTATCACAGAAGAACAACCTGAATCGTTTTGAAGATCATGTTTTTTTTTTTCCTTTCCTTATGCTTGTTATCTCATATAATGACAGGCAGTGAGATTCACCCTTTTTCATGCTTGTCAAAACTCTCAGTCACATGTTTCCAGTTTGCATCGCTCTGTACAGCAAATGTATCTTCTACCTTGCTTGTCACCATCACTTGATGGTTTAGTGCTTGGTGACAAACATGACCAGATGCTGTTCCTTTACAGTACTTAGCTGCACCATCCCAGTCAAGCCAATAATGAGTGCTTTACCATTATGTTTGAAACCTTCTGCTATTCTTATCTGCATTGGAAACACATCCTAATGATTGAAGTGATGGGTATATGCACTGAGCTTGACATCCTCGAACAAATTCTCTTTTTCTCGATGCAGATTCCTGTCTTACAGCTTCCTGTTCACACTCTGCTTGGTCTTGGCTCACCGTTCACAGTTATTCAGGTTCAGAATATTGGTACATGCCTTCCAGTGCTCAAGATTCTGGGTCATGTATCATCACTCCAGGAACTGAAGATGCAGTGGTCTTATATCACTGATTCAGATTCTTATGACTTTATCCAAGCTGCCTGAATTTTTGCAGATGACAAAGGTGCAAGGATGGACTGGCAGCTTTGGGCACACTTCTGTAGTTAAATAAAAATACATGTACCCTTATAAGGAACGTCAATGCAGGAAGAGGCCATTAGATATTAGGCCCATCAAAGCCTGTGCTATCGTTGCCAACATATGGTTGTTTGTCGGTGATCGATTATTTTTAAATGCCGAATGTCAAGCAAGGAAGCATCAATTTGCCATTATTAAAGTCTTTCATGTGACTTTGACAGGGTTTGAACCTCTGAACTTACAGACTCATCATAACGGACACTGTAAGCATTACATCACCGAGTCTGGTTCCTTCTGTCATTTGGCCTTGTGCCACACAGCTCCAGAGGCTCTTCTGTTCTTTGTGAATATAAACAACACTTTTCTCACCCATGTTACTCAAAGTTCACTGTGCATGTGCCATTTCGTTTCTCATTCCTCACATATTGAAGTTTTCAAACTCGAATTAATAAAATTTTCACACCAAGAATATCACCAAACATAGACCGATTATGTACAATACTATGTTGAATACAACTCACAAATTGAGTCCAAAAGTTAAAGAAACTGCAATCAACTAGAGTACACCACTGTGATCTGCCTTTTGATTCATGCTCCAGCATTAAATCAGGCTGATAAGGTCCTAATCTATTCATTAGAAGGTTTTGTTCATAACTTTATCACAGGAATGGTTTCACGAGAAAAGGGTTTAATTGTACAACCATATCCATCTTGTCTACTCATATAAAAATTAACCAAATGTGAAAATTGCCATTTCCTATTCGTACTTCCTTCTGACAGAATGTCGGAAGATTACAACCAGCATGAGAGCTCTTTGTCTATGGATAACTTCGAGGTAACTGTTTCGTCAAAAGGATAAATTTTTGAAGAAAGAACATTGTAAAAATCAATTCAATTATAGGTTTAGTTCACTTTTCTGATTAGTCCTCATTTTTAAAGATATCCATGGTCTATTTAATAAAATAATGTTGGTTATTACCCACTAATTGTCTGTATTTCTTTCTCGCATTCAATTACATATACTTCATTTGTAAGAAAAGAAAACTGGCATCAATCATCAGTTAACATATTATGTATATATATATATATACATACACATACATACACACACACACACACACACACACACACACACACACACACACACACACACGGTAGGGCAGAGAAACTGGCGATTTTAAAAACCAATTTCCACTTTGCCAACATGGTCACAACTTTTTTGACTGATGAACAAGCTACTAGGTTTCCTCAAGTTAATGAGGCCAGTTAGTTTCAAGAAGATGGCGGGATGTCTCATACCGCCAGAGTGTCAATGGCTGTCTTACGACCACTTTTTCATAACCACATCATCTGCAGGAATAGTGACATTACTTGGCCTCCAATGTCCCCAGACCCGTCAGCGTGTGACGTTTTTTTAAATGGGGGCACTTAAAAAGCAAAGTGTATGCTCATCACCCACACAATATTGAAGAGCTGAAAAAAAGACCGTCAAAAACATTGCCGGAATTTCTTTGGAGATGCTACGCTGCGTCATGGGAAACATGCGTGGAATACTAGAGGAATGCCTGTGCAGAGACGGAGGTCACCTCGAGGATGTGATCTTCAACAAATAAATGGCATGCTATGTACTTCAAGATGGCAAATTTGTAATTTGGGAAATACAAAATGTTTATTTAATCAGTGAGTTTTTTTAATCTCTTGTTTCTCTGCCCCACCCTGTATTTGAATATTTTGTGTTAATGTGTAAATACACATGTTTGTTTATAAAATTTGTGTAAACAGGTCGATGTTAACAGGTGGAATGGAAAGTATTTTTTTTTAAACATGGATCTCTGCCTCTGTCCATTTATATGTGCTTTTGTTGTCATCTTTCCACGTGAGTGGTTATTTCACTCGGGGCTTCAAAATGGCGTAAAGTAGCTGGTCAATTAATTTGTCTTTGCTGTCCTTTTTCTGCCTTTTAATTCTCCCTAGTTATCAATCTGCCTTTCATGCTTATGTCTGTACTAGTCTATAAAAAATATTTCTATTTGACTCTTTTGATGTGGAATGCTTTGTAATTTTAAAAGCCAACTATACAAAAAAGGATTGGATTTGGCTCCATTCTACTAGTGTTAAACACCCACATTGAATTTTATACTTAATGTCCTTTTCTTTGTTCTATCCTCCTTACTTTATTGTGATCTAATGCTCATGGATGAGCATGTATATATAATGTATATAGATAGGACAAGGACGGGAATGATTCATCAATGTGCATTTTTTTGAATTGCAAGAACATTAGCAGGCAATGAAGAAATGAACAGGGAATATGGGATTATAAACTGGGATCATGAGCTTGAAGATACATTCAAATAGGAACACATCAGACAGGCTAACACAAAGACTCTTCATTTGACTAAATGTAGTTCTGAATTGATGGAAAAGTGATACGTTCAATATAGGATAATCATAATGATCAGATAATATTTAAAATAAATGCATGAAACTTTAAGATATAGCATAAAACAATGTCATCAATAACAGGAAATACAATGTGCAGAATCAACTACAACATAAAAAAAACAATAAGAAGAAGCAGGAATTGAGATGATATAGGAACATACAAGGAACAAGGATGCAAGTCCTCACCGAGGACACCGTCATGCAACGCAACACACCTCAAAATGACACGTAGATCTTTCATAGATACAAAATAAAGTATATACTACCGGTCAAAAGTTTTAGAACACCCCCATTTTTCCAGTTTTTACTGAAATTTAAGCAGTTTAATGTTTCAATGTACTCTGAAATTAAAGCATAGAACAAATAAACAATTGCAGATAAAAAAGAAATCATGGAATCGTTTTGTTGAACAATTTAATCTAAAATTTTGACTCATCAAAGTAGCCACCTTTTGCAGATAGAACAGCTGAACATACTCGTGGCATTCTTTCTCCAATGGAAATCAAATATTGTTCGGAAAGTTCTTCCCAACACTGTTGCAGAAGTTCCCACAAATGTGTTGCACTTGTAGGTTGCTTTGCTTTCACCTTTCTGTCCAGTTCATCCCAAACCAGCTCGATGGGGTTTAAGTCTGGAGACTGTGCTGACCTTTCCATGATTTGAAGCCTACCGTCTTGTTCTTTTTTTTCTAAGGTAGTTCTGACATAGCCTGGAGGTATATTTTGGGTCGTTATGTTGCTGTAGGATGAACCCCTGACCAACCAGGCAGAGACCAGAGGGTATTGCATGGTGCTGAAAAATACTGTGGTTCAGGGTGCCAGTCACTCTGTGCAAGTTGCCGACTCTGGATCCAGAAAAAGAACCCCAGATCATCCTTCCTCTCCATGTTGACAGTTGGTGTCACACACTGAGGAACCATCCTTTCACCTACTCGATGGCGTACAAAAACCATCGTGATGAACAGAAGATTTCAAATTTTGATTCTTCGGTCCATAAGACCTTCTTCCTTTCAGTAGTCCACTGGCGGTGCTTCATGGCCCAGGCAAGCCTCTTTTTCATATTTTGCCATTTTAGCAATGGCTTTCTTACTGCCACTCAACCTGTCAAACCCGCAGCTCGAAGTCTTCTCTTCACAGTTGAAACTGAGACTTCCTTACTTCGACCAGTGTTAAGCTGTGCTTGAAGCTGCTGTCCTGTGAGCCGCCTGCCACGCAAGCTGTTGACTCTCAGAAACTTGACTTCTGATTGTGTTGTGGCATTGGGTCTGCCAGACCTCTTCCTTTCAGAGTTTCCTCAAGTTTCCAAGTGCCTTTTGATAGTGTTGGAAACTGTACTCACTGGCACCTTGGCTTGCTTTGCAATTTCTCCAAAGGAAAGACCTACACTTTAAGGGTTATAATGGTCTGTCTGTCTTCCTTTGTTAATTGTCTTTTTCTCGCCATTATCAATAGCACATATACTACTTCCTGCAGTGCAATATTGTCCAAATAATGCTTCAGAGGGTGTAACAACACGTCTGTTCCAACACTGCTTTTATACAGACAGAGGGTTTGTAACTAATCAACAAAAGTTGGGACACCTGTAGGAATTGTTTGCATCAACTTTGAAGGCTTAATTTACTTCCATTGCTGCAGAACAGCTGCAGTTGCAACCCATTACTTGTTCCCTGAAAAGGGCCTTTTTTAACAACTCTGGAATTTACATTATTTTTCAGTTTTTGGTAACCTAAACTTTTCTTTTTAACCTCTGGAAGTTTACCGCTTAGCTTTGCACCATTTCAGGTTATTCACTGGACTTGAACTGCTTAAATTTCAGTAAAAACTCGAAAAATGGGGGTGTTCTAAAACTTTTAACTGGTAGTGTATATACACACATACGTGAAGGTAAAAGGTATATAAATAAATAAATGTTGTAGAAAGGTAAAATACAGAAATAAAATAACATTGCAAGTATGTCAGCAGTGGTGATGGTAAAGTGTATATAAATAAATAAATAAATAATACAAGTTATGTATTGGTAGTGGAGATGGTTAATTGTGTAAAATAAACAATGGTTCCCAAAAGCATATACAATCTTGTACTACTCTCTCCTGTAATGGTTTCTACAAAAATTGTAAAATAAAATCGTGTACCCCATTACTTTTCGCTCCAATGCCAAAATCCTTTGACATGCCTCCAGCCCAGATGTTAATGCATACATGTGTCAAATATCAAATAAATACATCTCATTTTTGAGTGGAGGCTCCAGAAAAACACATGAATGGACCGACAACACACAAAATATAAACCCCAGGTGAGCTGACACTCAATTGGTGGCTAATAAAAGAGGGGGAAAAATGAGCACTGACCTTGAGTACGTACTGGATCAGAGACTGGACTAGGATCACTTAGACCATGCGCATTTGCAGCACGAATCAGGAAGAGGTAAATAGTGTTAGGCCAAAGATCACGCAGGGTGTAGCTTTGAGACGTGATGCCACTTGTGACTGTCTGCCAGCTTGTGCTCAAAGACTGGCTGTGCTCGCACATAAAAACATTCACAAGAACAATATCGATCACAATGAGATTCCAGAATTTTATCAATGGTCATGTTAACAATGATTCAGCAGCTTATTATGAATTGCCCTTCAGGAAAATAACAAAAGTTACAAAATCACTTGTACGTAACCAATCATGAATCATGAATCGTGAATCACGAATTACATGTATGTGTGACAGATCTTGTGATTAAAGCTAAGAAAAAGGCATGGCCATTCAAACTGGGAAGGACTTTAAGGTTGCATACTAAGTAAGCAACAAGGTGCCCAACGCATATCTTTACCTCAAGGCCTCAACAGTGTAGGTAATGGACTCGGAAGAGCCTGAGGAGGAGCCAGACATCCAGGAGAGTGTAATAGCACTTTTGGAAACATCAGTGACCTGTGGCTTGCTTGGTGGAGGGGGTAGACTGGAAGGATCCGGCGGACGTCGCTCGCTTGGTTGCCCAGAATCTGATATACAACACCAAAAACGAGCTGCTGATACCGTAAAATAATGCGTGTTTTTCTTTCATCTTTGTGGTATATTTAAGCATTATTTCACAACTCAATGGGCAAATGCTGTTATTTTTCAAGTAATTCAGGAAATTTGACTGATAAAGTAACTTTAAGGAAATTAATTGAAATGTTGGCACCTTACAGGTAACAAGTAACAGTGTTAGCCTATGACATCAAGCTTTGGGAATTTAAGGTGAATATCGGAATGCATTTAAATCTAATATCCAAATATTACATAAATATGGTGGAATTTTTTAAACATCACTTATTCCCCATTTGTTCTTTCCTTGATGGTGTCCAGGCCAGTGGAGGAGCTTGTACATATAGGACGAGGAGGTATTTGTGCACTTTTACATTAATTATAAGGGCATTAGGAGAAAATGGATAAATCAACATAGTGTAGGGAATTTAAACCAAGGATCCTGGCATCATGAGCAATTAGACTCAGACCAAAATGTCGAGAAATTCATTCATTCATCTTTAGTTTATTTTCAATTATTTTTCTTCGCTTCGCAACCCCCCTCCTTGCCTCTATTTGATTTTCTCCTTTCCTATGCATGCAAACTAATACAGATAGCCCATAATCACAAAAAATTGCTCTTACCAGAATGATTAATTTATCAGGCATGGATCAACTGTGAGAAAATTGGGTTTTGGCAATTTGTTTTGAGGCCTGTTCTGCAGTGAGTGGAAAGAAACAAGACGCATTTAATCAGCAGAGACCGTGAGCTGAAAGCAGAGATTTTCCAAGCACCACCGGTCAAACTTCTCATTATCTCAGCATATAGCAAGGGCACAAAGGGTAAGAATGAAGCATAGTCTAAACACGCCTTCTCTGTCAAGGAAGACGCTCCAGCTTAATTATCTCCTGACATTTAGCAGAGCAGAAGGAGACGTAAAACTGGATGATATATCTATTAGAAATAAACCGACTCCACCCCTCAATCTCTGCTCAGACTCTCAATAACGCATTCAAAATTGCAGGCAAACCATCCTGTAACTGCCTTTCAAGAATACACCTTCACTGTATTGCCCCAGAGCCTTAGGCTGAGGGATTGTTTCAGGAAGAGTAGGAATGTTTGTGAGTGCAGTGTTGTCTATATATGAGGCAATTTTTCAAAATATTCATTCGTTCAGTCCTTAGAGGCTCACCCAGACAGCCTCAAGTGTACATCTAAGAGATGGATTTTGACAGTTAAAGTCTAGATAGTGTTATAATGGACTAAGATTCTCAAAGCCATACTTTTCTCTTGAGAAAAAACAGAAATTTGGTTGAGATCCTGGCACACATGCCTTGATATAAATCTTATCTCCATCTTGAAGATACAAAGTTATGGAATCTTGTTGGTCTTAAATACATAATTAAACGAAAACGACACTCTGTAGAGTGCATACCTCTTCCAGGCTGAATAGTTTACATTTTGTATCCCACTGATTGGTCCGGATCAAGATCCGGCCTTCTCATCCTTGTCACACACCAAAACTAAACTGGGTTGTTTTTGTCATCTACCCAACTCATCCGCCAAGTTTTGTTATAATTCGTCCACAACTTTATGAAATATCATGCTATACTGTACATCGTTTTTGGCCCCATCTCTCAATGGTGAAGAATCACTTGTAATATTTAAAAAAATTATTGTATCCAGATCCAGATCTTCACCAAAATCGAATCAATTAATTTTTGTCACACACTCAGTCTGTTCACCAAATTTCATCTGAATCCATCAATATTTTTTGAGATATCATGCTAGACTGTGCATCGTTTTTGGCCCTATCTCCCAGTGGTAAAGAAAACCTTTTAAAATATCAGTAGCCTGATCTGGATCTTCACTGAAATCGAATCAAGTCGTCCTTGTCACACACCCAATCTGTCCACCAAATTTCGTCCAAATCCATCTGTAACTTTTTGAGATATTACTCTCAGAGACAAACAGACAATCAGACAGGGGTGAAAACATAACCTCCGTCCACTTTTGGTGTCGGAGGTAATGACACCAACACCATCCAAGCAACATCCAAACAACAAATATCATGGGCACAAGTAATTACATGGAAATAACAAAGGGAAATTACCTTGGACCTCAACAAAGGCACCCCATTTGGTCTCTCCACTGGGACTCGTCGCAACACAGGTGTACAGGCCCGAGTCAAGGAGCTATGGATTGACAAGGTGAGACAATAGAGGCGCAGAAGGTAAACGTGTTCATATATTCCAAACAATCACAGGCAGTACCCGGGATCCTTCACTCTGAGGCTAAGCAAGGTCCCATTCCTAGTTTAAGCAATATTGCTTTATAATTTCTACTGCATTACATCATATTGACCTTGCAAAATTTCTGACTCCAATCCCCATGGCCTCCTGCAAATTTTGATTGTTCCTCATCGTTGCCAGTTGGTGTTCACACAATGTAGAATGTGGAGAAAAAAACTGCGACAGCAAGAAAGATGCATTAATTTTCAGCCATTACTGCCACTTTGTCCAATCAATATGCCTCTTTGCTATAGCGTCTCTCGGCTCGCAGCCCGTCGCTTTAATTAAAGTGTCTGGAAATGTCAGCATACATCATGACTGGAGAGTGACATGGGATGCAAGCTTTTCTTCAGCCACTGGCAATGTGACAGAATCATTACATTAACAGGATAACATGCTAACTTTGGACTGACGAATGACACTTACAAAGCCAAAGTGACATCAGCAATTACCATCCTCTGCAACGATATGCAGTAATGGCCAGGGGGTACAGGCCTGGTGATCTCACTTGAGTGAAGCACTACAAATAAAATGATGACCATTAATGAATTGGGTTACTGAAAATACTACATCTGTGGTTGTATCATAAAGTGCCAATGAAATGGGCCTGTTTGAATGGTCGGCGATTTACTTTAAGAGAATAACTCAGAAGACAATTGCAGTCCCGTTTCCTGATGATTTTACTTGAGGTTACTTCTTTGGTCACTGTTGCAAACATTTATCAAGATTTCTGATGAAACTTCTATCATATACTATATATATATATAATATAATATATATATATATATATATATATATATATATATATATAATATATAGGAGATGTGATGAGAAATCAGAGGGCATTTTTCATATCTCGGCAGAGCGTCATCCATATCTCTGACCACAATTGCTTGTACAATGTGATGTGAAATTATGAAGTAGGATGTATATTTCTGAATGAAGAGATTAAATAGTCATGACACTTTTATTGATCCACTTCTTACTCAAGGGATGATTTCCAATAATTTATCTAGATTAAACCTGTCATATACAAATTTTGCTTACACATACAATATATTATCAACTTTTATATGAATGGGACAGACAAAGTGAGGGGGGAGGGGGGGACCTGAAAGTTGTCACATGAGATACAAGCAAAAGATAATAAGTAAGAGGTATTGGGTTTGAGTATGAACAGAATGCTCTATGTTTGTGGACCACATTTGCCTTGCCTGTATGGCTTTGATGCGTAGCGACCCATTGGGGAAGAGTGCAAGACGTGGTCCAGCACTTGGCAGCCGGACGCTATTCTTAAGCCAATGCACAGACGGTGGTGGATTACCCATTGTCTGGCAGGGCAGCAGAAGGGACGAGCCAACTGCAAGAGTGCGGTTTGCAGGCCCCTGCCGAATGATGGGTGGTGGCGTATCTGAGAGTGCTGTGAGACATGAGGTGAGACAAGGGGTGAGACACAGGATGAGAAACAAATGACCAAAGGCCTGTCTCTGCTCCCACAGCTTGAGGCATTGCATAGTGGGCAACCTGCTATTCAGCACATAGAGGAGGCCGTAACGTCGAGCCGTGCGTTTATTTTCTGCCAAAGTCTCGTCATATCACCAAAGCCATCCATCAGGATTTCAGCCAGGCCTTTATTAGGTCACTCTTTGGGCTGCACCGTTAAAAGCTTCGGGCTCTGAGCAGAATGAGCGATGACAAAGTAACAGCTCACGCGTGATGCGCCGCACATTCCGATGAGAAAATCAATATGAAGCAGGGGCAGATGCACATACGAGCTTGGCCTTTGGGTAGATTTAGTAAGGTTGCCTGGCATGCGGAAAGCACAACTTCCAAATTTCCAGGAAACATGGCCTCTAAATATTTCGGTCAGCAAGACAAAATAAGAACTCTGCCAGATAGGGCAAGACAGGTGAGATTAACCCTTTGCATCCTTCCACTGACATTTATACCTTTTCAAACGCAGTACATTTATTGAACAAAATAGTGATATTTGGAATTTATATATAATGCATCATTTTATAAAATTGCAAATTGTTTCATATTTGTTGCTGGACAATGTTGGCTAATAATTTAACCCTCCGTTTAAAGCTGGTAATGAAATTAAAGCTGATAATTTAAAGAGTTCAAGGTGACACTCGAGTTCATTCTAAATTCGGTATTGATCGCATAATATGGAAGCCAAAGAAAAGGTGGGAGGGAAAGATATGAAGATGGAATATATAATTTTAAAATGTTGGGATTGGGGACGTAAAGAGAATAAAATGAAAGGAGAGTGGAAGCGGAGATCAACAATTTGCTACAATTTCTACCGATGTGATTTATGAAGAATTTCTTTCAAGAAAAAAACAGAAGAGTTACCTTTCAGAAAAGAGAGACTTTGAGCTGTTGATTTTGATGATAAAAAAACTTTCATTACTTATGGGGGTGACAGTATGTGGGTACATAAAATTTCACCCAATTTCTGTCTGAATTATCGAGTTTAGGTCCAAATAAATCCAATTGTACTGTGTACTACAACCATAAGTATGAAATAAACACATGAAGGACAAAGAGGGGAGAGAAAAGGTCTACTTGAGGAGGAATTGGGGAGATATCAGTGACATAGAGGAAAATAATGAAGGTTCTTGGAAGGGAGGCCAAGGAGGCAGACCAAAAAGAAAAGACTGAATAAACAAAACAGGCATCATGTACAAATAAATGAAAAGGTGGTTCTTTGGAAACAGAAATCTTTGATCGTGGAGGTACTAAATGACGGAGGTCATCAGGTTCACATAATGACAAAGAACCAAAGGGGAAGACGAGGACAAAGACATAGCACATGGGTGGATTAGCGGCAGAAATGAAAGTGCAGGAGGAAGAGGGAGGTGGTTAGTGAGAATAGAAAGAAGAAAGCAGGACTGGACGGGACAGAAAGCATGAGGTTACAATGAGCAGCACTCTTAGAGGAGTAGATAGAGGGG
>CM068953.1:79803115-79818193 GCA_035128595.1 Eptatretus atami | reverse complement strand
CTGAGCTTGGATTGGGCCTACAATATGTTCGCCTCTGTGCTCGGAACATGTTACAGAGCACTGTAATGAAACATCAGAAATGGCTCAATCTTGTGGTTGTCCTCCACCATTAAGAGGGGATGCAACCCCCACGATTAGTTGGAAGAAACAGCCATCACTCAAAACTGTAACACCATTTCTACCCAGCTAACAGTACATGTACACAGACAATTTCAGTGGTGAATCAAACACCTGTTGCCATTGCCTGGGAGTTACCACAAGGGCACCTGAAAATGATTATCTATCATTAACAGAAATTTATACGTCAAATGAACCACTGTCTATGTATCGTGGAGAGAAGGTATCATCATCATCTACTCCTCAGAGAGGATTTGACCAAGGACGTGAAAACTTTACAAGGGTCCCCCCACCCCCCCCCAAACCACTCCACAATCCTCCTCAACCATCACCCCACAATCCTTATAAATTCACAATCACCATCAACTATCACCCCACAATCACCATCAACTATCACCCCAACAATTCCCACAACCCCACAACCCACACCCTCTCTCCAAGACACACCCACTCTCCCCTCCACTGGGGAGGGACATCGACATCTCAGGCCACGACAGTGTGACATGGTACAGCCACAAATGGTGTCTGGGGAAAGTATGAAACAGGATGATCCGTAACATACAAGACATATGGCAGCCTGCAATGGTGGGACAAAGCATTCACCACCCAATTTTGTCCACGGTTTCTAAGTGTACCTCATTTTGGCCGTGCTGTCAGGCAATGACGGGTATTTCTGCTTGAGTAAAATATGTTACGAGCCTAAACCCCGTCACAGACGGATTCCGTTCATTCAACCACCCTCACCAGCTCAACCACACTCGAGGGACATGGACTGGACAGGCGTGCTTGCCCCGCCTACTCATCCCCGCCCTGCCCATTCCCCCTGCCTCCCACCCCGCCTTCAATTTGCTTACCCCGCCCAAAAATTTAATTACCCTGGCACCTCCCCCGCCTCTTCACTCCCCGCCCCCCTGTCTCTTGATTCCCCGCCCCACTTTCCCCGCCCCCCTGTCCACCCCCTCACACTCAACCCTGCCTAATTCACCCCAGCCCCCGCCCACTCACCCCCCGCCCCATTTCCCCTGCCTCCCGCTTTCAATTTGCTTTACCTTGCCCCCGCCTCTTCACTCCCTGCCCCCGTCTCTTCATCCCCCGCCCCGCCTCTTCACTCCTCGCCCCGTCTCAACGAAAAGTGTTTATTCTGCTTCAGAGTTGAAAGTTGACTATTGCCACTATGTGCGATGCACTCTTACAGGTACGAAGTTTCTTTCAGTCCAGGTCACAGTACCGAGAAAAACGTGACGCGACCGCTAGGAGGAGCACAAAATTGGTCCTAGAGTATTAATATATAGATGGTTGTGGGGGTAGATGGAGGAATTTAATAGCAAAGTTAGAATTGAATAGTTGTTTGGTCCGTGGATGTAGGAGACATCTGAATGTAATTAAGTAGGGAGACTGTTAGCTTAAGTGTTACGTGTCACCACAAGGGGGTTGTGCGATGTTAATTAGATAGGAATAAGAATAAGTTCCCCCAGTCATGTAATTGCCCCCCTGTGACTTTTCCCAATGTTTTTGTATTACAGACCATGGAAGAATTGCGTTTTAATAATGTGCCGGGCAGGCAGAAGCCCCGGCTCCAAGGGTGACGGCGGATGAAGTCAAGCCCCCGAGGCTGATGATTGATGGGCGTGATGTCAGAAGCTATCCAAACGTGCTGAGCAGGTGGAGTCCCTGCCTTTCCGGGTTTCTTGCGAGCAAGCCACGCCCGGGAGAAGGAAAGGGGGTATGGTGTGACATCAATCAGAGTTGAGGGGAGGAACACACGAGTGTGGAGTGAGGGACGCACGTGGTCGAGAGAGAACGTAGCTAGGAGATGGTCTGTAAGAACAGGGCTTCACGGCTGGCTTTCCTTTGATGCATGAAGAAGACGGCACGATTCTCGTATTCTCGTATTTGTGCTGAGGCGATTTGGCTCATGTGGTGAAGCAAGAGGCCTGCCATCAACCCTTGGCTGGTCATATGCGACGGGCCGCAGAGACTCGTGTATATCAGATAGTGGGTCGGTGAGGACGATCGACGCACAAAGCAGCTTCATGGGGTCTCTGAGCCTTGGTGTTGAATACTGCTCACAAATTGCCTGACATACGTTTGTCTCACTGCAAGAGAGAGACTTGACGCCATTTTGCGCGCATCTACATGTGCAAATAGAAACACCTCAATTCTACATTCTACAAAGACCATCTCTGGATAAAGCTAAGTGCCAGAATAAAGGAGGGATTTTCTTTTATTTTGTTTCCCCTTGTCTGTATTTAAGTTTGTGTGTGGAGGCGCCTCGACTTAGACTTAAAATTACCTCACATATTGTTATACTCTGATTATTGTTCTTTGTAAATATTTCTCTATTTTTATTAAATGTGTTCATTTTAAATGGCTGTGTTGGTGTATTTGGCATGGTGTTTGAGTATAACCCCCCCCCCCCCTCCATGCTGTGCTTCCCCATACCTCCGTCCCTTTGACATTGCCCCATGCCCTTCCCACGCATCTGATAATCTCTGAGGATCAACGTGTCTACCTCCTAATAAAGAAAAACCACTCGACCATCCGGGGCTGGCGGTGTTAACCGCCCATCACCATAAATTGGATCGGGGGGGATTAACCTGGAAAGCCAGCGCCGTGACAATATGAACCGGTTTATCAATTATTACAAATTCCTCCCTTATAAACCATTAATTGAATGAAAAGCAAAACGTACCGAGCTGGAGTTATCATGCGACGGGTGTTTTCATCTTAATTGTCACTTCCACCTTCATTCTCTAAATCGCTCGCACAAGGCTCGCAATGATATGGCTCCACAATTCCCTCGAAAGCGTTTCCATCACCAATCTTGTCTCCAATAGTTTCTTTAAAATCCAATTGATCAGTTTCAACATCCTGAGAACCTTTAGAGTCACTAATGACGGTGGAATCAGTATCGGAATCCGAGCTCGAAATAGACTGTTTCTCGATGTAAAGCTGCAGTTCGGATCAATATGGCTTCAACTTGTGACGTCACTGGCGAAATCGAAAATTGACACTTTTGGGCTTTTTTCAACACTTTGTGATTTTGGCAAAAAGAAAAATTCAAATTTTTTTCCCTGTAAATTCGACAGTAATGAATTCTTTTCAATGGTTTTAAAGAAAAAAAAATTCATTTGGGTTCCCCTTTAAGGAGTGAAAGACAGAAGAGAAATTTGTACTAGACACAGATATGAATGTCCTCGGATGGTGAGAGACTTCAGAGGTTGGAACACTGCTGAGCCTAATGTTGGGTCCTGATTCGTCATTAGGACTGGTAGACATTTGTTGCAGGTTATGCAGAGAGATTTAAAATTCCCTTAAGTTGGGTTTGCCTCCCAGGTGGAAGAATTCAAGCTAGTTTTTCACGATTGTCTTGCCACATGACTCAGTGTATCAGGGTCAGGATGTTGAATAGGAAAGTTTGAAACATGATGGGATGAACCGGTGATTGAGAGAAGACAGTTTGTTGATGAAGGAATTGCGGGAACTGCTGATGTCAGAGTAGAAGTAATTTTGCACATAGACTTGCGCACATACATGCACACACCCATACATGCACATATACACCTACGCTCATTAAAACACAACATGCCACATCGTTTTATATGACTAACTGTTTGTACTTTTCCATTGTGTGACCTTGCTTGGCCTTGGAGCGGATAACTGCAACCTTGCTTGTTTGAGCATATAAAATAACTCTGACTGAAGCACCCAGGCAGAGATTCTGTACAGTTACTGTGTGTTTCTCTCTCTATATGCACGCATGAATAAATGATTCAACTCTGTGACATGAAAACCTGATTGGAGACTGAGGAGGGCTCCGTTTCACATTTTGAAACTGGCATATGGAGATAACAACTGAACACACACACACACACACACACACACACAGTCTTGCAACCCCTTGGGGGTGAAACTAAGAATGGGGTCTTTACAGAGAGAGACACAAAGCCATAAATACTGCAGGTCAGGGAAGGAAGGAACATGGGCTGTGGGGAAGGGAATAAGGAACATACACTGCAATACCATCACAATTCCATGAGTTTGATCTGTGAAAGCTTTGGAGAAAGTTTGCAGGGATGGAGATATATGAGACTCAAACATCCTGTGCGAGAAAGGTTTCTGTCAGACATATAATGTCAGAAGATGTAGAGGCGTCTTGGACAGTGAGACGTGAGAGATTTGTTCAAAGTCCTCTGTTTTTAGAGACACACAGGGTAAGGGATGAAGGAAAAACAGAGATTGGTGGGGGGGGGGTTGGAACCTTAGGGAGGGGTAGTGGAGTTGGAGGTAGGGGGAAGAATCTGTGGGTACGTCGAGCAGGGAGGGTTGCAGGGAAAAATGGGGAGAGGAAGAAACAGTTTCAGCTGAATGATCGCATTTAAACAACGTGGTCAGCACTTTTGCAGCCCAAATTCCAGCAAATGAATACAAACATTCGAGCCAGGTTGAAAAATAGGATGATTATAAATGCCCAAAACAAAAGGTGTATCTTTTTAAAGATCGGTTTGCCCAAAACATAAAGGCAGCAAGCATGGGAAAGTGTGACAGATAGAAGGGAATAAGAGGGGACATGAGGGGAGAAAAGCATTTGGAGAGAAGGATAGAACATTCCTCATTAGTAGTAACACTGTAATATCACTGACAAGCAGATGAGGAATGAAAAAGTATGAAGAACGAAAGATCAAAGGGAGTGGAAAGGATTTCTTTTTTTACTTTTTGTATTTTAAAATGAATTTATTTGTTGGGAGAAAGAGAGGAATCGTGAGGAATGTGTGCAGAGCACAGATATGGAGATAGGAAGGATCCAGACCATGTGAAACATGAATAAATAATTAATAAAACAGCATATTTGAAGAAGTAAGGGACAGGGGGCACAGCAATTAACACAAAGAATATCTACAAGGGTTCGAAAACATTTCTACAATAAACTGCAGAGATTTACAAAACAATCAAAGAACTGTTCTTCTGGCAGGTTAGTTGATGGAGTGGGGAAGCTTGAATGAAGGATGTGATGGTTTGTTACATAACGGTTGGTCAGATGCATTGCATTTTCAGTTTTTCATTAGTAGATTCCCAAAAAAGAGCCTTTGGAACAAAAATATGGTGAAAAAAAGATAACATGATAAAAATGTACAAGTAATCCCAATGGAAATATCAACCAAACCATTAGATCTTGCATTATTTAGGCCGAAATAATGTATGAAAGCAAAATTCAAGTCCTTGAAGGTCTCATTTTGCCTCAGGTGAGCTTCTTACGTCAAAGTGCGATGAATATTAACATTGTATTTTTCATGTAAAGATGAGAACTGGCACATGTGAAAAATCTTACCATCTCCAACCTCTAGTTGAGCTTTTGATAGAATGCTTCCAGCCACACTCAGAGCTTGGCAGATGTAATACCCTGCATCAGAACGCTGCACACGTTCAATGGTAAGGTGGCCCGTTGGAGAAACCAAGAAGCGACCAGCCTGTGGTGGCTGGTTTGGGAAGATCAGTGTCTGCAAAAGAAATGTGGGAATAAATTTCCAAAAATGAGCACGAATAAGCCAGCTGGTTTAAATTTGCCTCGAAAATACCAGGCATTTTGATATTTGGTGCCCTTGAACCACAGTTCTTCTTCGCCTAGTTGTGTCCGGATGATACAAACCGAGTTGTGTACATCAACTAGGTTTGTATCATCCGTGAAAAATCATTTGCATAATTCCTGGGATACAGTTATGTGACTCATAAATCAGTGCAATAATTTAGAATTCGGCCACAGTAGGTATGCACAATGACAACACTTTGTGAAAGGTACTGTGGGATTTTAACACCCAGAAGTCAATTGTAGCAGATGGGACAACCAGCTTAATTTTTCCTTTGGAGGACGGTGTACTTATGGCTGCAATGCCTGGCTTGTGAAGCAGCAGGATGAGAGTTCATATTAGAGCCGGGAATCAAACTCAGATGAGACAGGTGAGTGTGGTACCTCCGAGCTATCCTGTCAGCCTTCCAACACAGCTTATCGATGCCGAGCAGTGAAAAAGAAATTTAGAGAATAATATTATAAGCAGGTGTGATTTGAAAATTTTTTCCAGTGGGGGCATTAAATTAATAGATACAGTGTTTTTTTTTTTGTTATTTCTGACTTTATAATTAAAGCTATAAAAGAACAACAGCGACGTAAAGCTGAAAAGTCACATTACAAACAAACATATAAAGGTAATTAATACATTTCACACATTGAAAAAAAAGCAATGAAAAAGTAATCTTGGAACTATTTAAGCTCATTTACCCTTAAATGTACTTTACCTTAAAACCTATACCCTTAAATCAAAGTATGACAGGATAATAAGTATAACGATATATAATATATATATAATATATATATATAATATATATATATATAATATATTATTATATATACAGGCATAATATATATATATATTGATATTATATATAATGGCATATCTAAGGCATATATAATATTTAACATACCTACATATATATATATAATATATATATATATATGTGTATATATATATATATATACATACATACATATATATATATATATATATATATATATATATATATATACATATGTATGTATATATACATAATATAATTACTGCTATATATATAATATATTATATATATATATATATATATATATATATATATTGTTGTGGGGCCGGGCCGGGTCTGGTGGCGAGCACGACCGCTAGGTGGGACAGTAAGAGTCGGCTCCACCGAACCCCGGAATTTAGGTTGTACCTTTCAGATAAATCCGAAAGGTCAGGGTCCCTTATCGGACGAGAATCGCCAATAGGTCGACCAACGTGGGATAGGGTCAATTATCATTTCAATATACCTAAATACCCACGTCGTCCAAACTACCAGGGAAATTCACCCTCGGCAGGATCTGCGCGATCCAGGCGTTACCGAGCCGGATCCGAGTCGTACCCTGAGCGGAGAGTACCAGATTCCTGCCGCCGATTGCACGATTACGGCAACAATGAAGCTCCTAATTCCGTTCACAGCTCGGCAAACAATGATAGAAAGGACAAGGACGAGCTGGGACATTCAACAAGAGGGGAATTTATTTACAACAATAATTGGGGAACGAGGGGAGCACGTAAGGGCAGAATTATCCAAATAAGCAAGGCAACTAATGTACAACAAAAGCACTTAACAGTTCTATTATAGAGGGGCCCACGGACACACACACACACGCACACACAGATACCAGAAATGGCACCGTCGGGTCTTTATTGAAGGCTTCCAGCTCGAGGAAAGGGTGAGCTGGAGGCAGAGCTATCTTGGACTGTCCACCTTGTGTGGTCTTCGACGTTCTGGATCGGCGAATCGAACCCGCAACCACATGCCACTCCAAGTACCAGGGACAGAGGATGAGGACGGACGCCAACCAGCGGAGGGCGGCGAGGCAGCGACGCGCAGCAGGTAAGGCGAGGATCCCAGACGATCCGGCCGGCAAAAACCAACTGCATACTGCTTCCAGTCGGATCGCCGTACACATTATTCACTCCCCGTCCAAGGGGAGGGACTCCCTCTCTCATAACCCGCCCCCTTACTGGACGGTTTTGCGGGATCCGCTTGTTGCCCCTGTCATTGGCCAAGGGGGCGCCAGTCGCTGATTGGACCGGGGGGGGGGGGGGGGGGGGCGTGGCAGGCGTCACGGCAGACCGCCCCTCAAACAGGAAGAGGAGTAATATTGTCCTGCATTGGCTCTCATTGGCCGACCGACGGCAAACTCGCTGCTTCTCTCTGATTGGTCGAGAGAGACACCAAGTCCTTCTTGAACTCCACCCACGGCGAGCGTTATGGCATCAGGATGGAGAGAAGGTTGTTGTTGTGAAAGCGAAGATGTCAGATATATAATGCGAAGAAAGCGAAGATATATAATGTCAGACCGAAATACAGCAAAGTAATGACGATGACACTGTTGCTTTTCATTGGTTAATCTGCTGTGCTTCATCACGTACAGTTTTGTGACAAGATAAGAACGGATAAGTGGAATCCCATCGGATCCACTTTGTACACCCAAACAGCATGATCCTGATCCAGTGAAACCAAACTCTATTACATTTTTAAAATCATGTTTACCACGATGTCCTGCTGATGTTACACCGTTTGTGTGGTTAGAAAAATATTTTTAAAATCAGTTTGTGCTCAAAAAGGATGCAGCGCACATTTATCATTTTTCAATGTCAGACGTTATAACTTCACTGCTTCAATCATCATTAATACAAAATATTTTTACAGGGGGGAAGGCGAGGGGCGGGGAATAAATTTATCTCCCCCCCCCCCACCCCCATGGGGATGGCAATTTCAAGTGCAAATATCAGGGATAAAGAAAAAAAAGTATATAACCACTGGACATGAGGCTTATCTACACCTGGCCAATTGTTGAAATGCAAATTTGGTAGCATTCTGACTGTTGGGTCTGGAGAAGAACATTTTTGATGAAATTTACATGATTTCCCCAAAAATTGATGAAGTCAGCCATTTTGACACACTTCCGGTCACGTGATCGGCATGACCTCCGCAATTTAACATCCCTAC
The DNA here is from genome assembly GCA_035128595.1 of Eptatretus atami. NCBI lineage: Eukaryota > Metazoa > Chordata > Myxini > Myxiniformes > Myxinidae > Eptatretus > Eptatretus atami. Next base: position 79,809,511 of record CM068953.1, on the reverse strand, counting down.
CCTGGCCTAATGCTGCAGCACAAATTTAGTAACAGTCTGACTGGTGGGTTTGGAGAAGAAGATTTTTGAAGGAATTGAATAAGTCTGCCATTTTGACATACTTAAAGTCACTTGACTGGAACGAGCTTTGCAATCCCCGTTAACAGTCTAAAACGGAACATTGCTGCCAAATTTCAGCCAAATAGGCCCAGCTATTTGGCCGGAGAAGTCGAAATAGGAGACAGACGGACAGTGCATGATGACAATACATTATCTGGAATTCCAATTCCAGATAAGCTAAAAAAAAACAGAGCCAGGGAAATGCCCCCCACCCCCCATCCCCATCCTCCCCATCAAATCACACCATGATTAGAAGCAAACTCGCTCTGGATTTCAATCTGCATATTTTCAGACTCATCATGCTATATTTTCACCTCCATACAAAGTTAAATTGACCAAGTATGCCGAAAGATGTGTTAACCAGATCAGGTGAAAAAATAAAATCCATTCAAACCTGAACAAGCAATGCATGTTCTCACTTCAAATAAAACACAGAACAATAATCATAGAAAGTCATAAAATACTGGTAAGGGAAGAGGCTCGTTCTCACAGTTCTCTGCAGTTGGGACAAGTTGACAGATTAAATCAGTAGCCTCATAATGTAAACATATAATATCCTTTACTCACACAGGCATGGTGTGCATCACCATGGGGACTGCGATTTGTGGAATGCTGGTTATGGCTGATAGCAAAACACACTGCTCACAAACTTGGGGCTCAGAAACGTGTTGTGATTTATAAACACCTGGCTGGCTACATTCAGGTGGAAGATATCGGCAGTTTTCCGGCCACATTGTGTGTGCAATGACACAATAGGAGTGCTTGCATTGTTTGATCAGGAAATCATATTGTTCTTTTTGATGACAAGTTCTTCATAAGTTGCCACTTATGCACTTCACAGTGGTCCGACAGGATGGCTCCGGAAGTATTGCACTCGACATTGAACTATCAAGCTCGGGCTTAATTATTGCAAATCCGACTATGAACTGTCAGATTGATACATTACAGGCAGGTTGTTTCATCAAAAAGGGCATCATCATTCGGATGGGACCTTAAGCTGGGTGCCGGCCATTGTTTGCGCTGATTGCTGGTAGATGTTAAAGATCTCAGGTGTCCTTCAAAGAGTCGGTGAGTTTTTACCGGCACTCTGGCTAGATTCCAAATTTATATCCCTCATCACCAGAATCACTACAATGATTCAACCAGCATAATGATGCAATGGTGATGCAACAAATCCTTTGATAAAGTTTCCAATTCGAAATTTGGAACTACAGAGAGGAGCTTCACACAAATGTATGTAGATGGATCCGCTTCTTAATAGTACTGCATCCAGTCACAACACCTTCATAAACAGGAGTGCAGTGGTGCAATGCACTGATGCAGGCATCTGCACTCGAATGATGTTATTAGTTGAACAAGAATATTTAATTATCAGTATTTGTGAAAGATATGGCAGGTGGCAGAACAAAGTTGTAATGGTGGCCATCCTCATTTGCAATGGCAGCAATAAACAGGGAAACAGCGTGTGGAATGTGTTTCAAGATCAATTGTGCACTTGGAGTTGAAATAAGTGAAGAGTATCTGAGCTCTCATGAAACATTTCCCTCGATTGAACTGCCCTGGTGATCCAATGAGGATAAAAAAGGTAATTCTAACATCAGAAATGAAATTCCATTGAAGCAACTGTTGATGATACAAGGAAGTAAAAGGAGATACAAGAGAAGCTTGAAAGCAGGAGGAGGCCATTTGGCCCATTATGCATACGCCACAGCAACCCGACAAACCAATCAATCAGTTTATCGACTAGACGATCTGTTTGGTTAGGTATTGACGGGCCGGGGCGAGACGTGAGTGGTTAGTCCTAAACTACGTGCGGACAGGCGCCCACCCAGGCAACTATCACTAGAATGATATGCACAGAGTGCGAGAAGATAACGGAGAGAAGCAAAAAAAACAGTGCAGAGCAGGTGGACAGATACCGGGCGAATATTATGTGAGGAGGAGGGGGGAGGTTGGCGCAGGGACATGCACTCAGCAGGAAAGGAGTAATCACAGCAAGAGTAAGAATGGCTCAGCAGAAAAGACAGATGTGATTCTAATCAGGCACAATTCGAAATGATCGTGGATGTATTTGGGTGCAGCAGATGAGATAGTGCTGATCAGCACATTTGAAAAACTGAGGTGAGGAGGATGTGACAACGGAGAGAAGGATATGATTGCACAATCGGGAGAATGAGGGAGGAATAAATGCAGGTCTGTAACCAGCCTGATTATTTGGAGGTGGCAGGTCGGAAATAAGAGGAAGGAATGTAATGTAGGTGGGCAACCAGCTTGGCCTTTGGAAGGGTAATTTCGCTGGTGTGGTGTTGTGGTGTGTGTGTGTGTGTGTGTGTGCGTGTCGTGTGTGTGGATGTTTCTGTGTGTGTGTACAATACTCGCAAATATGAGCGAGTTCTTTCTGTGTGAAGCCTTTTTGTTTGATTTTTGTACAATTTCATACTCCTGGGCCAATTGCCCCAAAATTTGCTCGACCACATTATTGTACCATGTGCTCCGTCAAAGTCATCCTTACTTTAATTCACAGACCTGTGTTTGTTTGTGGGTTTGTTTGTTTATTTGTGGGTTTGTTTGTCACGCTACTCCTCCTACAGTTCTGGCCCAATTATATCCAGACTTACTGCATCGGATCAGCATGACTCCAAATAATGTATAGGGGTATGTTTATCTTTGGGGTGATGGGAGGTACACAAATTTTCGATGTAAATATATGGTGTAGCACTACCTCTCGGTGGGGAGGGTATTACAAGACTACACCATTTCCAGTCCTGCATTCCTGTCCCTACATATTCCAGTGCAGTGAGGTGTTTTGAATTATTAGCAGTAGGTATGTTTCCACTTCATGCAGGTAACCCAGGTAATTGTTTTTTTTGCGTATGCAGAGCTGTCACACCACCCAAATAAAGGTATGCATCAGAAAAACGTGTTGCATGTCTGGAACAAGATCGCCCATAGGGCGGTTCTGCTACTCGTAAGAATAATTGTAATTCTTAATCAAATCGATGTTAAAACAAAAAATAACGGCGCTAAGGCTGATCGACTGGGAGAGGGGTGAAGCTTGGCTTAATTACATGTCAAGACTTCTGCGTCACATAGAAGGTGAATTATTTGTCGGGAATCAAACCAATTGCATTTAATTATTGATATTCCATATTCAGAATAATAATTAAATAAACCAATGTCACCCTTAGGGTGACCCGTATCTTGCCAAAAGGTGACCACGTGTGACTTGCTTTTAAGTCACACTGAGGTGAACAGAGCTGCTATCCACCAGGAGCGACTCCTTGAGGAATATCTGCCTACGAGAAGATTCCGATGAGAATCGTTCTACAGAGTAACCATGAAAAATATGTGTTTGCCTCATAACGTCACCAAATGACGTCATAATGTCTCAAGCTTGACATATCTAGAAAGCACTCATCGAGGTGTTCAATTTGAGGTACATACAGATATGGTTCCTAAAACTTGAAAATTTGACCTTGGGGTCAAATATGTTTGACCTCAGGCACTAACCATGAAGGTCAAGGCCAATCGCCACCAAAAAAAACTAATCAGCTGAGCGCCAGACCATAATACTACATTCCCATAAAGTTTGGAGAAGATTCGATTAAAAATTACTCAAAAAATAAGGGTTTCGTCGACTCCCCTGATTTGCGACAAAGTGACCTTGACCTTTGACCTTGACCTTCAAATTTTATGGCTGAAAGGGACCTCTATAGGCCTCTGATATGCGAAGTTACAAAAATTTCCAATGATAACTGTGCTCTGCAGAGTGATTTATACGTGATTACAGACAAAAAAAAACAAACATATGAAGGTCAAGGCCAATCGCCACCAAAATTAATCAGCTGAGCGCCAGACCATGAACTATATTCCCATGAAGTTTGAAGACGATCCGATCAAAAATTACTCAAAAATAAGGGTTTCGTCGACTCCCTGATTTGCGACAGTGACCTTGACCTTGTGACCTTGACCTTCAAATTTTGTGCGCTGAAAGGGACCTCTATAGGCCTCTGATATGCGAAGTTACAAAAAATTTCCAATGATAACTGTGCTCTGCAGAATTTTTTATACGTGATTACAGACAAACAAACAAACAAAAAAAAAATTAAAAAAAAACAAAAAAAACATACAAGCTGACTAACATATCTTGCAAAAACTTCGTTTTGGCAAGATAAAAATGGGATGGTTCCACAGTCTCAATGGGGTGACACCGAGTGCAAGTAGTTGTTACACATTCCTATATGACCTCAAACAAGCAAATGAGGCCATTTGGCCAATCACTGCCATGTTGCACTCCAGGGCTAATTTTTGCTTCAGCTCTAAATATCAATCAGATTGATGTTTTATAAAGTATAAGCAACCTGATCGTGATTGGGTGACCCAACATATATACATATATGTACGTGTTGGAAGATGTGTAGCTCATGATTCATATTGGTAAAAGGAAGCTCACTGAGCAGTAACATAATAAATTATTTATTGAAGGGAGAGCATGAGTAAATTTCAGGCAAATGTGGATGCACATTCCAATTTCCACCCTTCTCCTCAGCAAGATGGATCAATCAATTGTTTTTAGTAATATTATTATAGATATCAAGAGCCACATACCCTTATATTGCCACATGTATGATGTACAGCATGTGCAAATAGTCACTCCATGCCATTATCACAACATAGGCCTTAAATTTCAGGGTGGGCAGATGGTTCATACACTGTGATGGGTATAGTGAGTGTATTTGTGTTTAATAAGTACAGTATGTGGTTATTGCCTGTGTCATGGTTGTGCTTATTTCTTTAATTTTTTGAATTAAGGAATTTTATCAGTGGACTACAAAGATTTTGCTACTGCAATGTCAACATATGTTCTCGACTAAATTGAGTATGCTAATTCTGAATCTGAAGTCAGAATTTTCTCAGCACGTCAGGATTTTGAGTTATACATATGGTCCAATTAAAGTAGCTTGCCCTGGTGGGTGATTTTGAGTGATCATAAATTATTATTTTTTGTATTTTTGGTTTCAATTATAGTAATACAACTGTTGTAGAATATTATTTCTCATAAAAAGAGCTTTATAATGCACTTTGGATTATTAAAAATGGATGGAAACTCACCAAGCTATGAATTTTTAAGTAAAATTTTCCACGCAGCATTACCATTTTTAACTAACCCTAACCCTTATGAAAAACGTTGTCGAGGCATTGGATCATGATGGGAATGGCTTCCAATATCTCAGAGAGAAGTTTGGCACAGAGAAAACCGATGCTAAATTCAAAGCTGGCATTGTCGTTGGGCCCCAGATCCGAGAACTGATGTGTGATCCCAAGTTAAAAAAAATAAACTGAACCCACTTGAGTTTGCAGCATGGGAAGCATTTGTGTTGGTTGTGCAGAACTTTCTTGGAACGCATAGAGTGCTGAACACTGTGGCGGAATTAGTGGACAACTTGCGTGAAGGCCCTATCGGCGATTGGCCTGTGAGGTGTGTCTAAAAATGCACTTCTTCGGCTTTTTCATCCTGAATTTCTTCCACCTAATCTGGCGTGAGGTAGAGCGAAGAGAACTGGCGAAAGGTTCCACGCAGACATTTCGGTCATGAAAACTAACGCCATCAAGGCCGCCGGTTCCTCCAAAACATGATGGGTGATTACTGCTGTTTCCACAATGGGAGACAATTGCATACACAGGCACAAGAGCAAGTGTCTCCATACCAACTTCTCTCACAGCGTCTGAACAGTGCGCTATGCGCTGACAGTATTCGGGAAAGGAAGAGTGTAAACCTTGAAAGTGTTGTTTCTCAATCACTCACAATGGGGCGAGATTTCCCGATAAAGTTTAGCACTCCTTCCTAAGATGCACCATGTTCTACATGTTTTTTTAAGCTTCTTTTGCTGCAACCTTGCTATTTATCGTTCTGTGGTTTGTACATACTACACATTCATACACGGGAGATCAATCATGTGTTATCTAAGATATGATGTGAAAGTAATTACTAAGCACTGTATATCAGAGCAGCAATATGGATGATCTGTAGATAATAAAGTATCTAATATAGCTTGCTGGGTATCGCATTAATCACTATACCAAATTTTGAAAACCTGATGTGCAAGATAAAAGTTTACTGATTCGCACATTTGATCAGCGGCGCAGATGTTAGCTCAACACCTGCATTCTCGCTTAGAAAGTAGAACAAATGTTTGTTTTTTGTTGCCCAGTGTTATTAATCCGTCTTCATTTTATTAATTGGAAGTTGAAGCTTTCTATACCAACCCACAGGAGGACTAAAACAGATAGTCCTGT
>CM068953.1:79747193-79796582 GCA_035128595.1 Eptatretus atami | reverse complement strand
AAACGAGCAGAGATTACTTTTTTGGCTTTCAATTTAGTAATACAACTGTTGTAGAATATTATTTCTCATAAAAAAGAGCTTTATAATGCACTTTGGATTATTAAAAATGGATGGAAACTCACCAAGCTATGAATTTTTAAGTAAAATTTTCCACGGCAGCATTACCATTTTTAACTAACCTAAACCCTTATGAAAACGTTGTCGAGGCATTGGGATCATGATGGGCAATGGCTTCCAATACGTCGAGAGAAAGTTTGGCACAGAGAAAACCGATGCTAATTCAAAGCTGGCATTGTCGTTGGGCCCAGATCGAGAACTGATGTGTGATCCCAAGTTAAAAAATAAACTGAACCCACTTGAGTTTGCAGCATGGGAAGCCATTTGGTGTTGGTTGTGGCAGAACTTTCTTGGAACCATAGAGGCTGAACACTGTGCGGAATTAGTGCGACACTTGCTGAAGCCTATCGGCCTTCAGATTCCTCCACCCGTTGTTTAGAGGATTTCCGCGTTTCACCGGGCGCCGTCCTTTGAGATAGCCATTTTTCTTTCTCTATCGTTTTTTGGACCAATAATCCCCCAACAACCTACACACCACCTGTCAACAGACCGAACGTCGTGCTGTCCAGGGCCCGTTCGTGATTTTTGCCAGAACGCGTCAAGCCACGAGTGCACATGGATCCTTTTCGGGAGAGGAGAAGCGGATTCAGGAAGGCTTCACGCCCCTTTTCTTCCATACAATGACTGGCATCGGGTGTGGCATGGCCCTGCCTCCGAACCCGCCTGTGAAGCGTTCCTTTTACGAGAGGAAATCGGATCAGGGGAGGCTCACGGCCCTTTTTCTCCCGTCCAACTGGTGCGAGCGTCGGGTGCGTGGCCCACCCCCAAGCGCGATGCATGTGAGACTCCTTTTAGGAAGGAATTCGATCAGAGAGAGGCTCACGCCCCTTTTTTGGCCCGACCAATGGCTGAACGTCAGGTGCCGTGTGCCGGCCCGCCTCAAGCGCGTTTTGATCCGCGAATCGTGATAGAAGCTCCTCCCCGGTCTATAAAGACGCGAGCACAACGCAGCTCGGGTGTGCAGAAAGGGGTGCAAAAGTGGCGCTAGTCGGAAGTCGTGGAGTCTGAGGCGTGTGTTTGCGGGGATCGGACTGCGAAGGGGACGGAGCTCGGAGTGGAGGTCGAGGGACAAGTCGCGGAGTGGATCAGGGACGCAGAAGAGGAACTCAGGGCGAGAGTTCGACGGAGTCGGTGCGGTCCCGAGACCCGCTAGCAGGACGGAGCGTCCGCCATTCCCCTCTCCCTCTCCCGAGCATCAACAATTCCCCCCGCCCCCCCCACATCCGCGCTGGAGATAGCGCCGGTAACCCCGTCCCTTCCCCAACCCAACCGTGGTGCCGACCAACACGTGCCTGCGCAACGCACGCCAAAGGAGCTCACCGACCATACCAGGGCAGGAAGTCAGGCGCGTTACATGGACATTGCGGCTAGTCCACCATCGCGCCACGAGGGCACGGGTAAGACCCCTTCGGTCTCGTGGACCTGGCTGATCACCCAGGTCCCCCGTTCATTTGTCCATGGACCTGTCTGCCTCCTTGCCTGTGAGGGTGGCTTGTATTTTCTTGCTTTTGGTGTAATGTGTGTGTGTGGCGCCGAGTCTTTAAGTAAACCCGTATAAGTGCTTGTACATTGCTGTATTCGGTTTTAACTCTGCGTATTGTTCTTGCTTTGACTGTGTACGTGCATTTTTGTATGATTGTAAAATACGTGCTTGTCTGCGTGCAAATTAAAAGTGCTTGTCAAACTGTTTCCCGTTTCGTTGCGTCCTTTCCTCTGGTTGACTTTCCATCTTGCATCACGTAAGGGATGGTAGTGGGTGTAGACACCCAATAAATAATCTGAACGCGAGGTCGACGATAACTCCGCTCGGTTATCCCTGCAGCACGGAACGAGCCACTTAGCGGTTCGTGTCCGAAGTCGACCTGCGGCGTGGTACAACTCCTCTGTACGCTACCCGCGCGGGTACTTAGGTATAATCGACATTCGGCGATTCACCCTATTTCGCGCAGGTAGAATGCGGACTGGGTTGTGGTGAGGTAAAACCCCCACCCGTGACTGGCTTCCTGGCGGTAGTTCCACAGGAGGGTCACGACTGAATTGTCCGTTCCGGTGGGCAACGCGTCGCGATTCGAGTTACGTGGCCGATCGAACGCCGGGTGGGCGGAATTCGTAACAATATCATCCTTTTCTCTCAATACACTTGCTTTTTCTCAGGTCAATACTCCTCCACTGATCTTATCTTCCCTCTCACTCCTATATATAGTGTAACCTTATAGTCCCAGATTAAAAATTTATCCTTAATAAACATGTCTCACTGATAGAAACTGTCTTGTCATTATCTACTTTGGTTGCAAGCTCCTACACAATACTCAAACTCTTGGTGTTTGCATAGAATGTTTCTTAACTTTTCCCTTCCTGTAATTATTTTCCTGCCTGCCCCTAGAAATGAAGTTATCAGTTGCAGTTCCTCCCTTTTAGCCTCTCCATCCTCCTCTTACCATAAATGAAAATTCACTCCTCAATCCCCACTGCAAACCTTGCTTACCCATTTCTCTTTAGCCCATGGAAATCATTCTGGAAACACTCACTTTGCCATCAAAATGATTTCCATTGCTTCCCGAGAACAAAACCCTGCGACATACACTATCCTTCCAAACAAAGGTTGCCATACATCATTCTTCTCATAAATTATATTCTCTTTCTTATTTTTGAAAGAATACCAAAAAACATAACCTTCACAACCATATGATCTCAGTGAGATTCCCAATAACCTGTACCTATTTTTAAAATCCTATGAGTAAATTTTCTGAAAATAATTTGCTCCTATCAATAACACAACTCAAGTCTTCCTGCCATTACCTAAAATGATGCAATTAAACCTTCCTTGATTATCCCTTACTTATGCTCCTTCAAATCAACATACAAATCTCTGCAGAATCCAGAATCTACATATTGAATAATTTAATCACCTTCCAAAATCATCTCACCATCCTCACCTCTGATTGCACTTCCTACACCGTCACCACTGCCTGCACTCATTCCACCCTCATCCATACATGCACTCGCTTCACCCGCCCTAATCTCTTCCTGCACTCGCTCCACCATAATTCCTGGCTAAACTTGTTCCACCTTCACTCATGGCTGTACTTGCTCTACCACCACCTCGAGCTGCACTCTCTCCACCATCATCCCAGCCTGCACTTGATAAACCATCACCAGTGCCAATATACTCTGCAGAATCCCTCCACAAACGTGAGCAACTTTTATCTTCAATTTTCTTCACACTGTGTTACCTCCTGGAGGGTAACAATAACTTATTACTTCAACATATCGATAACAATCTTCAGGTGTGCCTTCTCCACACACTTCATACAGCAAAGAGTACCTGCCTCCACTATCCCAGCTACTGCTGATATCAAACATTTATGACACAGTTTATAATCTTCCTCTGTTCTCTTTGCTCTCCAATTGACTTGCTCTCTATTGACTCATTTCCAATCCATCTTTTCACTACCTGTCTTTACCTGCACTGCACACAAACGAATCCAATCCCAGGATAAAAAAAAGTTCCACTCGACCTGCCACACTACATAATCATTAATACCTTGTAATAGAAGTTTCTAAATAAAACCAAAACAATTACTCACTAATTTGCTACTAACACGACTGCAACCTTAAGCAACATCAAATACACGACAACTTACAAAAAATAACAATACACAATACTGAAAAACAACAATATTAACTACTTATCACTTATTCCATTTGGAGCAGTGAATCGACCAACAGCCATCTACAAAATATCTAATGTTGATAAATTATGTTGATAATAAATTACGATAATGACTGCATGGATAACAAAACTCATTACTCATGCCGTGTAATGCCATTTGTGGCCGATATAATTTTTCCAAGGTTGGAAGTTCATAACGATGGCTATCACACTTGCATGCACAAACATGTGGCCTTTTTCAGCACAAATAATATCGGCCTGCTCATAATGCTAATCTGGCCAGTTTTCAAACTCTACCTTCATTTGACATCGAGAAAAGCAACCAGGAGGCCTTCAAACCACCGGCTTGCTACCGACTAGAGCTCTTAGTGACTTTATGGATCCAGTCAACAAGATCCAATTATAAGTAATTAGAATTATAGAGCATTAATGCAAGTCAGCACACGTGGCAATCAAACCGAGTAATATATTGCACTACGTGAGCCCACGGTACATCAACATCAAACTATTGGCAGCCAGAGGAGGTGGGGTGAAGTCGTCGGAGAAGTATTAGGAAAGAGCAGTTTGGCTGATTAAAAACTGGTGAAAAACACAATGTCAATATGGTGCAGAGAATCTTCTCAGCTGCATGCTGTCAGGTATTTAATAATTACTGCAGAATCAGCTTTTTTGAAGAAGTGGATTCGAACTTTGATGAAACAACAATGTTCCTAATCAGGAATAACTTGGGCACAACAAAATTTCCATTTCAGTCCTATCCCTTAACATAATTCCTTCCTTTTCATCAATATATATATATATATATATATATTTTGCTTTGTTTTATGAAGATAGCCCATAAGATGAAACCCCATGCATAACGACTAATATTCTCTGGGTGGAATGAATGAATAGCTCAAAGAGAAAACTCTGTTGGAAAAGCTTTATAAAAAAACGTAGACCCAGTAATGAGGATTGATTATTATTCAATGCACGGAACAAATATTGTGCACTCTCGTGCAGCTATTATGTACATTGTGAAGGTTAATTTATTGGTGAGATTAATTTTAACAAACTTCCGAGATAGAGATGTTAGAATTGATCAGGGCTGCATGCAACAATGTCGGAAGGAGCAGATCCCAAATGATGATGGCGTGGATTTGGCCCGACACCTTACGCAAATTCAATGCTTCGGCAAGTGAACGAAAATGAGCTGTGCATCAGATATAAAATGGCTACAGGCTGGAAATGGAGTTTTGGTATTGTGGAAGTTTGTGGATCACAAATGAAAGGTTGCCTGAGGCTGGCTGTCTTCTCTTTCGTAATTGATGCAAATTGCAGTAGAGTTTAGTTCTCCTTGTTGGTTGGCTATGCCTTTTCTACTAAAATGGATAATCCCAACTGCATTAACATATATATATATATACATATATACATACATATATACATATGTATATACATATATGTGTATATTTACACACAAACATAGATACATACATGCATACATACATACCAGCCATACGCATATACAGTACACTACTCATGTACTCGTTATATGTTCTGTCGAAGCCAATTTTAGTGGGTTCCAGTTATAAAACAATCTCGGAATTATTATTATTCTGTAGAGAGAGGGGCTTTCATGAACGTCCTTGATCTGAGTTTGTGTGAATTCAAAAGCAGAGTGAAAAGGGAGCGGAAAAGAAGAATCAGTCATCAGTGGCTTTGTACCTGTACCTGTGTGCCATACCTGTGTCCCTCATGTATCACTTGTACTCTATCTTCTAAATAAATGAAATATTAGACTCCAGCTTGAGTTGGACATTGATCATCTCAGAATCTTAAGTTTTGTGACAGAGACCCTACCATGGTTTCATACTAATGAATTTCAGAATTCTGAAGTCTGCAAGATGATATATTTTAATGAATAATATTAATCAACAGCACATCTGTCAAATGTGCTATTAATTAATCAAATATGCTCAGGATACATGTCAATATTTATGGTGTGAAAAATGTTGATCATTTTCCGAATTATTTTGTTTTCATGCAAATGAGCTTGAGATGAAGTGGGGTGGGGAGGCCGGGGAGGAAGGTTAGGGTGGGAGCTTTCTTCCTCGAAATTTGATTTTGCCTCCATCATAATATAATGGGCGTAAGCCTGGAACTTCTAACACACTGTTCTCTGACATATTCTGTTCATACTTCCGAAATCTTCACATTATGTGTTCCATGTGTTTACGCAGGTGATAGCGGATTCAAAAAATCGAATATAGATAGAATTTTCAAAGAGGGAATCGATGACATCACAATCAGCAGCGTTTGGTGGCAAACCGATGGCCGGGTCCCAGACGACGTGCTTTACTTAACTAAGTCCATGAGTTCAGGACGTTTGTTCAACTCAGCATTTACGACTTTTATCCTGCCATGTTTGTTAATCTGTTGATGGAGGTATATAAGAACGATGAATATGTCAAATTGTTCGTGTTACTCATCCGGCACCATGTGTCAAGGCCAACAATCTAAAGGACCGGTCTCAAACGCTACCATGGGCATGCCTGCAGCAAATGCTCACAATATGAACTGAGCTGTTGAATGCGGCGCAAAACATCCAAAGAAACTACCGTAACCGAGTATTGTGATCCATCATGTCCCCCATACCCGTCGTAGACGGGTATCTGCTAGTCTTGATAATGTCAACTGTCATCGCTATTCCAAAAGCCTGGTGTTGGCCAATTAAGGTGGTTGGCTTAAGATCTTAGGGTCTTGAGTTTCAGCCCCTGTCCACCATTGAATTAACACCAGGTTGGGTTGACTCAGCCTGTCATCCTTCCGAGGTCAGTAGAATGAGTCACAGTGTATGTACTGGTGATAGAAAATGATGCAACCAGCAGCCAAAGGCTGCACATGAAAGCTAGCTAGCTATTCCAAAATCAACTTCAGGGAAGGTCATTCATAAGGTTAATATGGCAGGCAACACCGAATCTTGAAAAAGAGCTTGCAGCTTATAGATTCTACAGTCATTAAAACTGTGAGAACATCAGAGGGTGGATTGCAAAAGCACAACCTACTCTAAGTTTTGTCAAAAAGTTAAAGACTCAGAAAGTTATTACCCCCATGCTTTTTGAAAACAATTGGGGGATATTGTAATCAGATCTGTCAATCACTCAGTCAGTCTGTCTATCAAGCTAACAAAAAGAGACATTACATCCAGCCCAAAGAAACAGAGATTGCTCAAATCCCTTATACGGGATAGTTGAATGGGGTAGTTGAGTTGCAATCTTTGATGACTCAGATTGCCAGGGCTGGGTAAGAGGTTGAATGAGGTGTCGTCTGAGCTGAGGAAACCATGTGATCGAGACGGCCTCTGGTGTTATACTCATTACAGACACTTTTCATATATCCTTCCATTCAACCACAATAAATTCCCCACAAAGGAAAAAAAAAAGTCACGACTTTTACAAACCGCAATACATGTGGTTTACACATTTTCCTTTTCAGGATGGATGGGAGTATTAGAAGATACGTGATGTCACATGTAAAAGTAAATGTTACTATATTGTATGGTGTAAATGCAAGTGGAACATGCAACAACATCCCCTTCAGTCCTGCTGAGACAATGCCATGAGCAATTAAGATATAGTGTAAATGGGCCTTTGGTGAAAACGAAAACAATCAGTAAATGTTTCTGAGGGAAGAGAGAATACACAATGACAAACAAATTTCCAGCAGTTACTGTTCCAAGTGATTTGACATTGCCACACCCATTTCCTCCCTCCTCTACTTGCCATCTCCCGAACTTCCCTCCACGCCCATTTCTCTCCCTACCATCCTCAGTCTGCCCAGCTCCAAAAAACAGCTGTGCTGCAAGTTTAAGTTCATTTCCAACTGAGCACTGAAATCATCACAAAAGCAAAAACCAAAGCAACCGAAAAAGACCTTCCACTATGCAAAAATGAGTGCAAGAACACAAAATCTATCGAATGAATGTAAACATATGACTGGTAATCAATCATAATTTGGTCATCAGGTAGCATGTTTACTCAGATGTGGCTGTGCTATTGATACAGTGGCCTCACAAATCATGTTAAACATGCAGAATTCGGCCAGGGTAGACACACACAATGGCCCACTATTTCGAAAGCCACTGTGAGATATTTAATGTCCAGTATTACGAGAAGACGGGACAACAAAAGCAATTAGTCTGAAAGAGCACGAAGAAGACCGAGCAGTGACAATTAGCTAACAAGCTCCAAAAACGTCACCACATCAGGCCAGGTGAATGAGGAAGGAAGCAAAGACAGCAAAGATAATCAGTTTGACAGCAGATGAGAAAAACCGAGTGCTGAAAATTTGCGAACTAACTCGCTTTGGAAACATCAACACCTTGTCATCATCTCTGAAAGGAATAAGTGCCTCAATTCAAGAAACTATGCTAAACAGAGGAATCCATTTTCTACCTTGAAAGTTGACGTTATGGCATCTATATTGTTGCTCTATCGAGATTTCCTTATTATATTTCCAGGAGAGACATCTCACAAGTGGGTATGTGAGCTTTACGTTGACTTCCACAAATAGTTTCATGACAATTAGGTTCAGTGGCTTCCAAAACAAATTTATTCTACATTGGGGATAAAGAGGTCTTCTGACATTGTTTTCAGCAGATAGAAGAGTCCAGAAGGCTAAGCTCACAAGGTGAAATAAACTGTAAACAGGTCATTTAGTTAAGTAACAACAAATTTTGCTATTGTTAGCCTTGCCCTTTCTCAAAGGAATAGTAGAGGCTATTATCATCCGTCTGTGTGCCAATGTGTAAGGCTGTATGAAAAAAAAGTATTATAGTGTATATATATATATGTATAATTATATAATATTATATATATATATATATATATATATATATATATATATATACTCTATTATAATACCAAGCTTGCACACTAAAAACTTGGCTCGCCGTCACACGATCCCTATGAAATTGCTGTGCACTTACGGACATGCCGACAATGTTTGGGAAGTCTTGGCGTTCCATAGTACCACTTGCATTTTGCACAATGCGTATTTTTGTCATTCCCCGTGTATGGTCTGTCGTCTGCTACCAGCTATGTTGTACTGGTATCGCTAGTATAATACTATATAATATATATATATATATATATATATTATATATATATATAATATATATAATAATATATATATATATGAAGACCACAAGGGGAAAACCAGAGATGTCAGGATAAGTCAATTTTGAAGAAATTGAAAAACAAAGTTCAAGACTTTGGTGGACTGTTTAATAACTGTCATATAGATTTTTTTCCAGTAAAAGGAAGAGTGATCATTGGCCGATCAAATTAAGCATGTAGCATTTGCCAAGCTTATGTGTTATTTAATTTAAGAGCAAAGAACGAATCAATGTTGCAAACTGACATCACTGTGTATTCCCTGTTTAATAATTGCCATGCAATTTTAACCCAGGATGTGTAGCAAATTCATGCTTGTTGGTTATTAGCATACATTACATGACTTCGGTGATCACAGATTATTTTTTTCAACATTAAACGGTCATTGTTTTTTTGTTTGATTGTGTTCAACGCCATACTCAAGGGTATTTCGCTTATATGACGACGGATTCTCCATTCTTACTCCGTACTACTTAATATGATGGAAAACCGGGAGGAAACCAAGGATAAACCACCCCCGCGATAGCCAAAGTCACCTCATTGACTCCCTCATATACCTAAGCAGTTTGATTGGGCGGTGGGTACATCGAATGAGGATGGTACTCAGACGCGCTAACCATTAAGCCCGTGGGTCCCATAAAAGTCACAATAAAGGTTTGACCAGGCTTGAACCATGATATGCACCAACTACGGAGCCCATGATATAACCAAATAGGCCATTGTAGTGCTCAGAGTTTATGCTGTGAAAGTTTTACAACCTTTCATTTTTTAGTTTCTCAACTCTGAATATTATGGTGGAACAGTTAACATGAATGAAAGGGAGATAACCAGGAGTAAAGTACTGACAACTCTGGGTTTCTACTTGTTCAGCTTTGACAACACTTGTTTTTTCATTGCATGGCTAAACTTTATACCATATGATTTATGTGACACCCCTGGTTATTTGTTAAGGTAATATTGTGAGAGGAAACCTTATGTTGCCAACTATTGGCAGGTGCAATAACCCTGAAATTTATAAAAAGTGACATCTCTGGTTTTCCCCTTGTGGTCTTCATATATATATATATATATATATATATATATATATATATATATATATTATATATATATATATACATATATTATATATATATATATATATATATATATATATATATATATATATATGGTCGTAGTTCATAACTGGTCATCATTTGCGTTACAGGGTGAAAATATTCAATTTTTCAGTTTTCTCTGTGTTGATAGACATCACCAAGCTACATGCACTTGTGTGAATTTTTTTTAGCAAAACCACTAATTAACGGCGAATATGGTATTTTAAATTATGAACTTTAATGGATAATGCATTACAAGGAAAACACATTTTCGCGTTTATCTCGAATTCACCCTTTCTGAGTAAATTGGTTGTGGATCAGTTATCCTTTGGCCGTTTTGGCCAATTCAAGTGCCAAATTAATCCTGAGAATCTGCTAGATACATAACTATGTAAGATATTTACTAGATCTCTTTTAGGAGTTTTGTACATATTGGTCAGGGTTTGCTGAATAATAACGAGTTGAATAATCATTTTGCATCATGCAACAGCAAGTCCCAAGTGTTACTCACCTAAAAAATAACAAAATAGATTAGATTAAAGCTTATTGATTGAAATAAATTCAGTTTATTCCAAATTTGACTCACCACATCCGCCGCCTCCGCCACATCCGCCGCCTCTGCCTGTTTACTCCACCCCTGACTTGTATCACTTATTTGCCTGTTAAACAAAAACTATTGCATATTTTTTATTTCTGTTTTTTCCACATTAAACTAGACAAAATTACCTTTCTTCTGATACTAAGATATCTAGATATCTGTGGTTTTTCTGGTCTGTAGTCAAAGTGGAAAGTGTGTTTTGAAAAACATGTAACAACTCCGCCTTTTTAGGGTGACCAGTTCATGAACTACGACCATTATATATTATATATATATATATATATATATATTATATATATATATATTATATAATTTAATAACAGGAATAAATTCCGACATGGGCTGGTGTGAAGAAATTCTGACTCAACCCAGGACTCTAAATCAAGGATCACATCACTTATGTGGTGACAGCCCAATGAGCTATTGAGTCTTCAGGATATCCTCAGAAATTTCTCACACAAGCACTGCAAGCTTTACAATGGCCAATGTCTTACATCCTGTGAGGCAGACACTGTGTGTGTGTTGTGTGTGTGTGTGTGTGTGTGTGTGTGTGTGTGTGGAGTATTAGGGATTTATGACATGGTTTATCTTTGTTCACTTCTGGTTCCGGTTTGGAATGTCAACAGGTCTCCTTCAGGGCTCTCTGCTGACGATCTCAAAGTTATGTTTCCAATCGTTATCTGTCCCGTTTTAACTGTTTATTCTCTCACCTACTGTTACTGTGTGTTCCTAGTTCGGTTTGTTTTCAAAAAGCTGCTATTTTGTGAGATTTTGTCATACCGTGCTTGAGGCCGACCCTTGAGGCTTGCGCCTACCGGTACGATCGTGTTTTGTTTTCCTCCCCATTACCTTCAATTTCTATCTTCCCCAATTTCTTAACATCCCCCATCCCTCCCAATTAATCACTCTATTTCTTATCTTAAATCAAAAAACAAAACAAACAAAAAAAAAAATCGCGATCTTTCTCCTTCCTCACTCACGACTCTCGATTTCTTTCTTCTTCTTCTTCTTCTTCTCTTCTTCTTCTTCTCTTCTTTTTCTTCTTTTTCGATTTTTTCTACAACACTACATGACCTAATCTGTTGAAAACTCTCTCAAACATTAATATTAACAGCCGAAACCCCATCACAGACGGATTCCGTTCCATGAGCCCAATATGACAACCAGTGGCGGCTCTTGTAAGAGCCGAATCCCAGTCGATTACTCCATGGCCTTACCTAATGAGGCCCACAAAGTCCTTGTACACGACATCTTTGGTGTACACTACTCCTTGTGAAGAAGTCCCCTGATTGTGCACGTGTCTACTTTGACGTACACCATGTCAAACTTCTCAGGTCACAGTACCGAGAAAAACGTGACGCGACCGCTAGGAGGAGCACAAAATTGGTCGTTCAGTATTAATATATAGATGCTTCAGAGTTGAAGGTTGACTTTTGCCACCATGTGCGATGCACTCTTACAGATACGAAGTTTCTTTCAGTCCAGGTCCAGTACCGAGAAAAACGTGACGACGCGAGGAGGAGCACAAAATTGGACCTTCAGTATTAATATATAGACGCTTCAGAGTTGAAGTTGACTTTTGCCACTATGTGCGATGCACTCTTACAGATACGAAGTTTCTTTCAGTCCAGGTCACAGTACGAGAAAAATGTGACGCGACCCTAGAGGAGCACAAAATTGGTCCTTCTAATGATATAATAATATAAAAACATCTCGCTACTTTCACACGTGTGGTACTCTTTACTGTATCATAATGCACTACTCTGCTACTATTTAAACAGACTGCTCTCAATTCGACCTCTCCTTCATACGTGCCTAAAAAATCCAACTGTTACAGCGTTTCTTCTCTCCATTCTCTGGATTCGCCTTTATTGCATCCTCAAGAATTGTGTGAAATCGCATCTCTGACCTAAATCTTTTAAAAACCACAGTTTGCTATGAATGTTCACTTTCCATCAACCATTCTTTTTTTCCAACTTCAGTGACAACTCACCCCTCTCACTCCTCACTCTCAAAGCAACCATCCTACTCTTCTCCCTCAAAGCCTCCTCTCCACTCTCTCCAAAACTCCCCCTCACCTTTCTCCACCATTCATCCCCTCACTCATCCTTCTCAAAGTTGCCCCCCCTCTCATCCACAAAGCTCCTCCTTCCACTGCCCTCTCACCCCCTTCTCTTCACTCCACCTCCTCAAATCTTCAACTGCCTTCTTCTCCCTCTCTTGTCCCCCCTCTCCCCCAGTACCGCAGAGCCTTTTCTCCTCCTCATTCGGCCCCTCCACTAGCTATTCTGCAATCCCCACACTCTTTCAACAACCCTCCTTACCTACCCCCCTCATCCCTTGTCCTACCTCCCCCTCCTCCCCCCCTGCACCCAAAGCCTCCTACCCTCCCTCTTCATTAAAAGTGTGGACCTCAAATATCCGGGCCTTCACTCAAACCTTTCAGATCGTTCATACAGGTTGCCCCTGACAAACCAGACATAATCTGCTGAACAGAAACTTTCCTCCCCAAGACGTGTCTGACTCCCAATTATCTCCCCTGGTTACTCCCTCCTCCGGTATGACAGACCTGAGCCTCGTCCTGGTGGAGGAGTTGCTCTCTTCATTAAAGACTCTATTCCTCACTCTCCATGCACTGCCCTCACTCCCCACACCCCCAGGAATACCTCTGGATACGGCTTCCCCTCCACTCCAACCTCATGTTTATATGTGTACTGTACCGTCACCTAACAGTGATGACTCCATCTACACCTCACTATCCAAAACATGGACCAACTTCTATCTTCTCATCCAAACTCTCTCTTCCCCATATGTGACGACTTCAATTGTCATCATGCCAGTTGGCTAGGTGTGGGTACCTCCCTCACCTGTCATGGCACCTCAGCAAAAGCTTTCTGTGACTCATTGGGACGACTCAATCGTCAACTTCCCTACCCAGATCTCAACCAATGGTGCTCCATCTCTTCTGGATCTGATTTTGACAAATTCCCTGCTGCTCTTCCTCCGCTCCAATCGGTTCTTCTGACCACGTACTTGTCAAAGTGTACATCCCTCTGCATTATCAGAGAACCACCTCACCACCATCGAGTCTGGCATTTCACTCAAGCCAACTGGCAGGTCTCCAAGCAGCCCTCAAACTTATAGACTGGTCTCCTATCACTACTTTCTCCAACATCAACTCATCCTGGGAATTCTTTCAAAGAAACTTGTCTCCCTCATGCACAGATTTATCCCCTCTCGTCTTCAGTTGTCCTACCCTTCCTCCCGCCCTTGGTTCACTGAAGCTTGAGGTGAGGCAGTTGTCCTGAAGCAACTTGCCTTTGCCTCATGGAAAGCAAACCAACTGAGGGCAATCTCAGTTCCTTCCATAAAGCTCGGAACAAGTGTGTATCTACCCTCAGAGAGAGCCAGAAAACAACATCTTTCTCATCTCAAGTCTGAACTCTCAAACCTCTCACCTCCTTAAATCCTGGTGGCGTCTAATCAAATCTGTTTCTAGTGTATGTCCCCTCCTGCCCTCCCTTACCTCAAAAGGCCGCACTGCTGATACTGCACGTGAAAAAGCTGAATGCCTAAACTCGGTGTTTGCAGCTAAATCTTGTGTCCAAAACCATCACTTTCTGAACCCACCTTACCCAGTCGCACCCAACTGTCCCTGGACTCTGTGTCCTTTTCTCCTGACAAGGTGGAGAGCTTGCTGTCAAACCTCGACTCAGATTCTGCAACCGGTCCAGACGGCATCAGCCACGTGTCCTCGAAGCCTGCTCTTCTGCTCTTGCTCACCCTCTCTCTGTTCTATTCACCCTCTCATTTGCTCAAGGTCATCTGCCGTCTGCTGGAAATCAGAAAACATCACTGCCCTGCACAAAAAAGGTGCCAAATCAGATCCCTGCAACTACAGACCAATCAGCCTCTCCCAATCATCAGCAAGGTTATGGAATCCATCATCGCTTCAGACATCAAATCCTCCCTCTCTCCAATGGCTTGATTTCTGATCATCAATTTGGTTTCAGACCAGGTCACTCTACCTGGATATGCTGCCTCTGCTTCTCCAACAATGGATGGAGGTCCTCAATGCCAGACAGAAATCAGAGCCGTATCCCTGGACATCACAGTGCTTTGACACAGTCTGGCACCCTGCCCTACTCACCAAACTCTCTTCCTATGCATCCAAGGCCATCTCCACTCATGGCTCGCAGACTTCTCTCCTGTCGCAGTCAACATGTGGCCCTAAATGGAGTTCTTTCATCCCTCTTCCTGTCCAGGCTGGAGTTCCTCAAGGTAGCGTTCTGGGCCCTGTTCTTTTTCTGGTTTTCATCAATGATCTCTCCGACTCTCTGGAAAATCCTCTATATCTCTTTGCTGATGACTCCACCTCTGCCGTACCATCGGTCATCCCTCAGACCAGCAAGCAGCAGCTTTTCGCTCACTGCAGATCTGGATAAAATCACAAACTGGTCCAACACGTGGAACATGTCTTTCAATCTGGACAAATCTCACACTCTCACTATGTCTCTTCGAAAGGACCATTTAGACCCCCCCCATCCACTTTCTCAACAATCCTCTGGAAGAAGTCCTTCTTTCAAGCTTCTGGGTCTCACTATCTGCCATGACCTTTCCTGGGAAAGCCACATTTCAAACCTCGCCTCCAAAGCCAGTCGCCGACTGGGAATCCTCCATCTTGCAAAGTCCTTCCTCGGCCCACCTGAGCTCCTGACCACTTACAAAGCTTTTGTCCGCAGCCTGATGGTACTGCTCTCCCTCTGGGCTGGTGCTCCTGCCTCCACCTTTCTCGGCTTCACGCTGTAGAAACCAAGGCATTTAGGATCATTGGCATCTCCCGCAATGAGGCTGAGTCTTTGGGCCTCTCACTCATTCACCACAGGTTGGTCGGTGTCTTTCTGTCTTCTACCGTCTCTCTCCAGCCTCGCTCCCCCTGCTCTCTCTCTGCGATTTGTCCCACCACATTTCCGCAAGGCGCTCAAGGTCCGCCAACAACCCCCTTCTGGTAAAACTACCAAAATCACGAATCACTGCTCACCTTCACTCTTTCATTCCTCCTTTTCCCCGCTTTTGAAAAACTCCCTCACTCTATTCATTCCCATTCTTCCCTCCAGGCCTTCAAAACAGTGTTCACCACCACCTCTTATCATCCCCCATCCAAATCCTTGATCTTTTCTACCCCCAATAATCCACCCAAGCCCACCTCCTTCAAATTCCCTGCTTTCCTTCCTGAAAGTCCCTGTAATGTCCATCTTCTATTCCCCATGTTCCCCGTCCCATCCCTCTCCCTTCCACAATCTCCTAATGTCTGTTCCCCACTGTTTTGTCCTTCCACTCCTCCCCTCGTCTCATGTCCCCCATGATGTGCGTTGTGTGTTAGCTCTCATACGAGCCTCGACAAGGTATACAAAAAAAACAATATATTACCTATGTCCCATAAACGAATGGAATCACACACACATATATACATACTTAATTATATATGCCCCAACATACATGCGATACCTCGTGGATGAAGGACACAAACTGCATCTACCCGCAGTGTCAAATAGGCTTTTAGAAGCCTGTGCCATGTTAGCACCACAGTCATGATGTATATACATACTACATATATATATATATATTGTATATATACAGTATATAATATAATTTGGTTTTAGTTCTGAACAAAAGACATTTATTGACCTGTCATTATTAGAAAAACAAAAAACAAATACTGCAACATGTACTGCTCAAATACAAATGTTATAAGCAATATGTGAGGCAATACAAAAAACAAACAGGGAAACTAGGCACAAAAGGAGGCCATTTGCCCCATCCTGATTATAATGCTGGTCAACACATTCCTAGTGGTTTGCTTTGGGCAGGTACATGCTGCTGAAAGAGCTGCTTGGAAGATTACATTGGATGGTTTGCAATTGCTTTCAAAACAGTATGACAGGAGGGAATTTAGGGGAAGCCAGCCAGGGTGCAGTTGATTACTTGCTTCCTTCTTATTGAAAGATACCATGGGAACTTTAACATCCACCAGCAATTAATGACAGCTGGCAGCTCGATGTCCAAATCAATGGCCCATCCAACAGTTGGATGGCACACATTTTACTCCAATAACCTGTCTGCTTAGATCAATATCAATCTGACTGTTTTTAGTCAAGGTTGATGGCCAAATATAAATAAAAAGCTCAAAATCAAGCATGCTATCTCTGCACCATCCTGCCGGACCACTACTGCAGACACTGCTAATTATACAACAAACCCAAAGCAGGAAATGCCTCAGGTAATGGGGAACTAACACCATTTGGGGGACATTGTGGTATACGTATGCCTGATGTTGGCTTAATCGTTAGGGTGGTGGGCTTTGGATCCGAGGATCCTGAGTACAAATCCCACAACAAATCCAACCAGCCTGTTGAATTAACACCAGGTGGGGTTGACTCTGCCTGTTATCCTTCCAAGGTCGGCAAAATGAGTGCCAGCTTGCTGATATCCTGTGTCGGAGTGGTGACCCATCCAGGATTGTGCCCAATAGTCAAGGAGACTGCTTAATCAGCATCAACGCTCTGCACAGAGTATGGTCCCAATGGATGGATGGATGGATGGATATTTATGACACAAGTTAAATGCAGATGAGGGAATCAGCTTTGTCTTCCCCCCCTCCCATACACACACCCACACACACACTTGGAAGACATCAGCACCAAAATCTTTGTCAATACAAACTGAGCTGTCCTGCTTCCTTACTATACATCATATGTAGAAGATGGCCAAGCAAAACATAATTTGCCACTCTCCTGCACGATGGCCAGAATAGGTGGCAGAAACTATTTTACAAGACACTGATGAAAAATGTGGGAACATTTCCTTGTTCCTTGAATAATATTACCAACAAACGATATTTACGAATGAAAATATGACATTATTCAAACCATCCACAAATAAATATAGCAGAGTACATCATTGACCACAATGCAATACTTCCACTAATCACACATGGTAAATATTAACAATCTCAATGCCTCCAAATCCCATGCACTCACCCTGTCTCAACATTTAAAGACCACCTGGCTGACCTCCCCGTTTACTTCTGCAATCAAGCTCTAATATAGTGGTGGCCTCTTTGTGTATATTTTGACTAAATATCTGCCATAATCAGTTTTTCATTCACATCATGAATTCTCTGAAGAGCCATCGTTCATTGGCCACTTTCAGATCCTCACAATATACAAGGCTTTCATGTGCAGTGCCATGGGGGTACAGCTCTCATATCTGGACTTTAGAGCCAGATCTATCATTATGCCCCCAGGAGCAGTGGAATTCATGGCCCTGAAGGTAATTGGAGTCACTAAGCAGGGAGCTGAGGTGTATGGCCTCTTCCTCTTATGCTGTCGACAGGTTTTGGCGTCACAATTTTCTTCCACCTCCTATCTGATTTTGCCTAACTTACCCTCATCATTCATCCCTATTGAACCCAACCGGGTCTCGTCATCTCCTGAAATCCCCTATTCATATTACTGATCTCATCTTCTCCCACTGACTCTCCTGTACAGCTCCCCCACAATTCTCTGCATTCACCATTTGTCAGCCTTCCCTGTCTGCTCACATACCCATCGTCTTCTTATCCCCTTTGTTCTGAGAGCACATTTATATTCCTGACTTATTAGGTTGCCTGTTTGTTCCTTGTCCAATTCTCTATCCCATGCTTGCCAGTTCTCGTCTACGTGCTGCAATATCACCCCATATGTTGTCAGCTATTCCATGATATGTCATCTCTCTCACAAAAGAGAGGTTAGAGTTTGATGGCCAAGTATGTTGTTTGAAATCCCATGCCCATGGTCTATGATCTACAAGTAGTTGTAAAGCACTTTAGAATGATGGATCATGGTCCAGGTGTCTTGGAAATATTTTCCATCACTGATCGGATTTTTGGAAGCATAATAGTACTTGGCTAGCAATGATGCTCAGATAGTCCCAGGATGCAATGCAGCCTTTAGAGGAAATAGATGAGTGCCAAGTCCATACAATGAAAACATTTGGCAAACCATTACTCCCTTTCCAGCACACACACAGAAATGTTGTTCAACCTCACGAGGCTTCTGCCAAGCGATTATCCTTTCAATTCCCAGTTCCCACCTATAACTACAAAACTGTGTCCCAGGACTCGTCTGAGTATCTGACATTTTCCATTGGCCTACAGATCAATGCTGATGCTCTTTGCACCATTGTATATTATACAAGGATATACAATTAGTACATTTGCTTGATCATGTCTCTGGCGTATTCACATTACCAGGAACATAATCTATCAATTTACTTGTCTTTTATGTCCTAGCCCCATTTCCTGACAGCTTGTCCCTCAGACAACAACATCAATGGAGGTCTCCCATCCAAATACTAACTGAGCTCAACTCTGCTTAGTTTTCTGCAAGATCTTAAGATAGTACATTCAAACTGATGACATATTGGCAACTTTATGGCTTGAATGTACTCAAATTATGCTTATATTAAGACAACTGTGTTGGAGGCAACTTATCTATCCCATTCATATCATCCTTTTACGAAATATGACCATTAAATCTGGATACCTTACAAGTTTCATAAAGGATGATTGGAGTTGAAATAAGTTTCATTTGTTGCACCGTTAACATCTGTTACTCGCTAATTGCTGAACTAATCCTTGTTCTGTAGCAATTTCCCTCTTGAAAAGTGTGCAACGCAAACTTTGTGAAGCAATGCTGTGCTTGCTATCCATTCATTGTACCAAATGCCATGTAGCTACATATATTAAGCACAGTGCATGTTGAGAGTATTTTGCGCAGCTATTATTTTGTGATATTATGTGGCACTGCAAGGTTTGTTCAACTACACTGGTGCTTGCCTGACATCTGAATGAGTCTCCATCTTTGTTAATGACATCACGGAGTTCAGTCTAATGTCTCCCTGATTGTCTTTGACAACGAGCAAGCAGTCACAGGATTCTATTCTCTCTTGAGATGAATTCGGATGGTTGGCCAAATCGATGGGTGGAGTTTTTTGTTGCCTGTAGTCTTCCACTTCATGATTGTGTATCCTACAGTTCATTAAGTGGCATTCATGTCAAGAAGAGGAA
The DNA here is from genome assembly GCA_035128595.1 of Eptatretus atami. Taxonomy (NCBI): domain Eukaryota; kingdom Metazoa; phylum Chordata; class Myxini; order Myxiniformes; family Myxinidae; genus Eptatretus; species Eptatretus atami. Next base: position 79,776,835 of record CM068953.1, on the reverse strand, counting down.
GGATGTCCTGATGGAAATGCAGACTCTCCCATAGTCCATTATTTCCTCATCTCCATCAAAAACTTTATCTCCTTCTTCTGAGACATGGTGCTCTTTTTTCATTTATTCGTATGCAGCCTGTGGCTGCTTGGCTGCATTATTTCCTTGGGAACGTGGCTGCGCCGCTGATGCAATGCCCCTGTTACCAGCACGCTGGGACTCATTTCACCAACCTCAGAAGGATGAGAGGCTGAGTCAACCCACTTGGTGTTAATTCAACGGTTAAAAACAGGGGCTGGAACTCAAGACACTAAGATCTTAAGCCAGCCACCCTAACCATTAAAGCAACACCAGGATCTACATGATGAAACTGAGCATTGTAGGGTCTTTTGACCATTCATACAATGTCTGTTAATGATATTCAGTTATGCATATCATATGCAAGTGTGAACAATCATTACAAATGGAAAGTCATGTCTCGTGACTTGTTTATTTTGTTTTTTAATCTTCCACTTTTTCCTCTCTTGTCTTTTCCTTTCCTGCTTTCCTGTCTGTTGATGTTGACGTTGATGTTGATGTTTATGTTGACCGTACTCTTTACAGAGCATTTCTGCTGCCAAAGCAGTTTATTGGCAAGGGTTACACTGGGTAGTTTGTCATTGGCCTCCCCAGTGTTGTTTATCCGTGTTCTATCCTTTTATATGCTGATCATCAAGAAAGAAGGCAGCATGTTCCATTTCTAAAATCTCTGGTATGACTGGACTGGGATTTGAACCCCCAAACTCCCATAACTCACAGAGCGGATGCTCCAACCATTACGCTACAGAGTGTGGTTGTATGTATATAATGATTATTTATTTCACTTCATTTTGCCTCATTCTGTTTTTTGCTACTTATTACTGTGGCAGCAGTATACTGCAGCTTCGAGAAGTTGTTTAAGTCATTTGACTGTTGTCATTATTTGTTGTTTTATTTCTGCTTGTTAGACTTTTCTATTCAATGTATATAGTATAAAGTCAGCCCCTCTATAAACCATTCTTGGCCAATGATATGAAGTGCTGACACATTTCTATTTCATTTGGCCAAGAATATCTGCTGGAGTGGATGTCCCAAACAACCCCAGTTTCCTTTACGTTGCTTCGCAAGGAATTTTTTGTGTAACTGAATAATGGATTCATTAGGAATTATTTCAACATATGGAAACTGTTGCATTGCATCAGCTGTGTGCTGTAAAAGTATCAATATATAACATATAAGGAAAATGGTGCATTTCTTCCTTTGTCTTTTCACTCACTGTCATCATTTGCAATCATTTCCCACCCACTCCTCATCGATTCCCTTCCTTTTCATATCTGCCCTTTACCCTTTCACTCCATCCGAACATAGATCAGGTAGATGACTCATTGACGGACAAAACCACAATCACCCAGACAATTTTCAGACTTGTCAGTTTACTGGACATCCTGCAGCCGAGCTCCCCCCCGGGAGGGTTTGGATGAAGTCCGACATTGAGTCGACAGTATTGAGATTGTGAGGAAGGCCCTTTGACTGCTGGAACAATGAATGCATCATCCTCTTTCATTTAACTCACAATTTTCGATTCTTTATTTTTCTCATTCCCTCAATTGATTGTTTGTTGCCTTTCTTATTTGTAGCAAGACATCTGATTTGCAGACTTACAGGCAATGTCTGATTAAAGCTACAGTTTGTGATGATGCTGTCGTTGTTGTTGTTATTGTTGTTGTACTTTTCAAGCATAAATCTTTGCAATTTAACAGTCGAAAGGAATGAGGCAACATACACCCTATTCCATATCAAGACGAAGGAAAGTTCGATTGATGCGTCGTGTACATTGTTGTTTTTTATAGATGCGACATGTTTCCAATACAAATTAAACCTGAAATATAAAAGCCTCAAAATCAGATGGTTATCCTCCTCTGGTCAACACTTCATTTTGCAAGCTGGACAGTTTTGGGATTAAAACCAGTGATCCATCTCATTATCTGTTTGTTGACAGTCAGCGAAGAATCAACATCGACTTCCACAACAAGCGTAATTCCTTTCGGTGCTTCCAAATCCCTTAGTCCATCCGCACCATCATGGTTTATTGAGTGATGTTGAGTGGGTATTTCTATGGTTGCTACTTCAGTCACTTAAATGCCTCCTCTCTAAATCCTGAACTCCCAGACTATCAAATGTTTTTTTGTTTTTTTTTTACCCCCAGACCATACCCCCAGCACTGCTCTCCCCCCTGCACCTAAAACCTTCTTAGGCACACCCCCAGTTACAACCTGAGTTTTCAAATTATTCCATGCAGCTGATCAGGAATGCATGCGAGTTAAACAAACATACATACACACCCACAAGCAGACACTTATCGGATCGTACAACGATGATACTCCTGCACACACATATGCATCATTCATCTGTCCCCCTTTCTTTGCAAATGACATTTGACATTGCACAACAAATATCCTACCTGAGAGCCTTCCTTCTGCCAGAAGACGGCAGGTTGGGGATTCCCTGTTGTCTTGCACAAAAAATTGGCCATCTGCCCCTGTGCCACAATCTGGTCTCGTGGGCGCATCACAAACTGCGGAGGAGCTGGGGTCCAATAAATCAGTCATAGTTTATATCAGCATTAGATATACTTTTTTCACATCGATTTTTACACAATTCTTTCCAAGTTGACAATCACTGTGTACCCCACTCCCCGTGTCATAGATTCTTTACCTCGGCACATCATCCCATCAACAGGAATTTTTTAATTAACCGAGACTCATTTTAATGATCTACCTACTCATCCTTTTAACGATCAGTAAATGTTTCCACCGATCATCGATTTTCTGTATACTTAATGCGAGTAGTAGTAACTGAATTCTTAATCGTCTTCCTTTACCCATGCTTCCCTTTCTGCTTCGATTTTCCCTGTTTCCAGGTGTTGCATCAAGCCCTGAACTAGCGACACAGCAAGTTACAGGTACGCCCGAGTTGTCTCACCAATCCCTTTCACAACCCAGCATAGAAGGAAAAGTGAAGCCTTCGTATCACCCTCCAAGTTAAACTCTAATTGCCTGAACATCACGATGTCATCAATGAGTCACGGTAACATGGCCCCCTTATTAACTCAAGTGCTCAAGGTACATGCTTGAAGCACACATGAAAGATACACGTTCTCCAGGTCCATTTTCCTGACCCTTCGAGGGGAAAATGACGAAAGGAATTTGATTTCACGCAGAAAAATGCTGCTCGTTCCATCCCATTAGCTCTCTGCCATTTGCATATTACTTTAGCATCCTACACATAATGCTGCCGAGTAATTTGTATCGGTCTATCAAAAACATTAGAAAAATGAATTTTGCGATCTCACTTTACACTTCCGAGTCTCCTTGCGACAGGTTATATCAAAATGGCACTCAGGTGAAAGGATTGTCCATCATAAGTAATGGGTTCAGAGAATTAAATATCTCGAGCCCAATGATCAGTGATGGACGAGTCATCTCTAAAGTGACGTCTTAAGGTGAGAATTGGACAGAGAGCAAAGACAAATATTAGAAGTTTTCAGATGACATCGTGGATGTTGAAGCTATATATTCTCCTTGGAGACCCAGGCATTTCAGAGGTGAAAGTGGCAGCAATTTATTTTTCTTGAGCCAATTCACTCACTCGTATTCATTGTTTACTTCCGTCTTTCCGTCGAGGTGTACAGCTCAACAAAGTTGTAATAATCTGGTTCGAGGATGATGCCGTGATGGAGGTGTGAACATTAATATTAGTCAGTGAATGGAGCTAATGATCTGCATGCACATGATCCAAGATGCACATGAGGATGCTGATGGTGAAAATAAAATGGGGTAAATAAAAATGGCCACTTACCATGTTGAGAGGCTAGGTGAAAAACAACAAAAGAACACACAGGACACACAACAAACAAACAAGAAACATAAGCAAAGTAAAATGAGGAAACAAAGAGTGACCAGTTGAAATGCAACTAAAATGAAGAATTTCTATGTGTGGGTGCTCGAATGATTGAAGGTTGTCTTGTGTACCATGTACAACCAGAGAAGCTGACGATTCGGTCTTGCCCACACGGTTCTCTGCCACACAGGTGTAAGTACCCTCATCCGATCCACGAACTGAATGTAGCCGAAGAGTAAGGCCATTCTTAATTTCGTACCTGCAGACATAGACGACAAAATGTGTCAGAGTTTGAGCGAATACACACCTTCCAAGTGGGGAGTGGGGGGGAGGATGAGGGGTGAAGGAGGGGGAGGTGAAAACCTTCAGACAATAATCGTACTAGTTAATGGACAAAACCTTTTTGGAAATCTCTTTTCATGGTCCAATTCAAAAACATCACAGCCATCTTCCTCAATTTCCATGGCCCATTGCATTCTAATGCATTTCATGACAACATGCAACAAGAAACGCCATCGAAGACAAGCGAACCCCTCTTGGTGTTTCATTTTATTCCATTATTCTCATGTCACTTCTACTCATTTAACTGACAAAACATTTCCACACGACACAAATGGACGCCTGTAATTTCACCGGCCGGCAGTAATTTCAGCATTCTATGGTTTAGGGCCATTCGGGAGAAAGACTGCTTCTCCCTCTTTGCTTCCTGTGACACAAGGCCCAACGTCCCAAGTCCATGGAGACATTGTTTTCATACATTGGCAACCATTGGTGAAGCCCTCTCATCTCTTTCTCCCTGCTGTGCTCCCCAAGTTCCCAAATCAGATTCCTAAGCTTTCCACTCACTCATCCACGTTGCCCTAGGCATTTATATTTCAATATCCAAGAAAAGCAATGTTGGCATATAATTCCCTCACACACAGCACCCCAACCCCCTTTCCTCTCTTCACATGCAGCCCCCTCTCACCTTGACACAAAGACAATGTTTTTGGCAACAGACATTATTATAAGATTATAATTCCAACATAAGCATGGTGTTGGCTTAGTGGTTAGGGTGGCTGGCTTGGAATCTTAGGGTCCTGTCAGCCGCTAAATTAAAACCAGGTGGGGTTGACTCAGCCTGTCATCCTTCCGAGGTCGGCGAAATTAGTGAACTGGTAATAGGGGCATTGCATCAGTGGTGCCTCCATGCTTGGTAGCAGGGGCGATGCACCGTTGATCATAGCCAGTTGAAAGCATGAAACCATGCCATCACAATAAGTGGAAGTATAATAAAATAAATAAAAAATTCCACCGTGCTTGGCTGTACATTCAGGTGTGATCCAATCAGTTGAAACATGAGTCTTGGTCTCATCTCTGATTTAGACTTGTATGACAGTTCCACCATGTTTTCACTGAAAGGAACATTTAAAATAGTTGTGGAACTTTTTGAGCTAAACCATTGGATAGATGTCTTTTTCATGCCATGTGCAGGGAAAAATCAATATCGCTGGATGATATCATGTAGAATGTCCATTAATTGTCCTGATTTGGCTGAGCTTTTGTTTTCAGGACTGGAGCGCATCAGATGCTTTTCTTCTTTGTCAAAATAATCAATGGCTTTAAAAGGTCACAGGATGATGGGTTAAAATGTTGAAGGCACACAGGTGAACAATGAAACCAATAAGGTGTGCTCACAGTACAATGGGGACTGAGCACCAGGAATTTGACCTTTGGGTAAAAAGGAAACACATTGCCAAGTGGGGGCAGGGGGGCTCACTGGACACATCAAGAAAGGGAATTAACAAACAGGAGAAGTGGATGGAGAGAGGATGGGAAGAAACACAGTAATCTGTGAGTAACATTGTTGGGTAAGGTAGGGTCAATGGGGCTAGAAATGACCGTGGGTTGGGGTGGGTGTGGTGGCATGAGATGATGCTGTGCTGTGTGATTGAAGCTGTGGAGGAAAGAATGGGAGATGTGTCACAATCTTGGATTTTGGGAGCTTAACCAGGAGGGGTTACTGGGCGAAAGCATGCATTCTGGAGGACCTGAGGAGGTTCAGACGACAGAGACCAGATGGAGCTAGACCAGAAAGGAGGTGGTAAAACAACAACAACAACAACAAACAAAAAAACCAAACACAGAGGGCACTGAGATGTGTGCGATGTGAGAGAATCAGGTATTGTGTTTTGACATCATGGTAGAAAATTCCAATGATGTTAAGAGGTTTAGGCTCCACAGAATCCAGGAGAGACAGGTGTAAAGCTGGGGTGCCAGCCCACAGAGGAAAGCAGAACTTCATGAAGGAATGGAAACAATCCTTTTAGGCAGTGATTGGTTAAAATAAGAAAAATCAGATGAAAATAGCACAGCAAATCCAAACTAATCACCCGTGTTAATAATAACAACAACATGAATCCCTCTACAAATAAATTTGACACAGGAGGAGACTATTAGGTACATCAATAGCCTGTGCTATAATTACCGACCTATGGTTGTTTGTCCACCATCTATTCTTTCTAAATTCTGAGCATCATGCAAGGAAGCAGCACACAGCATTTTTAGTCTTTGGTATGAATGGGCCGGGGTTCCAACCACCGACCGACCAGACTTGGAGCAGACACATTCTACTTTTTTGGAAATATCAGCAACATTTTCACCATAACAAGAGTGCTACAAACAGAGCAGACGTCATTTTGTCATTTCATGTAATGGTCTTCTCAACATAAGCATTCTCAGTGTAGCCTCAAAACAAAGCAATTTGTTGGGTAAACACAAACACCAGAGCATAGATTCTGAAGTTCAGTCCAGTTTTTTATAAATATAAAAGGAATCTAAAGTAAATTTGATTATAGAAAAATGGTGGAAGGATCGTAATCAGTTTCACAGGTAGAGCAGTAACTGAATAAAATGAAGAAATGTGTTAGAGCAGCAAGGTCTCACCTGCCCTTAGGTAATTCTCCATCATCTTTGTACCAACGTACAGTTGGTGGTGGATCACCGATCACCTCACAGTGAAATTCGGCCTCAGATGCAGAAAGTGCCACGAGATTGGATGGTCGCTTCAAAATCTTTGGCCGCTCTACCAACACATATAACTCTGTCAATACATGTAACTCTGCTTACTCATGTAACAACACATGTGACTTTCAACAAATGTAACAACACATCAAACTCTGACAACACATGCAACTGCCAACCCATGTTACTCTGCCAACACATATAACAATCCATGCAACTCTGTCAATACATGTAACTCTGCTAACTCATGCAACTTTCAACAAATGTAACAACACATAAAACTCTGACAACACATGTAACTGCCAACACATGTAACTCTGCCAACACATATAACAACCCATGAAACTCTGCCAACACATGCAACAACTCATGTAACTCTGCCAACACATGCAACAACACATGCAACTCTGTCAACACATGTAATTCTGCCAACACATGTAACTTAGCCAGCCATGTGGATTGTTGGCTAAGATGTTATCTACAACCTATACGTACCAAAAATGGTGGATTTGTGGCCACAATAATATCCTCTATCTGTCTCAAGTATTATTATTCTTCCCTCCTCTATCATCACTTCCAATTCCTCCCAAACTCCTTCATCTTTAGTTCTGCAAATTTCCTTCACCATGTTTTCTATTTTATCCTCCCAAGTTAAATTTCCTTTCTCTCGATGTCTTTCTCAATTCATCCCAAGCCTCTGCGTGGACAATTACAAATATGGAACATGAATGACATGGGCAAATAAGAAACAAGTTAGCCCATCATTTTTAACAATAATTAAGTTAGTGATGCATAGTCTGGAGCAGATAATACATGCAATGACACAACAGATTTTATTTTATCACTACCCGACAAAAGACAGCATATTATTATCCATGATACTCAGGTAGATGGAACTTAAGATACATACAGGTATTATTTAGATTTGATTTCACATGTACCTGTATAATCTATCTAAGCTCCATTTATCTGTTGCTCAGATAGATGGAACATAGATACATGATAGAGAAACATGTCAAATCAAACCCTTACAAGGGCTTCAAAATGTATTTGTCATCTTATGAAACACACATTTCTTCCTCACGACAATATTACGTATCTGCTTACCAAAAACAGTAAGTTCAGCAGGACTACTGGTCCGCTCCCCCACCATGTTTGTGCCTACACAGATGTAGGTGCCTGCATCTGCTTTTCGTATATTGGAGATCATGAGTTTTCCTCCACGAACCTGTATGTGGTGGTGTATCATGAGCCACAGGTTCGTGCAAAAGTTAACGTCTCCATTAAACTAATAATACAACCACTGGAAGCAATCCCGAATGTTCCTCAAACATATTTCATCTTTCTCAGGCATCACACCACCACTGCAGTTTCTCTACTCAGTCTTTCATTGCTGTACTTTTTTGCAACAATTATTGAAATTATTTTCAAGTAAAATGTATATTCGTCTTTTTCATATCCATCAGGTCTCCATTTCTGTCAAACAGAGCTCCACCTGATTTCAACCAACTTCCCATCACTTATCCTAACCCTTTGAACCATTGCGATCATTTTACCTGCCACTGTTCAAAACTCCATATACGCGAGTGGCCGGTTTACTGGCCACTGTTCAAACCTCCATATACCCAGGCGGCCGGTTTACTGGCCACTGTTCAAACCTCCATATACCCGAGCGCCCGGTTTACTGGCCACTGTTCAAACCTCCATATACCCGAGCGCCCGGTTTACTGGCCACCATTCAAACCTCCATATACCTGAGTGGCCGGTTTACTGGCCAGTGTTCAAACCTCCATACACACCGAGCGGCCGGTTTACTGGCCACCATTGAAACCTCCATATACCTGAGTGGCTGGTTTACTGGCCACTATTCAAACCTCCATATACTTGAGTGGCTGGTTTACTGGCCACTGTTCAAACCTCCATATACTCGAGCGACTGGTTTATTGGCCACTGGTCAAACCTCCATATACCCAACTGCCGGTATACTGGCCACTGTTCAAACCTCCATTACCCAGGCAGCCGGCTTACTGGCCACCATTCAAACCTCCATACACCCGAGCACCCGTTTACTGGCCACCATTCAAACCTCCATATACCTGAGCGGCTGGTTTACTGGCCACCATTCAAACCTCCATAACCTGAGTGGCTGGTTTACTGGTCACTATTCAAACCTCCATATACTTGAGTGGCTGGTTTACTGGCCACTGTTCAAACCTCCATATACCCAAGTGGCCGGTTTACTGGTCACTGTTCAAACCTCCTATACTCGAGCGGCTGGTTCACTGGCCACTGTTAAAACCTCCATATACCCGAGCGGCCGGTTTTCTGGCCACTATTCAACCTCCATATACCTGAGCGGCCGGTTTACTGGCCACTATTCAAACCTCCATAAACCTGAATGGCCAGTTTACTGGCCACCATTCAAACCTCCATATACCCGAGCGACCGCTTTACTGGCCACTGTAAAACCTCCATATACCGAGCGACCGCTTTACTGGCCACTGTTCAACCTCCATATACCCGAGTGGCCGGTTTTCTGGCCACTATTCAAACCTCCATATACCTGAGCGGCGGTTTACTGGCCACTATTCAAACCTCCATAAACCTGAATGGCCAGTTTACTGGCCACCATTCAAACCTCCATATACCCGAGCGGCCGGTTTAATGGCCACTATTCAAACCTACATATACCTGAGCGGCCGGTTTACTGGCTACTCTTCAAACCTCCATATACCAGAGCGACCGCTTTACTGGCCACTTTAAAACCTCCATATACCCGAGCGACCGCTTTACTGCCACTGTTCAAACTCCATATACCCGAGCGTGCGGTTTACTGGCCACTTTCCAACCTCCATATACCCGAGTGGCCGGTTACTGGCCACTGTTCAAACCTCCATATACCCGAGTGCCGGTTTACTGCCACTGTTCAAACCTCCATATACCGGGCGGCCGGTTTACTGGCCACTGTTCAAACCTCCATATACCCGAGTGGCCGGTTTACTGGCCACTGTTCAAACCTCCATATACCCGGGCGGCCGGTTTACTGGCCACTGTTCAAACCTCCATATACCGCGGCCGGTTTACTGGCACTGTTCAAACCTCCATATACCCGAGTGGCCGGTTTACTGGCCAATGTTCAAACCTCCATATACCGAGTGCCGGTTTACTGGCCACTGTTCAAACCTCCATATACCCGGCGGCCGTTTACTGGCCACTGTTCAAACCTCCATATACCCGAGTGGCCGGTTTACTGGCCACTGTTCAAACCTCCATATACCCGGGCGCCGGTTTACTGGCCACTGTTCAAACCTCCATATACCGAGCGGCTGGATTTTTCTCCAGGGGTGACCCAGCGTTGGGGAGCCGACGGTCCAAGGAACTCAGGGTTCAAATGGTTAAAGGATTTTACAACTCGTATGAAATTTATAGCATCTCAAATAAGTAGTAAATTTGGACATATAAATATTTTCTCACAATTGGTAAATCACCACAATTATATGGAATTCGGTAAAGTTTTAGAAACGTTAATTCTTACCGTGACCCTCTCATCATTGTCATTCAAGCGAGCACCATTTTTTCTCCAGGAGACCGAAGGTTCAGGATGACCACGTGGAGGCTGGCACTCAAGCACGGCTGGCTCTCCAGCTGCTGCCACAACATCGGTGGGGTTTTGGCGAAACTCATCCCGCAACACTGCAGAGACAATGATTGGGGAAATGGGACGAGAAGATTGGTGACCTGAGAGAGTTCATGGTAAATGAGGTGAAAACAAAAATTGCAACATGCTGTGGTGACCCTTAGAGCAAATATTCGACCCCTAATTCATCTGGGGCCAACATGACCACGGCGTAGTTGGCCAGAACGGCCCAATTAAAGAGCCATCATGAAAAGTCAGCATTGTACTACAAATCCCTGACGAAGAGTTAAAGCATGGTGGCCGGGTGGTCAAGTATGCCCTGTTCAAAGAGGACCAGCATCTGCTGGCTCCAAATGCCACTGTGGAACACAAGACACTCACTAACGACCATCTGTGAGCTTATCAAGGCCTGGAGGGCTTGCCATGCTTGCTGAGCCTGAAGCCCGTGTGGCAGAAGCAGGCACTCAATCACAGCGATGTGCTCACAAACGCAACAACGGCGACGCTCCCAGGAGGGGCCATGCGGCCGCTCGAAGCAGCATGCATTACACTGATGAAATTACTGCCATTACTACCACGGCCTGAAGCCTGCTGTTATTTTTTTGTCCACAAAAGCACAGCCTCCATGGGCTGTAAGATTTGAGCAGTGCTGCCGTTTTTGATACAATGTCCCATTTGAAGTGATGACAACTCCCCAATGCATTACCAACGACGGGGAAAAGGACATGGGATGGAAGAATTAGTGGATGGCCAGATTTGATATTATAAAGCAACTAAAGATTGTAGAACAAAAACAAAAGAAATACAACAGAGATAGGATCGGGAGAGCAAGACAAAGATAAGTAGAGAAAACGAAAGCAAGAGGGTAAGGAAGAAATGAACTCTCCAAAAAGGTCCTGCCCCTGACAAGCTGAATTTCACGCCGACTTAGTCTCCATTTCCCCCAATTACTCCCGTCGGGACTGGCATCGTAACACACACCTCACCACTGCCTCTGCTAACATCACGAGGCCAGGGCAATGGCCAGTGTAGTTGGCAGATTGCCCAGCTAACATTTGTGCCCAGAAGCCAATTAATCATGCTTGTATCTGGAGTGGTGATGCTGGATTAGGCAGGTGTCAGCCAGGATTAGCAGTTCTCAGCTGCTGCCATTCCTTATGCTAATCATCAACACACATGCACCTCACCTCTACAACAAAGGCAATTTCATCCGATAAAACTTACATCTCTGTTATTACAGCCCCTAATCCAAAAATGTATATTTATTGAGATGTCAGCTCGGTGTGCTATTTTCCTTATACAATTGGTTTGCTTTAGAATTTGCTTTAGAGCAATTTTAGAAAATATCGCTCATGATATGATTTGAACCACATTACCCAATCAGCTGTGGTTTTGTGATGGATAGAAGGAGAAAACATTCCTTTGCAATGCACAAAACCACTGTCATGTACAAAGAGTATATATATATATATATATATATAATGGTATAGTGAGCAATTTGACTGCAGATTTGAAATTAACCTCCAATTGCAAATTGTTGTCATGTGCTTCTGTCGGTATATTTCCGTGCGCATCATTTTCGGAACAACTACCCCCAAAGAGCATTCAGATCGGCACAATAAATCATATCCCCATGAGAACAGCTTTGAATGAGGCAGAGAATCTCCACCTCCCATAACCTCCCAAACCCCCCTTCCCCTTTTCCTCCCTATTTTCCATTCGGTCACCATTGAGGGTTTATTATCCACAGGGCAGCAGAAATGAAGATGGGTGAACCTGGCCGTGGACATTGTGTCTGAGGTTCCTCATTTTATGAGCAGTAATATCTCCCAGTTTTCCAGCTTACTATTTCCTTTTCTCGATGGTGAATACTTGAGGTTCCCATGATGATGTTGAAAGGTTTTCCCAAGGCCTAGAATACTATATTATTATCCTGCACTGAATGGAAACGCTCATCATCAGACAGTGTGCCGAGCAAGCAAGAATCTTTGACAAGTAATCCATCATTGTCATGTCATCTGTTTGTTCTACACAAGATAACTTCATAATTGACTTAGAGAATAAAATTGCAGATTTCATTATTTCCACAAGTTCACACCGCGAGCCATCTGTCACGAGCCACTCAACGTTTAACCTCATCAAGTGTTGTTAAATCTCAGTAGGTAGAAAATTGAACAAAATTGAAGTTTCTAGAGGAAAAAAGAGAAAAGATTCAGAACTGTGGCACTACGTGAAGATGGATGCTTGATGAGGACACCATTCAAAATTGCCAAAATAGAGAGACACACACACACACACACACACACACACAAAATTTGTAAATGTGTTAAATCAAACCCTTATTTAAAAAAAGTCCATTTCACAAAATCACTGTGAATTAGGACATGGTGTGGATACACAATGGAAGCTTGCAGCTAAAGCAGTTTGCAAGATTGGCTCATAAAAAACCTGAAACCCTCTGACGTGCAGAGTGTTTGTATGTTACAATAACCTGGGATAACCAGTTGTGATAAATGAAGACGAGAGGTCTTGTAACCCACTTTGGACACCAAGAGTTTGAAAACGATGATCAGGTGTCATGAGATTCTTTCAGGCCTTTTGGTTGCGAGCATTTCACATTCATTTCGCAATGTTTATGGGACTATCTACATATTACATATGCAAAAACAGTTGAAAGTTTGACACCCTGTTCCCCTTTTTTTATCGTACATCTTCCTTCTCTTCTCTCCCCATACTATGTGAGAGTGAGAGAGAGAGAGAGAGAGAGAGAGAGAGAGAGAGAGAGAGAGAGAGAGAGAGAGAGAGAGAGAGAGAGAGAGAGAGTACGTATGGTTGTGGGATGATGTAAGACAGTGGTGCAGTGTCTGGTTGAAGCCCTGGATGAAAGAGTGGGATTAAATAGCTTCAGAATTTCCATTTCCTTTATACACTTTCTTTTCCAACTTTCCGAGCATCCATTATATCCACTGTCCTCTCAAGCCTGGTGCTTGGAAGCCTTCATATTGGTGGCCCATTCTGGCACGAGTGTTGAACCCACCACTTCATACACACTTCCATCAACAAGTAATCTTACTCTTACTTTAACTAGGTTATAGAAGACTGGCTCTGACTCTCCTTCCAAATTTCTCACACCGCCTGTACTGGGTCAGGGAATGTCAGTCCCAGAGTTACTCCCATGTATGATAACCGGACTGATATACATGGACATCAACCCTTGAATGGGCCCCAGACCATGCAAAGGAATGCAAAACAAACCTTAATTAAGCAAATTAGAAATACAACATGGAATGGTCTCACCCTCCATCAAGATGATGCAATTCCATTTCTTTCCCAAAAACTCTCTCACTTGAGGAATAATCTCGCCAGCCTTCAGGAGATGTATCTCCTAGATTTAGGTAAGACACTGAGCCAGGGGTATTATTACCTCTGATGGTATGCACTGGGCAGTAGCCCTTGCCCTGGACCAGACAAGAAGGAAGGCCCCCACCCGATGGAATTGTCATTGTCCTCATTGTCACCTCACATGTTATCAGCGAGATTCCAACATTGTCATGGATACATGACTGTCATGGTTTGTCACAAACTAACTGAAGTGGATGAGGAAGCTAAAAAGGACAACTTCTCGAACTCGCTGGCATCTGAACTTTCTCAAACAAAACTGTAATGATCTCGTAATTCTACTAGGGGGTTTTAATGCTACTATGGGATCAGACTACATCGCCAGGAGAGGTATCATTGGTCCGGTTGGTTCAGGTACTACAAATGATAATGGCACCTTCCTACTTGACTTGTTGTGCATTACATAACGCTCATGTCGGCTCTTGGTATCCAAGAACACTAACCTACCAGTACACATTTGCATATCAATAAGCCTAGTGTTGGCTTGGTGGTTAGGGTGGCTGGCTTGGGATCTGAGGGTCCTGAGTTTGAGCCCCGTTGGTTGCTGAATTAACACCAGGTGTGGTTGACTCAGCCTGTCATCCTTCTGAGGTCGGTGAAATGAGTACCAGTGTACTGGTAGAGGGGCACAGCATCAGCGGCATAGTCGCCTCAACAAAATGATAACTACTCGGCAGCCAAGCTGCCATACACAAGAAGAAGGAGCATATGAATGAAGGATACACCTGAAAGTCCATTTACCATGTCCTGATCTCACACTGATGGTTCTCAAGTATCCATCCATTCCATCCATTAGGACCATACTCTGTACAGAGTGTCAGTGCTGCCGGAGCAGTCTCCTGGGCTATTGGGCACAATCCTGGATGGGTCGCCACTCTGACGCAGAATACTCTAATGGCTCATGTATGTAATCCTGCAAGGTTTTCAGAAATACTAGATTGGTTCTTCTGACCATTGACTCCTGTTGTTCTTTCTCCTTCACCTCAAAGCAAGACCAGCAGGAGACTGAGGGACATAACCACCTCTGTCAAAAAGACACTTGGAAAACCCTGCAAAAAAGAAAAAAAATCCATGGACCTCCAAGACTACTCTCGGCATTATTGAAGTTAGAAGGTTAACTTGGCTGAGAGGTGATCACAGTGAAATAAGATGACTGGCTCCTGATCAACATTGGCCACTTTGGGAGGATATCTCTACCTTTTTGGATAAGATGGCAGAAACCCTTGAGGTCACATCTATTGCTCATGACCATCAAACTATCTCCAGAGAACTTTATTCTTGCCACACCCACACAAAATATCAACTTAATGTGGTCAAGGACGCAAACGGATCAAAGCCGACAAATGCTAAGGACTGCTCTCAAATAGATGGCACCAGTACTTCTGTCACCCCTTGAATAGCCCACCTGGCATGCAATACCCCACAATGGCAGCCACTGCTAGTAATGCAGTGAGTGATCGAGATTACAACACCAGCTCTGTGACTCCGTGTGAGGTAGAATCTGCCATCAAAAATTTGAAGAACCAGCAGGCACACAGTCTCTGTGCTATCCCTGCTGAAATGCATTGAAAATGGTGGAGATGCAATGGTCGAATAACTATGACTTACATCATCAATACAATCTGGGTCACGAAGACTATACCCACTGATTGGAGACGAGGAGTAATCCTTCCATTTTTGAAAGGGGCGAGAGACCGACGCATGTGCAGCAATCATCACAGTATCATATTCCTCTCAATTCCTGAAAAGCTCTTTGCACTAGTCCTAGTTAGTAGGCCAAATCAGACCTGTGCTACAGAAGTCCCAATGCCCTGTGCAAGCAGATTTCTGCACTGGTAGAAGCACCGCTGAGCAGAGTGTTGTCATTTTCCAGCTAATTGAGAAGATCAAGGAGTTCAGTCAGCATGCATGCATTTATTGACTTCAAAGCTACCTTCTATTTTGTTTGCTGAGATTCTCTGTTGTACTACTCAGAATTTGTCATGTCACTTGTAAACTGCTCAAACTTGTCAGATCTTATACACAGATATTACAAGTTGTATGCAGCTTGGAAGGGAGATTTTGGATGAATTTGTCATACAGTCAGGAGTGTGCCAGGATTGTATCCTTGCACCTGAGTAATTACCTCCACCCCCAAAGGTGAAGGAGGTTTTGTTTTCACCCCTCTCTGTCTGTCTGTGTGCAGGATATCTCAAAAAGTTGTTGACGGATCTGGATGAAATTTGGTGCACAGATTGAGTGTGTGACAAGGACGAATCGATTTGATTTTGGTGAACATCCGCATCCGGATCTGGATACGAGATTTATTTAATTTTAAGGTGATTCTTCACCATTAAGAGATAGGGCCAAACCCGATATGTAGCATGATATTTCAAAAATGTATTGGGCCCGATATGTTATCGTGGCTCAGGCATTGCTGGACGGAGGTATGCGCTCTACCGAGTGACCTTCTAGTTTAGAAATGTCATCAACCATTTGATGTGTCTTATTCTGGTTTGTACTGATTGTGGCTTAGACCTTAGTCAGCTATATGTCATTGATCTCGACTACATGGTAGACATTGTAATTGTTGCACACTGTTCACTCACCCTTAAACAGAGCCTCCTTGTCCTGCAAGAATAAGCCAACCACATAGGGATGTGCATCAACTGGTGGAAAACCAAAGTAATGCCAATAACACCTGACAACACCAATCCTCCCAACTTCCCCATCTCTGACAAAGTGGTTGAATTTGTCAACAAGTTTACTTATCTTGGATTGGTCATTGACAAATTCAGACCATCATCCCATAACATGACTTTCAGTATCACGAAAGCAGCTGTTGCATTAAACAATCTCTTCAGACTTTTTTCAAGAAGTAACAAATCCACAAGAACACAAAGCTGAAGTTGAAACAAGCAGTGATCATTTCTGTGTTGTACTGATTCAAGACCTGGATTACAAGTGCAAAAAATGTACGCAGGCTTGATGCCATCGACGTGCAATGTCTCAAACACCTTGAGGGCATGCGGTGGTTCCACTATATCATGAATCATCAGATCCATCAAAGAACACATCATATCAGCCTCTTGCCTCATCTCTCCTTTGCCAGTGCTATCTCTGATGGTGTGGACATCTCCATCATATGCTACCTCATCTGCCATTTCACCAACTCTTTAACTTCAATCTCTCCCAAGGTGGATGGCTTAGACCCAGGGGTCAACCCAAAAACAAGGTAGCTTGACTCAATCAAACATGACTTACAGATAGCCAACATCACCAATATCCTGGCCCCATGCCTCATTAGAGACAGAACAAGGTGAAGTCAGATCATACATTAAGTGCCAACGCAGAATCCCCAGCAAGGCCTCAAGTCAAGTCAAGTAATCTTCTTTTCCTCAGCTTTCCAACCCCATCTGCCCTTGCATGAGTTTATATATATATATATATATATATATATATATATATATATATATATTGCCTTTGGTTAGCAACCGCTTCTTGACAGGAAGCTTTTAGTGATAGTGAATGTTCTTGTAGCAATTCTGCCTCATTACTGCCATGAATGTATCTTTGCCTGCTCGGTTCTTAACTCGAATGAAAATACTCCTCTGTTAAAGCTGCCCCATTCCCGAGCAGAAAAAAGTAATGACGGCACTGTGGGAGCAGCTAGGCACAGAAACACAATTACTGTGCCTTGCCAGGCAAACATACTTAGTCTAATGCTACCTAATAAGGATATCAATATGGCTGCTAATATTTATTGCCTTTCATTCACGTATTTAATGATTTAATCTGAGGAATTGTTTTTGCCAATAAAACTGCTGTCATCGAGTGTGTGGCTGGCTTGACACTGATTGCCGTTGACAGGTGTTGTGATTGTGGGCATGGAAGGACACACGGACACCCGATTAACTTCTATTCATCCCGTCTCTTCAGATCACATAATGCATTTAGATAATCCGATCAGTGGCCTACGTTCTGGTTAAACATGTATCCAGCACCATGCAGCACGGTCAACATGGCCTCTCAGCAGGAATACCAAAGTGTTTAAATAACGCGCTCTTATTCTCAGTCTTTAAATCAATTGATGGGAATTCTTTTGAAAGTCATATCACTTTCCCTGATATTTCTCCAGCTTACACCTTGACAACGAACATGAAGCTATTTTCACAAACCTCAAACATAAACGTGAGTAAACAAAACAAAAAGCACTGCATTAGTACTGTTAGATGCCTTCCCAACTACAAATGTTTTGAAAACCTGAAAAATGTGAGAAATGAGAGTTGGACAAATAATGCAGAAAATAGAACAACAGAAAAAACAACTGGTTGCCAAAATATTGTCAAATTATTTGAGTTTAGTTTCTTTCAAAATTCCGTCGAACAGCCTACTTCATGACGTGACACCTTCCAGGCCAACAGAATAATGTTGTCGCAACATCATAAAAAATGTATACCAAACATTGAGAAAACATTATTTTGTAGTATTTTAAATAACATCATTAAAACCTTATTGAATAACATTATTTTTACAATTTTTAAAAACACGTAACATCATAAATGATGAGATGTTTAAAAAACTTTTTAAGCACGCAATTTTTTCTGATAATTTTTACCTCCGCCACCGAGAGTGAAGGAGGTTATGTTTTCACCCCTCTCTGTCTGTTTGTTTGTTTCATTGTGTGCAGGATATTTCAAAAAGTTACGGACGGATTCGGATGAAACTTGGTGGATGCATTGGGTGTTGGACAAGGACAAAGTGTTTCGATTTTGGTGAAGATCCGAATACAGACTTGGATACGAGAATTATTTCATTTTAAAAGTGATTCTTCACCATGGAGAGATTGGGCCAAAAACGATATATAGCATGATATTTCAAAAAATTATTGGGCCTGATATATTCTCGTGGATCAGGCATTGCGTGGCAGAGGTATACACTCTTTCTGAGTGGCCTTCTAGTTTTGTGATGTTTTTAAAATCATACACAATAATGTTTTCATAACATTTGACTTCAACCTAACTCTCTCAAATGTGAATTATGTTTTTTATTAAATGGGTTACCAGTGTCTGTGAAACACCAAGGTGATATATTTCAGTTGAATTCCATAATAGTCTAAAATACGTAATTACAACAGGACTCGACAGCAGAGCCATTATTTCAAAAGCTATCTTGTACAAGTTCTTGCAAATGCATACATTGCGCATTATTTCCAAATAACACAAATTCATAATAATTTAAATCTGGGTTCAATCAATTCATTCATTCATCAAAAAATAAAAATACCATTTTTGTCAAAGCTCATTTTCTTACTTTTCCTCAAATTTCAGCTTCCTTGCTCAAAGGATAGCTGAGATATCAGATGGACAATCAAGAAAACAAGCAAGTAGAGGTACAATTAAAGTACATCGCCCCCATGCCAAATAAATAAATAACAAATCCTCCAGCGCGCGACATTGCCAGGGTGTCTTTGATGCCGGGCAAAGCTGCCGTGCAGCACATGGAAACGGAATTGGGAGGGAGCGGTGTACAATAATTGATTGATTAATTGAAAAATTAAAATAAATAAATAATAATCGTAAAATAATAAATTTCTTAATAAATTGGCTAATAGTATACCAAATCCACCACTGTTTCATCTGAATCTCTAACTTTTTGAAAATTAAGTAATTAATCAAAAAAAGCATAATTAATCGATGAATTGATTAATCAATAAATCAAAAATACCCTTTATAGCCAAATCACTTGTTCACTCTCATGTCTAAATATCAGTTTCCGAGCTCAAAAGGTGCTGAGATATTGCTCAGATGTGAAACAAAATAAATAAGGAATCAATAAATCGATAATAATTAAGTAATTAATCAAAAAAATTAACAAGTAGAGGTACATTCGAAGTACACCTCCCCCATGCCAAATAAATAAATAAATAACAAATCCTTCAGCACGCGACATTGTTGGGGCGCATTCGGCGTCCGGTGATGCCGCCGTGCAGCACATGGAAACGGAATTGAGAGAGAGTGGTGTACAATAATTGATCGATTCATTGATTGATTGCATAATTAAAACAAATAAATATTAATCGTAAAATAATTAATTTCTTAATCAATTGGGAAATAGCAGACCAAAACCTCCACTGTTTCTTCTGAATGTGTAACTTTTTGAAAATCAAGTAATTCATCGAAAAATGAATAATTAACCAATTAATTAACTAATCAATAAATAAAAAAATATCCTTTATAGCCAAATGACTTGTTCACTGTATTGTTCAAATATCAGCTTCCTCACTCAAAAGGTGCCTGAGATATTGCTCCAGATGAAAAAAACAAAATAAATAAGGAATTAATAAATCGATTATAATTAAGGAAATAATCAATTAATTGAATAATAAAAAAATTAAAAAATATTGTTTTTGCCAAAGCACATCTTCACTTTTGTCTCCAAATTTCAGTTTCCTAGCTCAAAGGATGGCTGAGATATCGCCCACACAAGCAAGAAAGAAAATAATTAATGGATTAATTGATTAATCAATAAATCAAAAATAGCCTTTATAACCAAATCACTTGGTCATTGTCGTGTCCAAATATCAGCTTCCTTCCTCAAAAGGTGCCTGAGATATTGCCAAGATGAGAAAGAAAATAAATAAGTAAATAATAAATTTATTATAACTAAGTAATTAAGCAATTAATCGATTTATCAAAAAATAAAAAATAAAATCTTTTTGCCAAAGCACATCTTCACTTTTGTCCCAAAATTTACGATTACTAGCTCAAAGGATGGCTGAGATATCACCCGGACAAACAAACAAACAAGAAAACGGAGTAAAAACTGACTACTCCCTTCAATCGGCACCCGGCGATGACGTCATGCATCGCCTGGATATGGAATTGGGAAGGAGAGGTGTGCAATTAGCATGCCAAATTTTAATGTTAAATTGAAACTTGTTTCAACTCGTACGGTAGTCAAATTTGTGGAATCCAAATACAGCGTGGCCATAAAGTCTGGAAACATAGGACGGCGCACCACCCCATTGTGCAAGAGTGGTGAGGGAATGGTTGGATGATAATTTCCTAAACTGGATTAGATGACGTGGTCCTGTGGAGTGGGCTGCACGCTCGCCAGATCTGAACCCCCTTGATTACTTCTTCTGGGGTATGCTGAAGGGGCAGGCTTATTCAGTGAAAATCAGACACAAATCATCTGAGGCAACACATCACGGATGAATGTGCAGGGATTGATGGTAATGCTGCATTAATGGACCGTGTTCATTGCAATTTTGCACAGCACATTGAACTGTGCATTTATCATGAGGGACAACACATTGAACATGTCATGCAATGTCATTGAACATATCATGTTTTGTAAGGTAATATCAATAAACTATTTATAATGTATATTCACCTATGTTTCCAGACTTTATGGCCACCCTGAATATTAGAAATCCCTTATGCAAAGCAATATTCACAAAAATGTAATTAGCAAGAAAGAGTTTAGTCCTGCAATCAGCTGCTCAAGTGAAACAAATGCAGATGAAGCAACAACCTAAAAAAATATATCAGCCTCAACAGTGGACGAGCACAGATTAAATCACAATCAAAACTTCGAAAAGCATTTGGATCTTTATATGAAATCCAACACATGAAGCCCAAACTGGTTGGGTGCTACATGATTTACCAGATAATTAAATAATTATTAGTGGTTCATTTTCAGTACAATCACTCAAAGAACAGCTCTGAGCTATTCATTTATCATCTAAAAACTTCCCATGGAAAGAGAAATAGAAAGAGAGAACAGGAAAGAGAGAGAGAAAAAGAGAGAGAGGATATGATAGCTGGAGAGAGAGGGAGAGAGAGGGAAGAGAGGAGGGAGAGAGAGGGAGAGAGAGGGAGAGAGAGGAGAGAGAGGAGAGAGAGAGGGAGAGAGAGAGGAGAGAGAGGGAGAGAGAGGGAGAGAGAGGGAGAGGAAAAGGAGAGTCAGAGAGAGAGAGAGAGAGAGAGAAGAGAGAGAAGAAGAGACAGGAGAGACAGAGAGACAGAGAGACGAGCAGAGAGACAGAGAGACAGAGAAGACAGAGAGACAGAGAGACAGAGAGAGCCGAGAGAGGAGACGAGAGAGAGAGAGAGAGAGAGAGAGAGAGGAGGAGAGAGAGGAGAGAGAGAGGAATTTTTTATCAGATGCATAAAGCAGCATGAATGGAGCACTGAAGCTACTGCCCATGTTCAGTGCATTAATTGCATACAGATCCTACAGAGAGGCATACTAAATGGGAGATCACCCATCTGTTGGGGGACAGACCACGCAACCTAATTTAATTTTGACCTAAGCCAAAAATGGGCTTGGTTCAACTAAAAATGTATTTGTTGAGTTTATGGTGATTGTATAAAAGAAAGAAGGGAATAATTTACAATCTGGCTATTTGTCTCCCAAGAGAGAGAGAAGAGGAGAGAGAGAGAGAGGGAGAAAGAGAGAGGAAGCGATTGAGAGAGAGAGAGATTGAGAGAGAGAGATGAGAGAGAGAGAGATTGAGAGAAAGAGAGAGAGAGAGAGAGAGAGAGAGAGAGAGAGAGAGAGAGAGAGAGAGAGAGAGAGAGAGAGAGAGAGAGAGGAGAGAAAGAGAGAGAAGAGAGAGAGAGATAACGATTAAACAAGGAGCAGGCTCTGGAGATTTAAATGTACGAAATATCCCGATGCATGAGGGACGTCGTTTGGTATTTTCTGATTGTGTTTAAATGGATAACGAAAACAGTATAAGTTGGGGTGGAACCTGTATTATAGAAGTCTGATTTTTTTCCCAATCAATCATTTCCCATTTAATTTTCACAAGTACCACTGAAGGTCGCCTGTTCATTCCATGCACATATCGACGTTTCGGGATGGCTATTGTCCTACAGCTCGGCCTCAGCCAACTGACCAGGCTATGACCTTTTGCTTGACCCCTTACAGTCCCTTTGGGATGACACTGCTGGCCAAGAAGCCCCAAAAGCAGGCATCAAGCATCCACAGCTGGCATCTGGTCCTTATTAGGAATGTTTACCAAACATGGTGCTGAAGAGAGGCCCACACACAGAGAAACGGCCAATGAACTATTGAATTAACATCTGTGGCATGAACAACACAGCACTAATTCAAGGTAGTATGCAATAATGTCTGTAACACACCTTTAGGAAAGAAACCACCCTGTCATGGAACTTACCCAGGTGGCCACTGCTTTCCTCATCCTGCCTTCAACAAGAAGCATTAATGGGACACAGCTGTTTGGCCTGAGATCAACATCAAATGGCCATTTTTTTTCAAAAATGGCAAACATGACTTCCCATGACAATGAATGAAATGCAGTCATTAAAAGCCCATGGACATTTGTGCATTGTGTGCCCAATACTATGAAAACGATTTATCTTTCAAACTCTGATTGGTCACCAAATGTTACCAACTTGCTAATGCCAGTTCGATGTGCTCCAGGAATGTGGATTTATTATTGAAAAATAAATCCTGGAAAAGTCATTGATGGCTTTTGACAACACTGCGTGATAAGAAGACCACTGAAAAGTATGTTACACCCAGATTGTTTCGAACTAATGAATCTGATTGATACATACAGTACCAGGTATACACACAGACAATATCGTGGCAGCAGACTGCATTAATCTGCAGAAGGATGTGATAATGAGGCAATGCTGTTCCTTTGTCCAGTGTCCGTGTGTGACATCGCAGAAACATCTCAAACTGGATGCATGAACATATGGTGCAGTGATGATCAAGAAAGCCAGATGGGTACTGAATGTAACTGAGAATTCATCGGTTTGTTGCAATAATTTGGCAGCGGGAAAGGTTTGCAAGTAAAAAAAAATAAAAGGAAAAGGGTTCCATACAAAGGTGTCACAACAATTTGAGCAGTGATCGACAGCTGAGATAACATCTAATCAGGGAACTGCATGAGGATTGCCAAAGCAACAACCACTGAATAACCCAAAGGAAGGAAGTAGTTAAATTAAGGGAATGCAATTGTGACAAATCCCTATGCAAACTGAATCTGATGATGAGAGCAGTGGAATCTGCAAATAAATATGCAAGTCTTATTGTGTGCCATGTTGGACACATTTTGGGGAAAGCACTGCCTGCTGCTGATGGCTTTGTGGAATTTGCTTGGAATTGCTTTTTGTTTGCAACAGGAAGCATTCACACACAACAGCACAATGTGGAGCTTGCCTGGCTCTGGTAGAATGGTTATGTTGTGAGATCAAAATTATACATGAGCGCACCACTGTTCCATGAGTTTTGATCTGAATAAAGTAATACGATCCATGAAGCCATCCTGAAGGAGTAGGTATAAATATGTAGCCTCGTTATTTATTACATGCTGACATGGGAAAATATACCCTTCCTTACAACAGGCATAAAATATTGAAGGAAGAACTCACAAATAATTTTCAACAAAATATAATATTTTCATTTGAATAAATTGAAACTAGAGTAATTAGACTGCGCGCAGTCGACGGGTATGCCTCCGCTCTCCTGCACAAACACTTGAGTATTGACATATTTGACCCTGGACCTTATCATATCTGGCCCAAAATCTAATCAGTTAATGGCCTGTCTAACTTTACCTTCTACCAAGTTTGATGAAATTCTGTCCAATATTTCTTGAGTTAGGGCGTAAACAGTAAAATTTCAGGATTTGACCTTGACCTTTGACCTTTATCGCATCTGGCCCAAAATCTAATCACTTAATTGCCCTGTCTTACTTTACCTTTTTACCAAGTTGATGAAATTCTACAATTTGCTTCTTGAGTTATCGCGTAAACGAAAATCCGGATGGACGAACGGACGGACGGACGGATGGACGGACAACCTGGAAACATAATTCCTCTGGCACCCTTGGTGCGGAGGCATAAAAAAAGAGAGTTCAGGTGCCATATTCGTGTTTTGGATCGATCGATGAACCTCATCATGCCATCAGGCCAATGAATCTGCTGCTGCTGCTGAGGCAGTTTCATTGGATAGAGGGCACAATCCTGGACATGTCATCTCTCCAACATACGATACTCGACTGGTCTACTTTTCCCAGCAAGCTGGCACTCATTTTGCCAACCTCAGAAGGATGGTAGTCTGAGTCAACCCACCTGGTGTTATTTTGGCGAAGCTGGGGCTTGGAATCAGGGCCTTAAGACCCTAAGCCAACCAGCTTAACCGTTAAGCTAACACCAAACATATATTCAATACTTTGGCTGGAATTAAGTTGCAATAGTAGAGTATGATGAGAGCAGATGCCTGTCTGGAAAGATGAGGCAAGATTCCCCCCACCACCTTGTTTTACCTCTATGGTCTTGGTTATCGGCCTGTGTTCAGCATTGCAAATGTCGAGACCAGATAGTTCTCCTGCTGATGGTATGGAAGACAAATTTAAATGAAAGGTGTTCAGTATACTGAACAAAATAACTGAAAAGTATGTCCACTGATTGGAATTGGGGAGGCGATGGGTGCAGCTCTTGCCCAATCTCACTCTACTGATGAGAAAAACGCAATCAGAGTGGTTCTAGCAACCAAACCAGAAAGCATTCACAATAAGACAAAGAAGCTGGATTTTAAAATGTAGGAAGGAGGCGAATAAGAATATTATTGATAAAAAGGATTCAGCAACACTTTTATTTGAGGCTCAGTGCTCAGAAAGCGCACCAAAGCCCACAAAATTCAGACCAGCAGTGGCCAAGTTGTTCGCTGACACTACTGACTGACTCTCAGGTCCATGCGCTCGATACTGTCAGAGTATGCTGGGTTGATTTAAATCTTTAAGGCAATGACCAAGCTCTGGCATGGTACTTCAGTGTCCAGGTATGACAGACCAAAATAAACAACCCATTGAAGAATCCTATTGGGAAACATTGCATCACATTTCAATATGGCAGCTCCAAACAATGGTTAATCCCATTAGGACACTGGTTTGTGTAATAGCTTATGCACAGCCTTATCATGCCTCTGCTGCCTGAAAGGGAAGCTGCTGAGCGGGTCTGTGGCATCATCCCTCATGGGTGAGACATGCCTTATCACGATTTCAGGGCTGCACCAGGCCCATTCATCAATGTCTAAGCCTATGTGGGTTGCTCTTTCTTGTCCAAGTTCTTCGCACAGATTTTAGATTTTTGTACAGTCACATAGTGATGAGTTTTCACCACAGGTGTGTCATTTTGCATTATTTTCGTTTCCGATTTGAAAGAATTCCATTGGGGAAACTTACCTTCAACCGTAAACGTGACAATGGTTTCCACTGCTTACTATGACTTGGGCATTACTTATTCAATGATGTCAATTGAACAAAAAAGTGTTACATCTGTAACACTCAAACAACATATTAATTAACTCAAGCCAAAAATTTTTAGTGACAAAGGAAATGGTCAACCGAAAAAAGTAATTGAGCATTATCAACTGCAAATAAACTTTTACAAACACAGACATGCAAATGGAGATTGAAAAAAAAATGAAAGATATATAATACAAGACATTAATTAAATAATTATTTTAAATTGTAGTAAAATTCTCCTCCCCCAAACCCCTCTTTGACTCCTACACAGTCCCAGTGATTATTACGGTATGACCTGGAAAATAAATAATCATTTGAAATATCATCCAATTTGGAGGCAATAAGGCGGCAATCTGCCAAATGCTGAAAGTCTGGCACAAAAAGTTGAGCCAAATCATGATCTTCAATCTATTCCACATGCAAGATGCAATTGTGTCAAATGTTAATCTTCCCAGCCAAAACTTTCTGCAGAAGGTTTGTTTGCACACAGTAAGTTCAATGACATGGTTAAGGTAGACTTTATGCCTTTATCATTGTTTCACAAGTGGTAACTGTCCCTGCTGGATCTCCTTACAAAACACAATGCATATTGGCATGACGATATATGGACGTTTCAACAAAGTGTGAATGATGACAAGAAAGTCCTATGACTGAGTCAGTGCAAGCAGGTTTGCCATCCATATATGTAAGCCCACAAGCGAGATTAAGGCGACCGTCAGCTGGACAGGGAATTTAATTTGAACACTGACATAGAAAAGCCTAATACTGAGTTGCTTGAAAAAGTAATTACTCATATTGTCATGGACTCAGTCTCCATAGATAAGGTATGACCTTTCAATAAACTAGCTAATGCATGAGCATGAAGGCTATAAGTGCCATTGTGATGGCTTTGTGCAAATGCTCAGGCTCATGGAAGAAATCAAACTTAGATCGCAATATTTTGTTGTCCTCTTCATAATTTTGAGGTCATTGTCGTCTGTAGTTAGTTTAAATCACACTTTAACCTATATTTAGCAGAATTGACGTCAGCTGGAGCAATCTTTGGCCAGAGATACACCGTGCAATAATTTGGATTTTTTCACTCGTACGGGCTCACAGCATCACAAGTCGGTGGTCTCTCGGGTTTGTACTGTCTCTTCTCTGATATTGCTGCCACTGCTGTTTCAGTCTTCTGACTCTCCCCAATTCCAGGATGCACATGTTATTCCAGTAAACCCCTTCTGGTCAAACACCCCAAATCCCAGCTGACGGCACACCTCAACTCCTTTGTTCCTCACTTTTCCCTTCTATGGAACCAACTCACAGAGGTTGTTCTTTCTCATCCTTCCCTCCAGAGCTTCAATAACACAGTATGCTGTTACCTCATGTCATATCCCATCCTGACCCATGATCTTTATTACCCCCCTTAGTGTTTCACCCCTTCCCCTCTCTCTCTCTCTCTCTCTCTCTCTCTCTCTCTCTCTCTCTCTCTCTCTCTCTCTCTCTCTCTCTCATTTTCCTGTTGTACATTCCCTTGCTCATTGTGCCCAATTGTTGCCCCACAACCCTGCAGTCAGTTAAACCTTGCTCCTCCATGAGCCTCACTCACATCAAAAGAAACAAAAAGACATCATTAAATCTTTTCCACTCCCAAGCCAGCAACAAAAGACGAGACAACCTGCTTGACCTCCTGTATGATCAGGACAGCATGGTCTACAATATAATCTCCTGCCTGTGCTGATAATATTATAGTTTGGATCATATTTTGGATTATATACAGTATGATGACAGAGCAGTGAAGAAGGGGTGTCTTGAAGTTGTTTCAACATTAGTAGAATAATATTCATCGGTTTACAATTTTTGACATTCACAACTGTATCCACATCAAGTTATATAATTCTTTCAAAAGTGATAAAATATAAAAAGACATGATAAATATTACGAATAATGATAATAAATGCTTCTTATGGTCAGTTCTTGCATTTACAAGAAATAAAAAAAACGGTTATAAAGTAGTAAAAGGATGTCGGGATAATGTACCAAAAAGTATGTAAACAAGGTATTGATGATCACAACACATTATCATGTGAAACCATCCCTACATCTTTCATTGAATAATGGTTGTGCCTGCAAATGACATGACACATCTCTCTCAATTTGGTTAGCTTAATCGTGTGTGTGTGTGTGTATGTGTATTAACTGTTTAATATTTCACCAGTAAAATTTATATGTGTGTGTGTATTAATTGCTTAATATCTCCCCAGTAAAATTTGTACATGTGTGTGTATGTGTGTATCAACTGTTTA
The DNA here is from genome assembly GCA_035128595.1 of Eptatretus atami. Classification (NCBI taxonomy): domain Eukaryota; kingdom Metazoa; phylum Chordata; class Myxini; order Myxiniformes; family Myxinidae; genus Eptatretus; species Eptatretus atami. Next base: position 79,748,343 of record CM068953.1, on the reverse strand, counting down.
ATGTTTCACCAGTAAAATTTGTACATGTGTGTGTGTGTATTGTTTAATATCTCCCCAGTAAAATTTCGTACATGTGTGTGTGGTGTATTGTTTATATCTCCCCAGTAAAATTTGTACATGTGTGTGTGTTTAATGTTTAATATCTTCACAGTAAAATTTGTACATGTGTGTGTGTGTGTATGTTTAATATCTCCCCAGTAAAATTTGTACATGTGTGTGTGTTTAATGTTAATATCTCCCCAGTAAAATTTGTACATGTGTGTGTGTTTAATTGTTTAATATCTCACCAGTAAAATTTGTACAAAATGTGTGTGTGTGTATTGTTTAATATCTCCCCAGTAAAATTTGTACATGTGTGTGTGTTTAATTGTTTAATATCTCACCAGTAAAATTTGCTCATGTGATGGTGTATTGTTTAATATCTCCCCAGTAAAATTTGTACATGTGTGTGGTATTGTTTAATATCTCCCCAGTAAAATTTGTACATGTGTGTGTGTATTGTTTAATATCTCCCCAGTAAAATTTGACATGTCTGTGTGTGTTTAATTGTTTAATATCTCACCAGTAAAATTTTTGAGTGTGTGTGTGTGTGTGTTTAATTGTTTAATATTTGACCAATAAATTTGTACATGTGTGTGTATTAATTGTTTAATATTTCACCAGTAAAATGTGAACATGGAAACAATCAACATACACTATCATTGCAAATAGATAAAGGGACGAACAGGCAACAACCACTATTAAAGAAAGATGTAGCGATGGTTTCACATGATCATTTATTTTGACCACCACCACCTTGTTTACATACTTTTAGGCTTATCATCCATAAATCCTTTTACATTGAAAAAAAAAAAGCGTTTTAAGACATACTTGTTTCTGGACTTTATACACCATGTATCCACATGCTGGAGAGTTTTGTTTTGATTGCACGATGAATCGTCTTGTCGATAATGTATATAAACACTTCGCCTTAAATGGTGTTACCATTATATAATGGGCAGCAATAAAAACATGTCCTGCAGTATGTAGTGTCTGTGCTATTCCAACACAAGAAGTCCACCACCTTCCTCACACCATTCTCACATTTACCAACACAATCCTCACATTTAGTACGATGTGGAATTATAACACTTGTTAGCTAGCATTATGG
>CM068953.1:79720475-79739471 GCA_035128595.1 Eptatretus atami | reverse complement strand
AGAAATTTTTTATCATGCATAAAGCAGAATGAATGGAGCACTGAAGCTACTGCCCATGTTTCAGTGCATTAATTGCATACAGATCCTACAGAGAGGCATACTAAATGGGAAGATCACCCATTCTGTTGGGGGACAGACCACGCAACCTAATTTAATTTTGACCTAAGCCAAAAATCGGGCCTTGGTTTCAACTAAAAATGTATTTGTTGAGTTTAGGGTATGTATAAAAGAAAGAGGAAATAATTTCAATTGGTATTTGTCTCCCAGAGAGAGAGAGAAGAGGAGAGAAGAGAGAGAGAGAGATGAGGAAGCGATTGTGAGAGAGAGGAGATTGAGAGAGAGAGATGAGATGAGAGAGAGATTGAGGAGAAAGAGAGAGAGAGAGAGAGAGAGAGAGGAGAGAGAGAGAGAGAGAGAGAGAGATGAGAGAGAGAGAGAGAGAGAGAGGGAGAGATAGAAGAGAGAGAAGAGAGAGAGGAGAAATACGATTATTACAAGGAGCAGGCTCGGAGATTTAAATGTTAGAAATATCCGATGCATGAGACGTCGTTGGTATTTTCTGATTGTGTTTAAATGTGAATAACGAAAACAGTATAAGTTGCTGGGGTGGAACCTGTATTATAGAAGTTCTGATTTCCAATCAATCATTCCCATTTAATTTCACAAGTACCACTGCAAGGTACGCCTTTCATTCCATTGCACATATCGACGTTTCGGGGATGGCTATTGCCTACAGCTCGGCCCTCAGCCAACTGACCAGGCTATGACCTTTGTTGACCCCTACAGTCCCTTTGGGATTGACACTGTGGCCAAGAAGCCCAAAAAGCAGGATCAACATCCACAGCTGCATCTGTCCTTAATTAGGAATGTTTAACCAACATGGTGCTGCAAGAGAGGCCCAACCAAGAGAAAAACGGCCATGAACTGATTGAATAACATCTGTGGCAATGAACAACACAGCACTAATTCAAGGTAGTATGCAATAATGTCTGTAACACACCTTTGGAGAAGAAACCACCCTGTCATGCGAACTTACCCAGGTGGCCACTGCTTTCCTCATCCTGCCTTCAACAAGAAGCATTAATGGCGACACAGCTGTTGGCCTGAGATCACATCAAATGGCCATTTTTTTTCAAAAAATGCAAACATGGACTTCCCATGGACAATGAATGAAATGCGTCATTAAAGCCATGGACATTTGTGCATTGTGTGCCCAATACTATGAAAACGATTATCTTTCAAACTCGATTCGTCCACCAATGTTACCAACTTGCTAATGGCCAGTTCGATGTGCTCCAGGAATGTGGATTATTATTGAAAAATAAATCCTGAAAATCATTGATGGCTTTTGAACACTGCGGATAAGAGACCACTGAAAAGTATGTACACCAAGATTGGTTCGAAATAATGGAATCTGATTGATACATACAGCTACCAGTATACACACAGACAATATCGTAGGCAGCAGACGTGCATTAATCTGCAGAAGGATGTGATAAAGAGGCAATGGCTGTTCTTTGTACCAGTGTCCGTGTGTGACCATCGCAGAAACATCTCAAACTGGAGCATGACATATGTGCAGTGATGATCAAGAAAGCCAGATAGGGTACTGAAATGTAAACTGAGAATTCATCGGTTTGTTGCAATAATTTGGCAGCGGAAAAGGTTTGCCAAGTAAAAAAAAAATAAAAGGAAAAGGTTCCATACAAAGGTGTCACAAACATGTTGCAGCAGTGATCGACAGCTGAGATAAATCTAATCGGAACTGCATAGGGATTGCCAAAGCACACCACTGAATAACCCAAAGGAAGGAAGTAGTTTAAATTAAGGAATGCAATTGTGACAAATCCCTATTGCAAACTGTGAACTGATGATGAGAGCAGTGGATCCGCAAAATAAATGATGCAATCTATATGTGGCCATTGTTGGACACATTTTGGGGAAAGCACTGCGCTGCTGATGGGCGTTTGTGCGAATTTGCTTGGAATTGCTTTTGTTGCAACAGGAAGCATTCACACACAACAGCACAATGTGGGCTTGCCTGGCTCTGGTAGAATGGTTATGTTGTGAGATCAAAATTATACATGAGCCACCACTGTTCATGAGTTTTGATCTGAATAAAGTAATACGATCCATTGAAGCCATCTGAAGGAGTAGGTATAAATATGTAGCCTCGTTATTTATTACATGCTGACATGGGAAATATACCTTCCTTTACAACAGCATAAAAATGAATGAAGGAAAACTCAACAAAAAATTTTTCAACAAAATATAATATTTCATTTGAATAAAATTGAAACTAGAGTAATTAGACTGCGCGCAGTCGACGGGTATGCCTCGCTCTCCTGCACAAACACTTGAGTATTGACATATTTGACCCTTGACCTTATCATATCTGGCCCAAAATCTAATCAGTTAATGGCCCTGTCTAACTTTACCTTTCTACCAAGTTTGATTGAAATTCTGTCCAATATTTCTTGAGTTAGGGCGTAAACAGTAAATTTCAGGATTTGACCTTGACCTTTGACCTTTATCGCATCTGGCCCAAAATCTAATCACTTATTGCCCTGTCTTACTTTACCTTTTTACCAAGTTGATGAAATTCTACAATTTGCTTCTTGATTTATCGCGTAAACGAAAATCCGGATGGACGAACGGACGGACGGACGGATGACGGACAACCTGGAAACATAATTCCTCTGGCACCCTTGGTGCGGAGGCATAAAAAAGAGAGTTCAGGTGCCATATTCGCTGTTTTGGATCGATCGATGACCTCATCATGCCATCAGGCCAATGAATCTGCTGCTGCTGCTGAGGCAGTTTCATTGATAGAGGGCACAATCGACATTTCATCTCTCCAACATACGATACTCGACTGGTCTACTTTTTCCCAGCAAGCTGGCACTCATTTTGCCAACCTCAGAAGGATGGTAGTCTGAGTCAACCCACCTGGTGTTATTTTGGCGAAGCTGGGGCTTGGAATCAGGGCCTTAAGACCCTAAGCCAACCAGGCTTAACCGTTAAGCTAACACCAAACATATATTCAATACTTTGGCTGGAATAAGTTGCAATAGTAGAGTATGATGAGAGCAGATGCCTGTCTGGAAAGATGAGGCAAGATTCCCCCACCACCTTGTTTTACCTCTATGGTCTTGGTTATCGGCCTGTGTTCAGCATTGCAAATTTCGAGACCAGATAGTTCTCCTGCTGATGGTATGGAAGACAAATTTAAATGAAAGGTGTTCAGTATACTGAACAAATAACTGAAAGTATGTCCACTGATTGGAATGGGAGGCGATGGGTGCAGCTCTTGCCCAATCTCACTCTACTGATGAGAAAAACGCAATCAGAGTGGTTCTTAGCAACCAAACCAGAAAGCATTCACAATAAGACAAAGAAGCTGGATTTTAAAATGTAGGAAGGAGGCGATAAGATATTATTGATAAAAGGATTCAGGCAACACTTTTATTTGAGGTCCAGTGCTCAGAAAGCGCACCAAAGCCCACAAAATTCAGACCAGCAGTGGCCAAGTTGTTTCGCTGACACTACTGACTGACTCTCAGGTCCATGCCGCGATACTGTCAGAGTATGCTGGGTTGATTTAAATCTTTTAAGGCAAGACCAAGCTCTGGCATGGTACTTCAGTGTCCAGGTATGACAGACCAAAATAAAACAACCCATTGAAGAATCCTATGGGAAACATTGCATCACATTTCAATATGGCGCTCCAAACAATGGTTAATCCCATTAGGACACTGGTTTGTGTAATAGCTTATGCACAGCCTTATCATGCCTCTGCTGCCTGAAAGGGAGCTGGCTGAGCGGGTCTGTGGCATCATCCCTCATGGGTGAGACATGCCTTATCACGATTTCAGGGCTGCACCGGCCCATTCATCAATGTCTAAGCCTATGTGGGTTGCTCTTTTCTTGTCCAAGTTCTTCGCACAGATTTTAGATTTTTGTACAGCACAGAGTGATGAGTTTCACCACAGGTGTGTCATTTTGCATTTATTTTCGTTTCCGATTTGAAAGAATTCCATTGGGGAACTTACCTTCACCGTAAACGTGACAATGGTTTCCACTGCTTACTATGACTTGGGCATTACTTATTCAATGATGGTCAATTGAACAAAAATGTTACATCTGTAACACTCAAACAAAATATAATTAACTCAAGCCAAAAATTTTTAGTGACAAAGGAATGGTCAAGAAAAAAGTAATTGAGCATTATCAACTGCAAATAAACTTTTACAAAACACAGACATGCAAATGGAGATTGAAAAAAAATGAAAGATATATAATACAAGACATGAATTAAATAATTATTTTAAATTGAGTTAAAATTCTCCTCCCCCAAACCCCTCTTTGACTCCTACACAGCTCCAGTGATATTACGGTATGACCTGGAAAATAAATAATCATTTGAAATATCATCCAATTTGGAGGCAATAAGGCGGCAATCTGCCAAATGCTGAAAGTCTGGCACAAAAAGTTGAGCCAAATCATGATCTTCAATCTATTTCACATGCAAATGCAAATTGTGTCAAAATGTTAATCTTCCCAGCCCAAAACTTTCTGCAGAAGTTTGTTTGCACACAGTAAGTTCAATGACATGGTTAAGGTAGACTTTATGCCTTTATCATTGTTTCACAAGTGGTAACTGTCCGCTGCTGGATCTCCTTACAAAACACAATGCATATTGGCATGACGATATATGGACGTTTCAACAAAGTGTGAATGATGACAAGAAAGTCCTATGACTGAGTCAGTGCAAGCAGGTTTGCCATCCATATATGTAAGCCCACAAGCGAGATTAAGGCGACCGTCAGCTGGACAGGGAATTAATTTGAACACTGACATAGAAAAGCCTATACTGAGTTGCTTTGAAAAAGTAATTACTCATATTGTCATGGACTCAAGTCTCCATAGATAAGTATGACCTTTCAATAAACTAGCTAATGCATGAGCATGAAGGCTATAAGTGCCATTGTGATGGCTTTGTGCAAATGCTCAGGCTCATGAAGAAATTCAAACTTAGATCGCAATATTTGTTGTCCTCTTCATAATTTTGAGGTCATTGTCGTCTTGTAGTTATTTAAATCACACTTTAACCTATATTTAGCAGAATTGACGTCAGCTGGAGCAATCTTTGGCCAGAGATACACCGTGCAATAATTTGGATTTTTTTCACTCGTACGGGCTCACAGCATCACAAGTCGGTGGTCTCTCGGGTTTGTACTGTCTCTTCTCTGATATTGCTGCCACTGCTGTTTCAGTCTTCTGACTCTCCCCAATTCCAGGATTGCACATGTTATTCCAGTAAACCCCTTCTGGTCAAACACCCCAAATCCCAGCTGACGGCACACCTCAACTCCTTTGTTCCTCACTTTTCCCTTCTATGAACCAACTCACCAGAGGTTGTTCTTTCTCATCCTTTCCCTCCAGAGCTTCAATAACACAGTATGCTGTTACCTCATGTCATATCCCATCCTGACCCATGATCTTTATTACCCCCTTAGTGGTTACCCCTTCCTCTCTCTCTCTCTCTCTCTCTCTCTCTCTCTCTCTCTCTCTCTCTCTCTCTCTCTCTCTCTCTCTCATTTTCCTGTGTACATTCCCTTGCTCATTGCTGCCCAATTGTTGCCCCACAACCCTGCAGTCAGTTAAAACCTTGCTCCCTCCATGAGCCTCACTCACATCAAAAGAAACAAAAAGACATCATTAAATCTTTTCCACTCCCAAGCCAGCAACAAAGACGAGACAACCTGCTTGACCTCCTGTTATGATCAGGACAGCATGTCTACAATATATCTCCTGCCTGTGCTGATAATATTATAGTTTGGATCATATTTTGGATTATATACAGTTGATGACAGAGCAGTGAAGAAGGGGTGTCTTGAAGTTGTTTCAACATTAGTAGAAATAATATTCATCGGTTTACAATTTTTTGACATTCACAACTGTATCCACATCAAGTTTATAAATTCTTTCAAAAGTGATAAATATAAAAAGACATGATAAATATTACGAATAATGATAATAAATGCTTCTTATGGTCAGTTCTTGCATTTACAAGAAATAAAAAAAAACGGTTATAAAGTTAGTAAAAGGATGTCGGGATAATGTACCAAAAAGTATGTAAACAAGGTATTGATGATCACAACACATTATCATGTGAAACCTCCCTACATCTTTCATTGAATAATGGTTGTTGCCTGCAAATGACATGACACATCTCTCTCAATTTGGTTAGCTTAATCGTGTGTGTGTGTGTGTGTATGTGTATTAACTGTTTAATATTCACCAGTAAAATTTATATGTGTGTGTGTATTAATGCTTAATATCTCCCCAGTAAAATTTGTACATGTGTGTGTATGTGTGTATCAACTGTTTAATGTTTCACCAGTAAAAATTTGTACATGTGTGTGTGTGTATTGTTTAATATCTCCCCAGTAAAATTTGTACATGTGTGTGTGTATTGTTTAATATCTCCCCAGTAAAATTTGTACATGTGTGTGTGTGTATTGTTTAATATCTCCCCAGTAAAATTTGTACATGTGTGTGTGTGTATTGTTTAATATCTCCCCAGTAAAATTTGTACATGTGTGTGTGTTTAATTGTTAATATCGTCACAGTAAATTTGTACATTGTGTGTGTGTGTGTATGTTTAATATCTCCCCAGTAAAATTTGTACATGTGTGTGTGTTTAATTGTTAATATCTCCCAGTAAAATTGTACATGTGGTGTGTGTTTAATTGTTTAATATCTCACCAGTTAAAATTTGTAACATGTGTGTGGTGTATTGTTTAATTATCTCCCAGTAAAATTTGTACATGTGTGTGTTATTGTTTAATATCTCCCCAGTAAAATTTGTACATGTGTGTGTGTATTGTTTAATATCTCCCAGTAAATTTGTACATGTGTGTGTGTGTTTAATGTTTAATATCTCACAGTAAAATTTTTGAGTGTGTGTGTGTGTGTGTTTAATTGTTTAATATTTGACCAATAAATTTGTACATGTGTGTGTATTAATTGTTTAATATTCACAGTAAAATGTGAACATGGAAACAATCAACATACACTATCATTGCAAATAGATAAAGGACGAACAGGCAACAACCACTATTCAAAGAAAGATGTAGCGATGGTTTTCACATGATCATTTATTTTGACCACCACCACCTGTTTACATACTTTTAGGCTTATCATCCATAAATCCTTTTACATTGAAAAAAAAAAGCTTTTTAAGACATACTTGTTCTGGACTTTATACACCATGTATCCACATGCGGAGAGTTTTGTTTTGATTGCACGATGAATCGTCTTGTCGATAAATGTATATAAACACGTTCGCCTTAAATGGTGTTACCATTATATAATGGGCAGCAATAAAAACATGTCCTGCAGTAGGTAGTGTCTGTGCTATTCCAACACAAGAAGTCCACCACCTTCCTCACACCATTCTCACATTTACCAACACAATCCTCACATTTAGTACGATGTGGAATTATAAACACTTGTTTAGCCTAGCATTATGGAGTACAACTAAGTATTCTATTTTTATCAGCAGCACCACATATGTCTAAAAGGTTAAAAAGGTCAAATTGAAAGGTCGAAGATGTAGTCACGGTGCAATAATACATAATTAATAGACATATTCACGATTCCAATACTATGCAAATAAAATGTTGAAAGAAGTACAGAACAGTACTTACATTCAACGATGCATTAATTAACAGACTTACGTGGGTTGACGCGAGGCTAGCCAACATTTGTTGCTACAGTACAGCAAGCACTGTGATGGGACTCGATATGTCCCCTGCTGTCTCATTAAGTTACGGGTTTTATTCGGATACACACACACACACACACACACACACACTCACACACACACACTTATATATATACATATATACATATACATATTTTTACACGTATATATATATATCTTTGAATATATATATAATATATAATAATATATATATATATACATATAAATATAAATATTCATTAACCCAAAATTCCTGCTTGAAGAGTTTGTCAAATAATATTCCTAAAAAAGCTTCAGATTTTATAAAGTCCTTATATGTACCAATAATAAATATAGATTCATTCCAAAATATGACGAGACATTAAATAAAGAGCAATTAAAGATGTGCAAGAAAAAGGAATCTATCATAATGAGTAAATTGCGATGCATGAAAGATATAAAAGCAACTCATCTCCCTTCCCAAATAAACACTTTATAGCTCTTGCATTGACAATATTATATATCAAAGAAGATTTTGAACATGAGACAAAAGTTTGGAAAGGGTTAAAAACAAATAACCTCGAAGAATATCAAGACTTACATATACTTCGAGTGTGATAACTTTTCTACGAACAAGACTTTGTGGCATAATGGTTGGAGCATCCACTAAACGCTTATGACTTCACTCGATAGTGGTTCATGAGTCCATCATTGTGCACAAATTTTAAGGTGGCCATTTTTTCCTGCATCATCCCCGATATGGAGTACTGCAGCACTCATGATCCATTGAATAGAAAAGACAAACAAGCAGAAATAAACAAATATAATGACAACAGTCAAATTACTTACACAAATAACTTCCAGAAGCTTGCAGTAGACTGCTGCACAATAATAAGTAGCAAAAAAGAGAATGAGGCAAAATGAAGAGAAATAAATAATCAATATATATATATATATATATATATATATATGATATATATATATATACATACACACACACACAGATATAATTATATATATATGTATATAAAAAAACTATATATATATATATGTATATATAATAAAAAAACATATATATATATATATATATGTATAATGTAAAAAAACCAATATATATATATATATATATATATATATATATATATATATATAAATATATATATACATATACATCTAATATATACAAACATACATACAAACATACATACACATACAAACTTACATACACATCGACACACACACACACACACACACACACAACACACACACCACACACGGTAGTGCAATGGTTAGAGCATCTGCTCTGAGTTTGGGAGGTGGTGGTTCAAATCCCAGTCCAGTCATACCAAAAGACTTCAGAAATGGTATGTGCTGCTTACTTGCTTGATGCTCAGAATTTAAATGGACAGAGCACTCGAAACAATGCTTGGAAGGCAATGGTCAACCACCCAGTATAACCCTTGCGAAAAAAACTGCTTCAGCAGCCACCCGACGCTCTGTAAAGAGTGCAGTACATCAACAACTCTTCTACTAGCTGATATGTTTGATCAATTTAGAGAAATGTGTCTCAACAAAACAATTGTATGAACTATTGTACTGCCTATTCCTTCACAGCACCAGGACACCAAGACATACACCAGTGTGTGTATGTATAAATAAATATATATATATATATAGTATCATAATATATATATATAATATATATCATTATATATATATATATACTATACACACACACACACACAAATATATACACACACATACAGTGCCTATAGAAAGTCTACACCCTTCAAAAATTTCACCTTTTGATGCCCTATAGCCTGGAATTAAATTGCAATAAATCAGTTGGGGAAGTAGCTTTGAAGAAGACAAAACCACAACTGTAGCTACTAACTGATATACATATGATGGTGATGTTAGAAGACCAGACTCAGTGGCATTGTGGTTATATTGTCTGCTCTGAGTCTGGATGGCCAGCGGTTTGATTCAGCCATTGGTGAGTCATAATAAGGACTTAAAATGATATGTGCTACTTCCTTGCTTGACTCTCAGCATTTATAGAACAGAGCATGGATAAAATCCATCGGCTGGTATCCATTAGGGAGGGGATTTCTCCATAAAATACTCCACTAAGAATGAGAGAATAGGCTTGACACTAGATGGTGCCACAGGCACCCAGTGTTTTCCACGAAGGAACTTTCCCCAAGATCAATAGCCGTATTTGTCTGATGTCAAGTCCTGGGTTGTCAGCTGTCTGTCTGTATGTGAGTGCATGATATGTGTGTGACATCTCTTGTGCAAGCTGTAGAATCTGTAAAAGGCAAAAAAAAATAAATAATAAATAAAAAACTCTGAAATTAACTCGCAAAAGTTCAACTCCTCAAAGATGAACATAGATTATAAACTTCGAAAGGAGTTGGTGATAATGAAAATTAAATTTCACATTAATCAACCGCATAAATAATTTGGAAGGAACACATCAATAAATCTGGAATTTTCGAAGATTTCTAAGATAATTGCAAGAGATGGAAGATGGAAGTAAATGCATGAAGATTAATTATTAAAATTCACAGGTGAATCTTTACTCGTTTAAAAATACAACAAAATTGGATTATAAACAACGACAGTTATGATGAAAATGACTCTCAATGGGTTTGTATCTACAAAAATTCCAAAAGATAACTTTTCATCGCACAAATAATACTTTGACAGTTATTGGCTTCCTCCACCTGTTGAGGTTATTAAATTCCTTAATACATGTGTTTAGCAGATGTTCCAATTGCAAGACTTCAATTACAAAGGACTAATCTTCTATTTAATCTGAAAAGCAATGGAGAACTTTTTCGGTATAATTTTAAAACCATTAGAAATGTTGAATTCAAAATTATGTGTTGAAAATGATGTTTCTAACATCAGCGTATCAAGAGAACATGATGTTGAATCTCAAATACTATACCAAGGCTAAAGCTGATATTGTATTTATATGTATGTATATATATATATATATATATATATATATATATATATATATATATATATATATATATATATATTCTATCCCTGTGTCGGAAGAGTTGACCAGGGTTGCGTCAGGAAGGGCATCCGCCGTAAAACCTGTGCCAAATCATTATGCGATCATAACGGATGATCCGCTGTGGCGACCCCAAACGGGAGCAGCTGAAGAAGAAGAAGAAGATATATATATATATATATATATATATATATATTTATATATATATATATATATATATATATATATATATATTTGAGCCAAATGTGGTTAATGTTTTTTTTTTTGTTATACCTTGGCGGGACGTATGAGAGCGAACACAAAACGCACATCAAGGGGGCATGAGACAGGAGGGGAGGGAGTGGGAAGGACAAAATAGTGGGAACAGAGACATCTGGAGATCTGTGGAAGGGAGAGGGATGGGACGGGGAACATGGGGACTAGAAGATGGACATTACAGGGACTTTCAGGAAGGAAAGCAGGAATTTGAAGGAGTGGGCTTGGGTGGAATATCGGGGTAGAAAAGATCGAGATTTGGATGGGGATGATAAGAGGTGGTGGTGAACAGCTGTTTTGAAGGCCTGGAGGGAAGAATGGAATGAATAGAGTGAGGGAGTTTATTCCAAAGGTGGGAAAAAAGAGGAATAAAAAGATGAAGGTGAGCAGTGATTTGTGATTTTCTGTAGTTTTACCAGAAGGGGTTTGTTGGCGAACCTTGAAGCGCCCTGCGAAATATGGTGGGGACAAATCGCAGAGAGAGCAGGCGGCGAGGCTGGAGAGGAGACGGTAGAAGACAGAAAGACCACCGACCATCCTGTGGTGATTGAGTGAGAGGCCCAAAGACTCAGCCTCATTGCGGAGATTTTTTTTTTGTTTTTTTTTGTATACCATGTCGAGGCTCGTATGAGAGCTAACACACAACGCACAGCAAGGGGGCATGAGACAAGAGGGGCGGGAGTGGAAGGGACAAAACAGTGGGGAACAGACACATTAGGTGATCTGTGGAAGGAGAGGGACGGGGATGGACGGGGAACATGGGGAAGAGAAGATGGACATTACAGGGACTTTCAGGAAGGAAAGCAGGGGAATTGAAGGAAGTGGGCTTGGGTGGATTATCGGGGTAGAAAGATCGAGGATTTGGATGGGGATGATAAGAGGTGGTGCGTGAACAGCTGTTTTGAAAGCCTGGAGGGAAGAATGGGGAAAGAATTGAGTGAGGGAGTTTATTCCAAAGGCGGGAAAAAAGAGGAATGAAGGAGTGAAGGTGAGCAGTGGTTGTGATTTGGTTGTAGTTTACCAGAAGGGGTTGTTGGCGGACCTTGAGCGCCCTGTGAAAATGTGGTGGCCGACAAATGCAGAGAGAGCAGGGGGGCAAGGCTGAGAGGAGACGGTAGAAGACAGAAAGAACCACCACCAACCTGCGGTGATTGAGTGAGAGGCCCAAAGACTCAGCTTCATTGCGGGAGATGCCGATGATCCTAAATGCCCTGTTTCGACAGTGTGAAGCCGAGAAAGGTGGAGGCAGGAGCACCAGCCCAGAGGGGAGAGCAGTACTCCATCAGGCTACGGACCAAAAGCTTGCTGTAAGTGGTCAGGAGCTCAAGAGGGCCGAGGAAGGACTTTGCACGACGGAGGATTCCCAGTCGGCGACTGGCTTTTGAGGCGAGGTGGGAAATGTGACTGTCCCAGGAAAGTCATGGCAGATAGTGAGACCCAGAAGCTTGAAAGAAAAGACTTCTTCCAGAGGATTGTTGAGGAAAGTGGATGGGGGGTTTTCTAAACGGTCCTTTCGAAGAGACATACTGTAGTGGAGAGTGTGAGATTTGCTGGATTGAAAGACATGTTCCATGTGTTGGACCAGTTTTTGATTTTATCCAGATCTGCAGTGAGCGAAGAAGCTGCTGCTTGCCGGTCTAGGAGATGACAGATGGTACGGCAGAGGGTGGAGTCATCGGCAAAGAGATATAGAAGATTTTCCAGAGAGTCGGAGAGATCATTGATGAAAAACCAGAAAAAAGAACAGGGCCAGAACGCTACCTTGAGGAACTCCAGCCTGCACAGGAAGAGGGATGAAAGAACTCCATTTAGGGCCACACGTTGACTGCGACAGAGAGGAAGTCTGCGAGCCATGAGTGGAGATGGCTTGGATTACCATGGAAGAGAGTTTGCGCGAGTAGTGCAGGGTGCCAGACTGTGTCAAAAGCACGTGATATGTCCAGGGATACGGCTCGGATTTCCTGTCTGGCATTGAGGACCTCCATCCATTGATGGGAGAGCAGAAAGCAGCATATCCACGGTAGAGTGACCTGGTCTGAAACCCAAATTGATGATCGGAAATCAAGCCCATTGGAGAAGAGGAAGGATTCATGTCTGAAGCGATGATGGATTCCATAACCTTGCTGTATGATTGGGAGAAGGCTGATTGGTCTGTAGTTACAGGGATCTGTTTTTGCACCTTTTTTATGCAGGGCAGTGATGTTAGCAGATTTCCAAGCAGATGGCAGATGACCTTGACGCAAATGAGAGGGTGAATAGAACAGAGAGAGGGTGAGCAAGGGCAGAAGAGCAGGCTTTGAGGACACTGTGGCTTGATGCCGTCTGGACCGGTTGCAGAATCTGTGTCGAGGTGTTGAAAGCAAGCTCTCCACCTTGTTAGAGAAAAGGACACAGAGTCCAGGGACAGTTGGGTGCGACTGGGTAAGGTGGGTTGAGAAAGTGATGGCGTTTAGGACACAAGATTTAGCTGCAAACACCGAGTTTGACATTCAGCTTTATCACGTGCGTTATCAGCAGCTGCAGCCATTTGAGGTAAGGGAGGGGATGGAGGGGGAACATACACCAGGAAACAGATTTGATTAAACGCCATCAGGATTTGAGGAGGGAGAGAGGTTGAGAGTCAGACTTGAGATGAAGAAAGATGTTGTTTTCTGGCTCTCCTGAGGGTAGATACACACTTGTTCCGAGCTTTGTGGAAGGAACTGAGATTGCCCACAGTTGGGTTTGCTTTCCATGAGGCAAAGGCAAGTTGTTTCAGGACAACTGCCTCGCCACAAGCTTCAGTAAACCAAGGGCGGAGGCAAGGGTAGGACAACTGAAGACGAGAGGGATAAATCTGTGCATGAGGCCAGAGCAAGTTTCTTTGAAAGAATTCCCAGGATGAGGTGATGTTTGAGAAAATAGTGATAGGAGACCAGTCTGTAAGTTTGATAGCTGCTTGGGAGACCCTGCCAGTCGGCTTGCGTGAAATGCCAGACTCGACGGCCCGGTGAGGTGGTTCTCTGATAAACAGCCAGAGAGATGTCCACTTTGACAAGACGTGGTCAGAAGAACCGATTGGAGCAGAGGAAGAGCAGCAGATATTGTCAGGGAAATTTGTCAAAATGAGATCCAGAAGAGATGGAGTACCATTGGTTGAGATCCGGGGTCGGGAAATTGGACGATTGAGTCAGTCCCAATGAGTCACAAGAAAGCTTTTGCTGACAGGTACCATGACAGCGTGAGAGAAGGACCCACACCTAGCCAACTGGCGTGATGACAATTGAAGTCACCACATAAGAGGAAGAGAGAGTTTGGATGAGAAGATAGAAGATGGTCCATGTTTTCGGATAGTGAGGTGTAGATGGAGTCATCACTGTTCGGTGGATGTACAGTACACATATAAACATGAGGTGGGAGTGGAGGAAGCCGTAGCCAGAGGTATTCCTGGGGTGTGGGGGAGTGAGGCAGTGCTTGGAGAGTGAGGAATAGAGTCTTTGATGAGAGAGCAACTCCTCCACCAGGGGCGAGGCTCAGGTCTGTCAAACCGGAGGAGGGAGTAACCGGGGAGAGATACTTGGGAGTCAGACACGTCATGGGAAGGAAAGTTCTATTAGGCAGATTATTGTCTGGTTTGTCAGTGGCAGCCTGTATGGAAAGATCTGAAAGGTTTGAGCGAAGGCCCGGATATTTGAGGTCCACACTTTTAATGAAGAGGTAGGGGAGAAGGCTTTGGGTGCAGGGGGTGGGCGGGAGGGGGAGGGCTAGGACAAGGGACGAGGGGGGGAGGTAAGGAAGGTTGTTGAAAGTGTGTGGGGGATTGCAGAATAGCTAGAGGAGGGGGCCGAATGAGGACGAGAAAAGGCTCTGTGGTGCTGGGGGAGAGGGGGGACAAGAGACAAGGAAGAAGGCAGTGAGGATTTGAGGAGGTGGAGTGAAGAGATGGAGGTGACGAGGGCAGTGGAGGGAGCAGCTTGGTGGATGAGATGGGGGCAACTTTGAGAAGGATGAGTGAGGGGATGAAAGGAGGAAGAAAGGTGAGGGCGGGAATTTTGAGAGAGGTGAGAGGGAGGCTTGAGGGAGAAGAGTGGGATGGTTGCTTTGAGAGTGAGAGTGAGGGGTGAGGGGGAGTGAGTTGCACTGAAGTTGGAAAAAAAGAATGTTGATGGAAAGTAAACATCCATTTGAAAACTGTGGTTTTAAAAGTTTTAGGTCGGAGATGCGATTTAACACAATTCTTGATGGTGCAATGAAGGCGAATTCAGAGAGAAATGAAGAAGAAGCGCTTGTAATAGTTGGATTTTTTAGGCAAGGAATGAAGGAGAGGTCGAAAATAGAGAGCACAGCCTGTTAAAATAGCAGAAGGAAGTAGTACATTATGAAACGAGTAAAGAGTACCACATGTGTGAGAAGAGAAGATTGAATCATTTATCAAGATAATCGTTTTTGGTTAATATTAGATGTTTGAGAGAGTTTTTCAACAGATTTAAGTCATGGAAAGTTGTTGTCGAAAAAAATCGAGGAAGAAGACGAGGAGGGAGATAAGAGGAAGAAGAAGAAGCAGAATCGGAAAAGGTTAGCGTGTTGTTGTAGTTGTTGGTTGGGTATTTTATTTATTATTTTTTTTTTTGAGATAGAGAAAAAAGAGATTAGTTGGGAGAATGAGGGAAGTTAGGAAATGGAGAGGATTGGAAAATGAATGGTAATGGAAGGATTAGAAATTGAGGTTTAATGGGAGACGAGAAAAACAAAACAACAAAAAAAACGATCGAATACCGGTAGCCTCAAGCCTAGGCCAAGGCCTTAGGCCTCATAACACCCGGTAAGAACGTCGACAAAAAAAACTCACAAAATTAGCACGATTTTTGAAACAAAAACCGAACTAGAACACACAGTGACATGTAGTGAGAAAATTTAAACAGTTAAAACGGGACAAATAACGACCGGAAACTTAACTTTGAGAACGTCAAGCAGAGAGCCCCTAAGGAGACCTCTCGTCGCTCCAAAACCCGGAACCGGAAAGTCAATGATCGATGCCAATGATCCGAAATGCCTTGCGTTTCTAACAGCGTGAAGTCGAGAAAGTGGGAGGCAGGAGCACCAGCCCAGAGGGGAGAGCAGTCTCAATCAGGCTGCGGCGAAAAAGCTTGTAAGTGGTCAGAGAGTCAGGTGGCCGAGGAAGACCTTGCACGACGGAGGATTCCAGTCGGCGACTGCTTGGAGGCGAGGTTTGAAATTGGTTTGGTGGCTTTCCCAGGAAAAGGTCATGGCAGATAGTGAGACCCAGAAGCTTGAAAGAAAAGGACTTCTTTCCAGAGGATTGTTGAGGAAAGTGGATGGGGGGAGTTTTCTAATCGGTCCTTCGAGAGAGACATAGTGAGAGTGTGAGATGTTGTCCGCGATTGAAAGACATGTTCCACGTGTTGGACCAGTTTGTGATTTTATCCAGTCAGAACAGTGAGCGAAGGAAGCTGCTGTCCTTGCCGGTCTTGAGGCTTGAACCGATGGAAGCCGCAGAGGCGGTGGAGTCATCAGCAAAGAGATATAGAGGATTTTCCAGAGATACGGAGAAGATCATTTGATGAAACCAGAAAAGAACAGGCCAGAACGCTACCCTTGAGGAACTCCAGCCTGGACAGGAAGGGGGGATGAAAAACTCCATTTAGGGCCACACGTTGACTGCGACAGTAGAGGAAGTCTGTGAGCCATGAGTGGAGATGGCCTTGCGATACCATAGGAAAGAGTTCGGTGAGCAGGGCAGGCGTGCCAGACTGTGTCAAAAGCACGTGATATATCCAGGGAGTACGGTCGGATTTCCTGTCTGGCATTGAGGAGCTTCCATCCATTTTTGGAGAGCAGAAGCAGATACCAGGGTAGATGACCTGCGTCTAAACCAAATGATGGATCAGAAATCAAGCCATTGGAGAAGAGGAAGGATTTGATGTCTGAACGATTATGGATTCCATAACCTTCTGCTGATGATTTTGGAGAAGGCTGATTGGTCTTAGTGCAGGGATCGTTTTTGCACCTTTTTTGTGCAGGGCAGTGATGTTTGCCTGATTTCCAAGCAGATGGCAGATGGCCTTGAGCAAATTGAGAGGCGTGAATAGAACAGAGAGAGAGTGAGCAAAGAAGCCAGAAGAGCAGGCTTTGAGGACACGTGGGCTGATGCCGTGGCTGGACCGTTGCAGAAATCTGAGTCGAGGTTTGACAGCAAGCTCTCCACCTTGTCAGGAGAAAAAGTACACAGAGAGTCCAGGACAGTTGGGTGCGACTTTAAGGTGGGTAGAGAAAGATGATGGTTTTCGACACAAGAGATTTAGCTTGCAAACACCGAGTTTACGCATTCAAGCTTTTTGCCACGTGCGGTATCACAGTGCTGCCATTTGAGGTAAGGGAGGGGATGGAGGGGGAACAATACACCAGAAACAGATTGATTAGATGCCACCAGGATTTCGAGGAGGAGAGAGGTTTGAGAGTTCAGGACTTGAGATGAGAAGATGTTGTTTTCTGGCTCTCCTGGGGTAGATACACACTTGTTCCGAGCTTTATGGAAGGAGCGAACTGAGATTGCCCCAGTTGGTTTGGCTTTCCATGAGGCAAAGCAAGTTGCTTTCAGGACAACTGCCTCACCACAAGCTTCAGTGAACCAAGGGCAGGAGGGAAGGTAGACCAACTGAAGACGAGAGGGCGGATAAATCTGTGCATGAGGGGAGAGAAGTTCTTTGACAGAATTCCCAGGATGAGTTGATGTTGGAGAAATTAAGATAGGAGACCAGTCCGATAAGTTTGAGGGCTGCTTGGAGGACCCTGCCAGTCGGCTTGAGTGAAATGCTCAGGACTCGACGGCACGTGAGTGGTTCTCGATAATAGCCAGAGAGATGTCCCACTTTGACAAGGACGTGGTCAGAAGAACCGATTGGAGAGACGAAGAGCAGCAGATATTGTCAGGGAACTTTGTCAAAAATCAGATCAGAAGATGGAGTAACATTGGTTGAGATCTGGGTCGGGAAGTTGACCCGATTGAGTCAGTCCCAATGAGTCGCATAAGCTTTTGATGAGGTGCCATGGACAGGTGAGAGAGGACAACACCTAGCCAACTGGCATGATGACAAATTGAAGTCTCCACATATGAGAAGAGATAGTTTTTGATTGGAGAAGATAGAAGTTGGTCCATGTTTGTTCAGGAGAGTGAGGTGTAGATGGAGTCATTCAACTGTTAGGTGGACGGTACAGTACACATATAAATATGAGGAGGGGAGTTGAGGGGAAGCCAAACCAAGAAGGGGTATTTCCTGGGGGTGTGGGAGTGAGGGCAGTGCGATGGGAGAGTGAGGAATAGAGTCTTTGTGAAGAGAGCAACTCCTCCACCAGGGCGAGCTCAGTCTCGTCAAACCGGAGGAGCGAGGTTAACCAGGGAGAATACTTGGGAGTCAGACACTTTTGGGGGAGAAAGTTTCTGTTAGGCCAGATTATGTCTGTTTGTCAGTGGCAACCTGTATGGAAAGATCTGAAAGGTTTGAGCGAAGACCCGATATTTGAGGTCCATACTTTTAATGAAGAGGGGGTAGGGAAGGAGGCTTTTAAGTGCAGGGGGTGGGGGGCAGGGGAGGTAGGACAAGGGATTGAGGGGGGGGAGGTAAGGAGTGTTGTTGAAGAGTATGGGGATTGCAGGATAGCTAGGGGACGGTGCCGAATGAGGAGGAGAAAAGCTCTTGTGGTGCTGGGGGAGAGGGGGGCACAGAGAGGGGAAGAAAGCAGTGGAAGGATTTTGGAGTAGGTGAGTGAAGAGATGAAGATGAGAGGGCAGTGAAGGGAAGGCAGCTTTGTGGATGGGAGGGGGGCGGACAACTTTAGGGAAGGGATGAGTGAGGGGATGAATGGTGGGAGAAAGGTGTGGGTGGGGGAGTTTTGAGAGAGGCGAGAGGGAGGCTTTTGAGGGAGAGAGAGTGGGATGGTGCTTTGGAG
Source organism: Eptatretus atami (assembly GCA_035128595.1). NCBI lineage: Eukaryota > Metazoa > Chordata > Myxini > Myxiniformes > Myxinidae > Eptatretus > Eptatretus atami. The sequence continues at coordinate 79,720,488 of CM068953.1, read as the reverse complement.
TGAGCGGGTGGGA
>CM068953.1:79674202-79715105 GCA_035128595.1 Eptatretus atami | reverse complement strand
TTTTGGTAGTTTTACCAGAAGGGGGTTGCTGGCAGACCTTGAATGCCCTGCAGAAATATGGTGAGACCAGAGAGGAGACAGAAGAAGACAGAAAGACTACCGACCTGCCTGCGGTGAGAGAGTGAGAGGCCCAAAGAGTCAGCCTCATCGTGGGAGATACCAATGATCCTAAATGCCTTGGTTTCCACAGCATGAAGCCAAGAAAGGTGAGAGGCAGGAGCACCAGCCCAGACAGGAGAGCAGTACTCCATCAGGCTGCAGCCAAAAGCTTTGCATGTGGTCAGGGCCTCAGGCGAGCCAAGGAAGGACTTTGCACGACGGAGGATTCCCAGTCGACGACTGGCTTTGGAGGCCATGTTGGAAATGTGGCTTTCCCAGGAAAGTTCATGGCTGATAGTGAGACCCAGAAGCTTGAAGGAAAGGACTTCTTCCACAGGTTTGTTGAGAAAGTAGATGGGGGGAGGTTTTCTAAATTGTCCTTTCGGAGAGACATAGTGAGAGTGAGCGATTTGTCAAAATTGAAAGACATGTTCCACATGTTGGACCAGTTTGTGATTTTATCCAGATCTGCAGAGAGCGAAGAAGCCGTGGCTTGTCAGTCTGAGGGATGACAGATTTTATGACAGAGGGTGGAGTTATCAGCAAAGAGATAAAGACTGTCTTAACAATCCTCTCAAATAAGTTCAGTCAGTGAAGCTCTTCATTCTCACTATCAGCCATATTCTTTCTTGGGCAAACCATGCACATTTCAAAGTTTGCCTCCACAGCCAGTTGCTGACTGGGCATCTTTATTCGGGCAAAGTCCTTCCTTGGCACAACTGAACTCTTATCCACATTCAAGGCCTTCATCCATGGTTTGATGGACTACTGCTCTGCAAGGCTTGATGCCACACCTGCCTCACTCTTTGTTCACATTTACGCAGTAGAAACTAAGGCTTTCAAGACCATTGGAATCTCCTGTGATGAAGGTGAGTCTATGGGCCTATCACTTTGCCATTGCACTGTGTTTTTCTGCCTCCTTTCTGGTCTCACACTCGATACCCTTTCCATGGTGTGTGCCCCACCCCTCCCCTGCCCAGGTTTCTGCATGGTGCACACAGTCCACCAGCCAACCCCTTCTGGTGAAACTTCCAAAATCCAGAATCATGTTTGTTCACCTCCACTCATTTGTTCTTCTTTTTACCCACCTGTGGAACCAACTTCCACATTCTCTTAAATCTCACTCTTACCTCCAGGTGTTCAAGGCTGCTGTTCAATACCATCTCAGGTCATCCCCCATTCAAAACCATGATATTTTCTACCTCCATTAAACCACCTTCACCCTCATATTTCCAGTTTTCCTTCCTGAGAGTTTGCTTCTGTTTCCATCTTGTCCACCCTCTGCATGCTCCCTAACCTCTCATTACCTGCACCCCTCATTTCTCCATCTCCATCTATTTTGTCCCTCGGCCCTGCTGTTGTTGGTCTTTCCTCCCTCTCATTCTGCTGTTCCTTTTGTTATGCTACATCCTGATCTGTTTTGCATTCTTGCTCATCCACAAGCCTTGACTTTGTATATAAAAATAAAGAAATAAATAAGGCACATAATAAATGATTTTAAAATTACAAATTACAAATGTTTAAAAATTAACTAACATCAACATAAAAAGGAATAGATGTAGATACACGGTAATTTTTATGGTTGATTTTAACAATCAATGAATGGATGAGAAACTGAAGAGACTGAAGAACTGTTTGAGATCACCGATATTATAAACAAATACAAATTAATTATTCCCTGTTGTACATGTTTGAAGCTGTTAGAGTGTAAGAAGGGTGTTGAGAGTTTCAAAATTTACAATAAATAAATCGATGTTTATCTTTGATAAAACGTCATATGTGTAAAACACAAATAGAAAACTGATACTAAAAATCTTTAAGATGTTAAAAGTGAAAGTAATATAGCCATAAAAACAGGAGCTTTTTTCAGTGCATGGAATAAATAAAAAAAATTGTCTAAAATAAAACGAGGGGCGATATCCAGGAGATTTCTTCTGGAATCGATTTGAAACAACTGGGATTCCTGGAGAATTACACCTGCCTTGGCAGTCCTGCTAACGGAACAACCTGTGATGGGAGATTTAACAAAGATGGAAATCGTAAGCCCTGGAGCTGAACTAAAATTAGGGTTGATTTAATATTTATGAAACACAATATTGATTGAGGCAAGAGCATGACATTGGATTAACAATGTAAGACTGATAGGGAAATGCTCTATAATCTGTCCCTGATAGAAAATTAAAAAGTAAAAGAAAAGGTCGAGAAGTTTGTTGTTTAAAAACTTATCGAGGCTAAATGGAGATTAGGGCTTGGGAAATCCACGTATCATGCACAGCAAAATAACTCCTTAAAAACAAAAGTTTTCATCACTGAAGATGTCATGCAACCTTGTTGTTGCAACACTGGGAAGTAAAGAAAACCAAAAAGAGCCAAATAATTACTTAAACCCATAACCACAAAGTTGAAAAAGGAGAAACGCATAACGAACATAAAAATTATCGGAGTTACAAATGTGCTTTAACCATCATTGTTTGAAGGTCCAGATGTGTATGGGTCATTCCTTTGAAAAATAAAATGGGTGTCATGAGTCTTGTGGATGCTTTCAAACAACTGTCACAGAAAAGCAAAACGAAGACAACAAGAAAAACAGCAATTAGAGATTACACACCCTCGCCAGGACTTATGTGTGGTGTGTTATGTGGCATTTGTGTAGTTTTCTGTGGTGTATTTTGTGTGGTGCTTGTGTACTGGTGTGTTATGTAATTAATAACAGATATAATTAGGACTGCCACTTTATAAACGCTGGCAGTGATGACTGGTTCAGTCATTTCAGAGAAGATTTTTGAAGGTTTAAAAAAAATAAAAATAAATGGCTGCCGAATCATGTGACCGATGATGCCATCAAAACATTTTTGTGCACCATTTTATCCTGAGATGACCCTCAAAATTTTTCATACTCATCTGATGTAGCGTTCTACATATGCAATTATGACGTCATAACGAAGGCACCTATGATGTCATTAAAAAAAAATCGCACTCATTCCCCATAAGGAGTACTTGTCATGTGCCAAGTTTCAATTTTTTCCTTAATGCAGTTTCAGAGATACAGAGGTCCAAAATTTTCCATTTTTTCAATATGGCTGCCCTACCACATGTGACCTATGACATCATAATTATTAAAACATTCTACATGAGTAGTCGAACCAATAGTGAAAATTGTCTCAATCCAACAAGCGGTTGCAGAGAAAAACACAAAAGTTCTTGTCAGACAAACAAACAAGCCGGTAGGCGGCGATGGGTCGCCGAGCATGGAAACTATAAGATAGAGAGCAAAATGGATGTCATATAGGGATAGGGAATCACCTTAAGATAATGCTATCAAATCTCATCCAGTTCCATCTACTGATAACTACTCTGTATCCATTTGAATGAAAAGTACCGAAAATGCGGTTTGAAATCGGAAATCCCCAAAGTTCGAGGGAGTGCCGTGGGTGAACAAAGATCTAAATTGAAAATCCGGCTCGATATTTGTGCACAATGTATTCCAGACGATTAGTGTGAATTTTCATGACCATCCGACCATAACCCTAGGAGGAGTAGCAATTGGCGCGAAGGCACCTCCAGCTCTCGCATATTATCGATTTTTGCACAATTGACCTTTGACCCCTGACCTAAGCGAATCGGTCAATATGTCCCGAGGCAAAGTTGTAGTACTCATTGAGTACCATGAACCTGCAAAGTTTCATTCGTATCGATGCATTCACCGGTCGCTAGGGGGCCTTCAATTTTCGCCAATTTTCGCGCTACCCTAATTGTAGGGGCGCTGTGGGTAAAGTATTCCATATATCACAAAAACCGGAATATATTTGATAGAGCATCACCTGTAGATCATTCGTGCCAAATTTCATAACCTTACGTGGGATAATGGCTTTCGGATTTGATTTCGCGTGAACGGTACCGATTTTGAAGGTTTTTCGGCTGTTGCTAGGGAACCAAAGCGTCCCTAGCAACCATCACAATTTCCAAAGCAATAGGTCATAAGATGTACCTACCACCCGAGTTGGTCAAAATCCGCCCACGTTTACTACCAATTATGCTGATGACAAACGAACAAACATCAAACAAAACATCCAAACAAACAGACAGAATTACTGACAATAAGGGTCACCTATTTCGGCGACCCAACAAACAGACAGACAAACAAACAAACGGACCCAAATACAATACCTCTCCTTCGGCCGAGGGTAAATATGCTGTATATATGTAGGAACAGGGTTTTCTAACACATTGCTGATTAACTTTATGAAAGGTTAAAGAGAAGAATTGTGGAACTATAGACCTGTTAGCTTGACTTCCGTTGTGCGGAAGGTTTTGGAGATGTTAATTTAAAAAACGGATAAGGAACCATTTGAATAATTTCAAACAAATTAGGGTGGTCAGCACGGATTTACTAAAGGGAGGTCATGTTTAACAAATTTATTGTAGTTTTATGAAGCAGTTCCTGATTGAGTGGATGAGGGAAGTGCAGTACCATATGTGTAGTGTATCTAGACTTTTGGAAGGAATTTGATAAGGTCCCACATAGGAGGTTGTTAGCTAAGGTGAGGGCTTGGTGAGTGGCTGGTAGAGTTGCCAAATGGATTGCAAACTGCACATGGCTGATAGGAGGCAAAGAGTGGCTGTGAGTGGGAGGATGTCTGGTTGGAAGGATGTAAGTAATGGCATACCTTATGGATTAGTAATGGGACCATTATTTTTCATAATTTAGATCAACAATTTAGATAGTGGGGTTCAGAGTCGGCTTTCAAAATTTGCAGATGACACAAAGGTTGGATACAAGGTGGATATCAAAGAGAGGAGGGTGATTAGATTCAGGGAAACCTAGATAGATTAGGATTAGATATTTTCATACATTAGGAAAAGGATTGGCAGATGCAGTTCAAAATAAGGAAAGGTAAGGTGCTGGGGATGGGTAAGAATCATGAAAATAGAGATCACATGATGCAAGGGGCAGTCTTTGAGCATGTCACACAAAAGGAGGATGTGAAGGTGGTAAAAGATACAGGATTAAGCAGACAGCACAGTGCCAGGCAGCTTGAGTTCAAGCAAATAGGGTTTTAGGTTGTATTCGTAGGGAGATCAATTAAAAATCAAAAGAGGTAGTGCTAACACTGAATAGGAATTTAGTGAGGCGTCATCTGGAATATTGTGTTTAGTTCTGGGCACTACATCTGAGGAGGGATCTCGCAGCCAGAGAGAGGGATCAGCGTAGGGCTACTAGATTGACTCTGGGGTTAGCTAGACTAAGCTATGAGAAGCGGCTGAATGAGACAAGACTTTATACATTAGAAAGGAGGCAGTTACGAGGATATATTATAGAGAAGTTTATGATAATGAAGGGTAGAGACAATGGAAATGCAGAAGAGTTTCCCAGCAGAATAGACAGCGATAGGTCCAGGGGCCTTAGCTTGAAAGTGAGGAAGATGAGAGTTGGGATAGTATTAAAGCAGGGGCCTTTCAGTCAGAGTGGTTAATCCATGGAACGGTCTCTCCAGAAAGGTAGTGGCAGCATAAAGAGTAGATAAGTTTAAATTGGAATGAGATTGGTACCCAGATGGTACCAGACGTAGATTGAGGGATACAGGGGTATTTGCAAGACGGCATCTGGTGTTGGTGTAGTGCAGGCATGATGGGCCGAATGGCCTCCTCCTGTGCAAATGTTCCTTGCGTAACTTTGTATATCCTTGTAACTTTCTTAAAGACAATGTTAATAAATTATACAATACTTAGAATGAAGGGAAATCCATTGTAATTGAGCATTTTAATTATATTTTAAAGAAGCAGCTGTGTAAGTAATTTCCCAAGGCAGGGGCATCAGAAATGGTTTCTATTATTTAAGGTCTTATGGATGAGTAAATAGCACATCCAGCCCACTCCTCATTCAAGGCGAAATTCTCAGAAGCATGGATAAATGTAGAATGTGAAAAGGAATCCTTAATATAATTCATGGACCAGTGTTTGTGTGTTTCCATGTTTGTAGTGCTACTCCTCCTAGTTCTCGGCTGATTACATCCAGACTTGCTACATAGGATCAGCATGACCCAATTAATGTTGAGGGGTGTTTTTGTCTTTGTCGGTGGTCTTGGGGGAGGGAACACAAATTATCTATATAAATGTGTATCGTGTAGCGCCTCCTCCAGGTGGGAGAGGGTATTACAAGTCTCCACCATTTACAATGGAGTATTCCTGTCCCAGTGTTTTCCAGTACATTGAGGTGTTTTGAATTATAAGCAGTAGGTACGTTTGTGGTTCATGCACGTAACCCGGGGTTTATTTTTTTTTGCATACACAGAGCTGTCAGTTGCCTATACACCGCCAAAATAAAGGTATGCATCAGAAGAACGTGTTGAATGCTTGAACAACATCACCCTCAGGGTGGGTACTCTGCTCAACAATTATAATCAACGAAATTAAAGGTGAATTTGTTGGCAAGAATTTATGACCGGAAATCTTATTTTGAAAACGTTTCTACCAAAAGATGGACTAGTGAGTTGTTTATATTGTTGATATTTTAAACAGAGAAGATTTTCGGTTAATTTTACCACCAGGAGCTACAAAAAAGAAATATAATTTTAACTCTTGAGTTATAATACAACTGTGTATTAAGCGGATTAAAAGTTTAAAAGTATGATTAGGTTGTTCTGGCCTATCTGCTGCTGTGGCTTGTTCTGGCCCACATGCTGTGGCTTGTTTGATTCAGTTTCTGAGAATTTTCAGACATTTCACCAGCTGAGCAAACACATTTTTGTGAGTGGTCTTGATTCCCTCTTTTCCTAAGTCTGATGAGTGAGGCTTCTCTTGCATACTCAAATCTGTGATTTTTCATACATCATTGAGAAAATGCTTTTCAGCAATAAAGTATTTTATACTCCTGGATATGTACATATGTGGAAAATGTAATCTTTCCATGACATTTAATTCTTATGTTTCTGCTGACGAAGTCGCCGGTGGCATTTCCATACATCCGTCCGCCCATACGTCTGTCCGTGCTAATTTTCTCTGTTTTCTCTGGAACTGTTTATATCCGATTGACATAAAATTTTCACCGTCGGTGAGACTACTCATGTAGAATGTTATCATGATAATTATGATATCATAGGTCATGTAGCATGGCAACCATGTTGAAAAAAAAAGGAAAAACCGACCTCTGTATCTCCGAAACTGCTCCACAGGAAAAAGTTAAAACTTGGTACATTTGAGGTACCCCATAGAAAGCAAGTGATTTTTTTTTTGACGATGTCATAGGTAGCTTCATTTGATATCATAATTGCATTCGTTGAATGTTTTATCCGATGAGTATAAAAAAATTTGAGGTCATCTAGGGATAAATTGTATTGGGGGGGGGGGCATTGGATGACATCATCGGTCACGTGGTTCAGCAGCTATATTGTTTTTTAACTTGAAAACCTTCAAAAATCTTCTTTTCTGAAATGGCTAAACAGATCAAGGTGAAACTATACAGGTATGATCACCAATCCAGGAGGAACAAAAAGCTCTTCACAAATTATTTCATCGGTCACATGGTTTGGCAGGTATGATTATTTGATGAATAAACCTTTAAAAATCTTCTCCAGCTTGACAGATCGAGGGGAAACATCACCCATATATACACCAAGCCAAGGGAAAACCAGGGTAATCACACATAATTAAGAGGTCACATGATCTGGCAGCCACATTGGATTGAATGAAAATCTTGAATTTTTTTTTATGTTGAACTGCTTCATCAATCTACATGAAATGTCATAATTACGATGTGGTATTCATGTGGAATATATGTTTTACATTTCAACCTGATCAGACGCATGGTCTGGCGGCCAGAATTATTCAATATTTTGAATCTGGGTTCAGGGATTTAAATCTTACTTGGTACAAGTATTATAATGATGTAATAATGTGGGCGGAGGTATATCTGGCAACATCATGACGTCAAAGAGTGCCCTTCTAGTTTTATACGGTACACATACAACCATTTTGGATAATGTTTTCATGATTATGTCTTTTAAGTTGTATTGTAAGATACCAAATCGGTTATTTCTGTCTTATTTGTGTTTTACTGAGGACTTTAAAGAAAGCCTCTAAGCCTTTTAAATGATGATATCATTGCGCACCACACAGGAAGCACACCAGCCTGTAACAGGATGCTGTTTGCCCTTGCCAAGTGAGCCAGGAACTCATGAGTCACCAGACCTCATCCAAACCAATCGCCCTCACTCATACTCTAAACAGAACAGAGTCCCTGGAGCTGCCTGTGAGTCTTTCACAAGGTCAGCACCATCATTGTTGGATAAAACCTGCTGGTATTTCCACAAATCGATGTCCAAGGCCAAGTTCAACTCATGTTGCTCAGTACACCAACCTTAGCTCATAGAATAATGTCTTAGAAAAGCACTTTAATACCTGGGGAAACAGAACAGAAAGGCATTTACTGAGAATTCCATAGGGTTGTCCTTTCATTATTTTCCCTCTGGATGACAAACTACAAGGACAAGTTAGGCTTACTTTAATAGGGTATTAGGAGGACTCAGGAAATAGAATGAAAAGGGATACACAGAGTTAATGTTAAATCCAGGAGGAGAGAAACCACTGCAATTGTTAAGAGCAATGAAAATGGTGCTAGTTCTCTGTGAAGAGACAGACAGAAAAGCGATGTGAATCTGTCGTAACACTACTTGTCCACACAATATGGGTGAGACATCACCCTATGTTCTTCGTCCCAACCCTTTTCACCTTGACCTCACAACAAAATGCCTGCTTAAACACTTGTAGAATGGAGGTCAGGTGACGGTCAGGTTACCAGGAAATCAATCTTATTTTTCTTATTATTATTATTTTTCTTTAATGACCACAATTATTCCCACGTTATTGTGGGGTTTTTGTGGAGGTGTTGGCCCAAGTCTTTCATGAACCAGCTGCCCAGGCCTAATGCTTGACTAAGTAGTTAGGGCAGGAATTTGGAATTTGTTCATGGTGCCGGCGATAGCTTGCCTACTCTTCGCAAAGGACAACATGGGGTATTCAAAGTCCACCAACAAATGCCGGCAGATGGGACACCCAGTTTAACATCCATCCGAGGGACGGCACACACATTCATTGATGAATCACACTGCCTGTGAAACGCTGGGATGAGAGTTTATAGCTGGGTCGAGATTCAATCCCAGGCTAGAGAGCTTAGACGTGAGCGTATGTACCTCACGGACATCCTGCCAGCCCCGATCACAAACGCAACCAGAAGGGCACTCGGTAGAGCGAGTACCTCCGCCACGTAATGCCTGATCCATGAGAACATATCGGGCCCAATACATTTTTGAAATAGCATGCTGTACAGTACTATATAATTTTTGGCCCCATCTCTCAATGGTGAAGAATCATTAAACAAAATTAATAATTCCATCTGAAAAAAAAAAAACAAAACCTGGAAATCAATTTGGTTCTTATAAGTCGATAGTGCTACTGGTAATGAGTTATAGCACTTAGTTTGGTCATGATCATAACTTGGAATCAATCGGACTTGAAATGGCATTTTTATCGCAATTAAATTTTTGACCCGACCCCCGACATTCGACCCCGACCGCTAAGAAGGTGTGGGTTGTGACACCCCAATGAGACATATGGTTGGATGCAGAATTGGAAGATGCACATTTGGATTAGCTTGAAGTCGATACGACCATTTTAGCGGACGTTATGCGAAAATATAAGAATTTTCGTGTGGTGGTGTGTGTATTTTCGGTGACCTTGACCTTGACCTTTGACCTAGATTCACCAAAAACGACAAGTGACTAAGTTGGACAATGGCCGACGTCTGTACCCAGTTTTGTCACGATTGCTGAAACGGTGTGGCTGCTACAGGGTAAACAAACAAACAGACAAACAGACAGACAGACAGACACGCACAGAATGACACACACAACCGACCAACATAATTGCCGAAATCCGAAGGATTCCGGAAATTAACAAACAGACAGACAAAAAGGGGTGAAAACATAACCTCCTTCACCTTCGGTGGCGGGGAAATAAAAATATTAAATTTGGATAAGTCAAGGGGTGAACCAAGGTTTGTACATTAAGCTCAAAGGACATGACTTAGAAAGGTAATGCCTGGCCATGGTCATAACTGGGCCTGGAGAATAGTATTAGTGATAAACCACAGCACGGTGTCAGGTTTTATACATGTTGGCATCAGGTCACGCGACTTTTATTCATTCATCAAATATTAATTGTGATGCTGTTGGGGGTCAGAACTGACAAGGAACCATATCTGATATGGTGCATTATAATTTGCCCTTAAAGCATCAAATCTCTCATGGAAGAAGTGCCTGAGATTTTGTGTGACCCCCTGCAACTTCTCACCCACCCAGGATCAAACAACTCCAGGTAACACAACCTAATTTTAATCCCATACATGCCGCAACATAGCAACATATACGGTCATCAAGTGGCTGCATAGTGACGGCTTCAAAAAAACTCTCAAAACTGAAAACAAAAAACTATTTCATGAGCAATTGCAGTCTTCACAACTCCTCCCTCCTCCTCCTCCCTCCTCCCTCGTCCTTCCTCCATCTCCCTCCTACTCCTCCCCCTCCTCGCCCTCCTCCCTCCTTCCTCCTCCCCTTCCACCCTCCCCCTCCTCCCCCCCTCTTCCCAGCCCCACTATAACAATTCCAACCTTCCTGATTTCCTTTCCCTCAATTGTCTGTCAAACCCAAATTAATGAACCTTTTGCAGCAAATGCACATGTTTTCAATGAACATTTTTGTGTACGACAACATATATTAAGATTAAAAATACAATCAATAAATTGAACAGAACAGTAGCAGAACATGATATCCACAACAAGCCTCGTGCTGATTCTGTTTCCAAGATAAATCATGAAATATTAACAGGACAAGAACAAGCAATAATATAGGAACACAGAAACAGCTTCTCCTCACATATATCTAAAGGAAATTGATTCCGACAGTGCCTTTAAGTAACAGAAGAGAGAGAGAGAAGAGAGAGAGAGAGAGAGAGAGAGAGAGAGAGAGAGAGAGAGAGGAGAGAGAGACAGACAGAGAGAGAGACAGACAGAGAGAGAGAGAGACACACAGAGACAGAGACAAGAGACAGAGACAGAGACAGAAGAAGAGAGACAGAGAGACAGAGAGACAGAGAGAGAGAGAGAGAGAGAGAGAGAGAGAGAGAGAGAGAGACAGAAGGAGAGGTAGAGAGAGACAGAATGATGTCGAGGCTTGTATGAGAGCTAGCACACAGACCATACCACAAGGAGAGCAGGAGACAAGAGGGGCAGGAAAGGGAAGGACAAAACAGTGGGGAACAGAGACATGAGGAGATCTGTGAAAGGGAGAGGGATGGGGTGGGGGTACTGGGGTAAACAAGATGGACACTACAGGGAATTTCAGGAAGGAAAGCAAGGAATTTGAAGGAGGTGGGTTTGGGGTGGATTAACGTGGGTCGAGAAGATCGCATTTTTGGATAGGGATAGATAAGAGATTTTGGTGAACAGCTGTTTTGAAGACCTGGGGGGAAGAGTGGGATTGAAGAGATGTGTTTTCCAAAAAAAAGAGGAATGAAAGAGTGAAGGTGAGCAGTAATTCTTGATTGTGGAGTTTTACAAGAAGGGTTGCTATACCGGGCGTATGGCGTGCGCCTGTAATCCGGCTATTCGGAGGCTTGGGTTGGAGGATCGCTTGAGGACGGGAGCTCTGCACTGGGCCGCGCTATGAGAGGGTGTATGGCAGCCCGGAATCATGGCGAAACCCAATCCTTATCCCTTGTGTCGTAAGAGGCGACCAGGTTGCGTCAGGAAGGGCATCCGGCGTAAAACCTGTGCCAAATCAGTATGCGGATCATAACGGGAGCAGCCGAAAGACGAACAACAACAACAACAACAACAACAACAACAACAAGGGGGTTGCTGGCAGACCTTGTGTGCTCTGCGGAAATATTGGTGGGACATATCGCAAACATAGCAGAGGGGGCGAGGTCAGAGAGGAGACGGTAGAAGACAGAAAGATCACCGACCTGCCTGCGGTGAGAGAGAGTGAGAGACCCAAAGACTCAGCCTCATCGCAGGAGATACCAATGATCCTAAATTCCTTGGTTTCCACAGAGTGAAGCCGAGAAAGGTGGGAGTTGGGAGCACCAGCCCAGAGGGGAGAGCAGTACTCCATCAGACTGTGGCCAAAACTTTTGTATGTGGTCAGGAGCTCAGGTGTGCCAAAGAAGGACTATGCACGATGGAGGATGCCCAGAGAGAATGAGATTTTTCCTTTTATGGGCATAGATAAACAGCGAGCCTTACAAATGCACATGACTGAGAGAATGTAAGAAACTGCACCCCAGCACAAATTTTACGATGCTTATTTATTAATCTCAATTCAAGTAGCTTCTTCTTTGAGCAAAAGCAAATTGTACCAGGATTTAATTGTGAATTTGGTCTTATTGCTGCATCATTGTTGAGGTGCAGCTGTACCAATGATCCAGTGCTGTTTTGCATTACGACAAGAATAGGAAATTTGGCTAGAGTGTACACACACACACACACACACACACACACACACACACACACACACACACACACACACACACCTTTTTGAAAAGTAATTTCATGTCCACCAGCAAATGCTACCAGACAGAACAACTGGCAAAACCTCCTTCCAAAGAATGGTGATGTCACAAATGATGCTACACCCTACCTGTGAATAACCAGCATGATAGTTTATTGTCAGGTTAGGAAGCAAACTCAGACCAGGCAGCTCAAATGAGGTGTATGCTACCTCTGAGGCATCCTGTGATTAACACAGCAGTTGTACCATGCAAAACACAAAATGAATAGATTGTTACAATTGAGCCAATATTCTCCATTCTAATGAATGAAAATCAGGTCAAAATATTTGACAAGCTGAGGCCTTGAAATATCAATATCATTTGAGGACCATATTCTACAAATCTACAATCAAATAACAAGAAGTTTTCGACTTTGCAGCATTATATTTCACAAATAAGGTATTTCGAGTTTGACGAAAATGACTAGGTCTTTGTATTACTACATATGGTCTGTTCTTTACAATTTCAGAAAGTAATGCCTTTCTTTTTAAAGAGATTACCCAAAGCGGTAGCTCGGAAGATGCACCCATCCTGCTGTGGCCTAGCTCATTCTGTCACGGCCACTGGGAGTAGCTGCCCTCTGCCCTCTTTGTGCACAGCAGGACAATGGGAGCAACATCATCTCTGGGGGGACCTGCTGGCTGCTGGACTTGTAATGAGGGCTCTTGGGACACATAATTACCCACCTCTGCCAAAGCATGAATGAAAAGCTTGAAAAGGGAAGCCAGGGAAGAGCAATTAGCAAAGAAAGCTGAACAATATCATTTCTTTCTTTCCAGAGGGCATTCTAATGATAAATGAAAGATGCTGCTCATGAATCCTGAGAGAATCAGCTTTAGTGGCAGCTGATGAGATGTGCTTGTATAATGGTAGTGTAGAAAAAACAGAAAATGTAGGCAATTCTTTATCAGCAAAGGGAAAAAAAATAAACACCCTGAAAATGTTTCATGTAATCATTGTCAACATACACAGAACCACTGAAAAACACCGCGTACAAGAGTTCGACTCCAAATGCCTCACACAATCATTCGTTGTAATAATGTCCAACCAAAACTGATCTGTGTACATTAAACTATTCAATGATTGAAAGGTTTCTTACTTTAAAAGCTCTTAACATTACAAAAATGCTTTTAAAAGCCTCACTCTCCTTGATACTCCGTCAGGAACAAGCCATCCATTCTTCTTTGTCTATTTCATCCAAAACTCTTCCTCCTCTTTTCCAAAACGCTTATTTCTCAAAACCTTTTCACTCCTCAATGTTCAATCCATCCACCCTCTTCTTGTCCCTGCAGATTCATTTTCCTCTGTGTCTTCAATGGAAAACTTCTTGTTTTTTGTTTTACCACCACGAGCACGCTCCCATGAAGTTGCTCGTCATATATCCAGTTTGGGAATCTTGAGAAGTCCAATTTGCAGAGGTTGTGTGCACAGGACAATCAATTCTCCTTCACATCCATTCATGGTGTCAAACTCCTCCATGTCAGTACTCTCCCCTCAATCTGCTTCCCTCTCATCCCACCCCCTCTCAGCTTCCCTCCCATCCAAGGATATTTCTCCTATTTCCCATGTTTCCGTGATTCCAATTTGCATTCAGCAACAGAACAATTATGATTAACTGTTTTGAAATTCTCACTCTTTCATCTAAATGCTGAACATTATGTTACAAAGACGGTTTGACTTACATATATCGCGCCAGCAACGGCAGGTTAAAGGTGCCCAGCGAGCAGAACCGAGTCACTCGAAACACGCAGAGCATGCGCAAAAGGCCTCGTTAGCATTCATATGTCATTTTGAAAGTCCCTTATTGGCTGGGTGTTGGTACATCCCTCACCAGCCATGGCACTTCAGTAAAGGATTTTTGTGACTCCTGGGACTGACTCAATCTGTAAAATTTTCCCACCCGGATTTTTGTCAATGGCAAATCCTCCGTTCTGGGTTTGGTTATGACTATCTTCTTCGCCAATGTCTTGCGCTCTACCTCGGCTCCAATTGGTTCATCTGATCATGTGCTTGTGAAGGCCAACATTGCTCTCGCCATTCTCAGAGAACAGCCTCAGTGCCAGCGAGTCTGACAGTTCACTCGGGAAAAGTGGCAGATACTGCAATCAGCTGTTGTACTCCAGGACTGGTCTTCTATATCTCACTCCTCTGATATTAACACAGCCTGGGAATTCTTCCACAGAATCCTGCTCTCTCTTATGCACAAATACATCCCATCTTGTCTTCAGATAGCATACCCATTCTTCCGACCATGGAACACTGAATCCCTTGTTGATGCAGTTGCCGTGATACAACTTGCTCTCTTCCTGGAAGGAAAATCCGACCGAAACAACTTCAAATCATTCCATAAAGCCCACAGCAGGTGTGTGTCCACCCTAAGGAGAGCCAGAAAACAACATCTATCCAATCTAAAGACTGAACTTTCAAACTTCTCTCCCTTCTCTAAAACCTTGGTAAGTCTGTCGCTGGAGTATGCTCCCCCTCCATCCCTTCCCTTACTGCACTCTTGAGAAGGCCAAGTGCCTCAATTCTGTGTTTCCTTCCAAATATTGTGTCCCAAAACGCTTGCTCTCTGGACCCACTCTGTCCAGTCACACCTAACTGCTCCTGGACAATGTGTCTTTTGCACCTGAGGAGGAGAACTATCTAGAAACCTTCAAATCTGATTCTACAACTGTACCGGAGGGCATCAGCTCACGTGTCCTAAAAAACATGCTCTGCTGATCTTGCACTTCATCTCTGTGCTCTTTCCACCATATCATGTGCCATAGTTCATCTTACATCTGCATGAAAATCAACCAAGATCCCTGTATTACATATAAAAGGTGCAAAAACTGATCCCCTTCACTACAAACCTTCCAATCATCAGCAATGTCTTGGAATCGATCATCACAGTTGAGATAAAAACATTCCTTTTCTCCAACAATCTCATCTCAGATCATTTATTTTGATTCAGACCTGGTCACTCTACCTTGGATATGCCACTTCTCCTCTTTCAACAATGGATAGAGGCCCTCAATATCAGACATGAGATCAGGGCCATTCCTCTTGACATATCTCAAGCTTTTGATATTGTCTGGCATCCCGCCTTGGCTCTCAAAAATCTCTGCCTTTGGCATCCAAAGCCAACTCCACTGTTGTGTTGATGACTTCCTCGACTGGCATAGCCAACGTTTGACTCTCAACAGAATCCTTTCATCTCCTCTCTATGTCAAGGTTTCAGTGCCCCAAGGTAGACTCGTAGGCTCCATCCTATTCCAAATCTTCATCATCAATTTATCAGAGTCTGTGAAATCCTCTTTATCTCTTTGTTGATGTCTCCACCCTCTGCCGTGACATCCCACATCCTTCAGACAGGCAGGCTGCAGCCTTTTCCCTCTCTTCAGACTTTGCTAAAACCACAAGTTGGTCAAACACTTGGAATATGTTTTTCAATCCTAACAAAACTCTCTCTCTCTCTCTCTCTCTCTCTCTCTCTCTTTCTCCAAAAGGACCGTCTGGAAAACCCTGCCATCTACTTACTTAAAAATCGTCTCAAAGAAGTTCAGGCAATCAAACACTTGGGTCTCACTATTGGCCAAGATCTTCTTGGGCAAATCACATTTCAAAGTTGGCCTCAAAAGCCAGCCACCGGCTGGGCATCCTCCGTCATACAAAGTCCTTCCCTGGCACAACTGAACTCTTATACACCTCAAGGTCTTCATCTGCTGCTTCATGGAATACTGCTGTCTTGGCTGGGGTGGTGCCCCTGCATCACACCTTGCTCAGCTTGTCATCTTGGAAACTAAGGTCATCAAGATCATTGCAATCTCATGCCATGAAGTGAGTGTATGGCCTATCACTTTTTTCCATCGCAGATTGCCCAACGACAAGTCATACAGTCCGACAAGGCCATGGTGCACATAGTGCAGGAAATTTCTTTCGGCTGTGAAGCTTGCTGGCATCCATACAGCCACACACTGTTTGTCGATCACTCATCATTATTTAAGTGCAATTGACATTAAATAAACTTGTTGAGTAAAATCACACATGTTATCATAATTTCTCTCCATTATATAATAGCACGACTATTTAATGCAAAGTGTTTTCACACATAATCAATAACAGAATAATTGTGCAATCAAAATAAAATTCTCCAGCATGTAAATACTTTTTTTTTTTAAAGTACAGAAACAAGTAATAATAAAAAATAAATGTAAAAGGATGTAGGGATGGCATGTCAAAATTATAATAACATGGTAGGGATGGTCACAAGAAATGATCATGTGAAACCATCCCTGCATCTTTCTTTGAATGATGGTTGAACCTGCAAATTGCACTAAATATCTCTAAATTTGGGTTCAGTCACCACAAACACCAGCTTAAATGTGTGTGTGTGTGTGTGTGTGTGTGTGTGTGTGTGTGTGTGTGTTTGTTGTGTGGTGTGTGTGTGTGTGTGTGTGTGTGTGTGTACATGTTAACTGTTTAATATTTCACTGGTCAATTAATACATGGAAACAAATAATATTCATGATCATTGCAAATGGATACAGGGATGAACAGGAAACAACCATCATTACTCAAAGAAAGGTGTAGGGATGGTTTCACATGATCATTTAATGTGACAATCACTAACTTGTTTACATATTTTTGGAGGAACATCCCTGCATCCTTTTGCATTAACAATTTTTTTTTTGATTACTTGTACATTCATTGAATCGTTTTGGAGCATATTGGACGATTGTGACCATCTCATTCATGTAACCTTTTCATAACGGATGTAAATTGTATGTCCTGTTACACTGTAGATGTTGATTCATATACTTAATAGTTTGAAAAACACACAGTGTGGTAGCCAATTAAAATACCGCGTGTGTGACAAGACATGCCATTGTTGATGGAATATCATCATGAGAAAGGTGGTTATTAAGGACGTGCAGAACAGTTGCTAATAGAGGTTGAATTAAAGACTGTGAAAAAACCCAGGTTTCAACTTCCCATCGCCATGACAATGTATGTGTGTATATACTGCACATATATATATATATATATATATATATATATATATATATATTGTAGTTTTGTAGTACCAAGCATCATATAAATATATAATATATATAATATATATATAATATATATATATGATGCTTGGTACTACACAACTTCAATATAGACATAAACAGAGACATTTTGAAGACAGTATCATAAAACAGACATAAAATAAAACCACAAAGCTTTTCGTTGTGTTCTCTTCAGTTGAAATTCACACAAAGTGAATGAGGTAAGGAAGAAGAACAAGCCGGGAGGCGACGATGGTTCACGGGCATTATTGAGGAAGCCCTACCGTAAAAACCTATCTCTTCCGTCAAAATTGACCAAATCAAATCGGATTTTTTTATATGTTGTACTTATGGACATTACGCACAGCTCCTAGGAAATGAAATTGCGAGAAAAAAAATCGAGAAAAAAATAAATAAAAAGTTCAAGTGGGCATGGCTCCACCCACAAGGGGCGTGGGACGCCCCTCATACAAAAAGACACAACTACACCATGATATCTAGCTTGTGTCCAAGTTTAATCAAGATCGCATCAACGTCACGGAGCTATGCTCTGGAGAGAGTCACAAACAGACAGATAGACTGACAGACACACAGACACAATGAAAATAGTGGACACTGCTGGCACCTGCGAACCAACACTGCTGGCGCCCGCGAACCAACAGTCTAATGGACACCTCTCAACAAAGTCAATTCCGATTGGACGTTCTCCACTGATGAGTCATCACCTCCCAACGGTCGAGGTGGGAGGAGCCTGTTTGATATTCAGCTCTTCAATTGGAAGTTGCAGAGTCTGAGGCAGAGTCCCGAAGGCAGTTGCAGAAACCTCTTCATCAATATCTGTGATCGTGAGACGAGTTCGTGTTCCTCGTCTTCTTTGCACAAATTCGCAAAGTGAGTGGACAAACTCTTTTTGACGACATAACATCGGGTCCATGGAAGAGATAAATGTCGCTTCTAGTATTCGGAGATGTGTTATGCTTCGTCCTCTCCTCAATATGTTGAATGCATCCATATTATACTGTTCAGCACAGTTTGCATTCTCAATGAAATGCTGTCCAATAGCAGATACACACGACATTGGGATTGATGATGGGACCTTCCTACAAGCACGTACCTGCTGTATTCGTGTACCAATTGTGTTTTTCCTGATGGACAAAGGGACATGCTGTTTGATTCTATCAGTCAGAGTCGGGGTAGTTCTGCCTACATTCCGAGCATCACACCAGCACTTGAACTCATAAATAATATTGCTAAGTTTTGAGGCAGGCAGAGCATCCTTCTTAACTGTAGGAATCAGATATCAAGAGGTGAAAATCACTCTTGGATGAACAGCCAGACACATGTTTGAGACACATCTTTAATTTGCTCCTCATATCTTTGCGGCATTTTCCCTTTCCAAGGAATCTTGATGTAGACCGGGCACTTTTCAGGACCCATCTTCCGTTCATCTATAGCAGTGAGGAATTTGTGCATAAACCTCCTGATGATAAACTTAGTATATCCATTCTCACTGAGGATGCTGGCAATCTTGGCCACCTCTGTCTGAAGCTTGGAGTTGGAACATATCTTCTTCGCTCGACTGACTAATACATTGATCAAACCAATTTTGGATCTCGCTGAACTAAAAGAATCCCATTGAGTATACTGGCCGGTGAAAGTGGGCTTTCTGTAGACAGACATCATGAGAATGCAAACTGTGCTGAACAGAATAATGTGGATGCATTCAAGATATTGAGTAGAGGACGAAGTATAACGCATCTCCAAATACTAGAAGCAACATTTATCTATTCCATGAACCCAATGTTATGTTGGCGAAAAGAGTTTGTCTACTTGCTTTGTTTATTTGTGCAAAGAAGAAGGGGAACACAAAATCATCTCACGATCACAGATATTGATGAAGAGGATTCTGCGACAGCCTTAGGGGCTTCGCCTCAAGACTCTGAAACCTCCAATCGGAGAGCTAAACACTGAACAGGCTCCTCCCACATCGACTGTTGGGAGGTGATGATGCAACGGTAGAGAACGTCTAATCAGAATTGACTTCGTTAATAGGTATCCATTAGACTGTTCTTCTTCCTGACCTCATTCATGTTGTGTGAATTTCACCTTATGAGAGCACAACGAAAAGCATTGTGGTTTTGTTTTCAGGCTGGTTTATGGTAATGTCCTTCAAAATGTCTCTGTTTATGTCTATATATACATATATATGTATGTGTGTGTGTGTGTGTGTGTGTAAGTGTAGGCCTTAGGTATCGGTTGTACTGGACGGTTTCACAATGCTGAAAGAGTAGCAGATGCCAGGACTGTGGAACGATTAAAGGTGAGAGAAAAAAAATGCAGGGAAATTGTGTTTTTGAGATTTACATAGATTGGCCAAGAAGACAATATGATGTGTGCTTCTAATGGCCTATTGGTGCCTGTATTAATCAATCCTTGTGCATCAGTCTACTTTGTGTGTTGTATGCATCATAGTGCGTAGGAGGTGCTTTTCACACCTGCCACCCCTCGTTACCTTCTGGCTTTCTGTTTGATGCCATCTCGGTGCAGTACATAGAAGGTTTCTTTTGTTTGTATGCTTCTAACTTATTTATTTCAGTCGCAATTAATATGAGGGTTTTACAAAGAAGACACAATGATTTGTGGGATTTTCACTGCATTAAATTAATTTGCATTTTCCTCCACCACCGAAGGTGGACGCAGGTTACGTTTTTGTCTGTTTGTTTGCCTGTCTGTCTGTGAGCAGGATACCTCAACAAGGTTATAGGAGGATCCGGATGAAATTTGGTGGGCAGTTTGAGTGTGTGACAAGGACGAATTAATTATATTTTGGTGAAGATCTCGATATGGATACCAGGATTTTTTTTAAAAAACGATATATAACACGATATCTCAAGCAGTGATGGACAGATTCGGACAAAACTTGTTTTAGTGTATGTAATGGCTCACAGAAGAACTTCAAATGACAAACACAACAAAAAATAAAACAAAGCAGAAAATGCTATTACAAAGTACAAAATACACACCAAAGGATAAAATAAGTCAAAGATATATTCCCAAAATCAACATCAGATGAACAGAAAAATAATACTCAATGGTCACGTGATGGAAAATTGATCATATTTGTCCATGGCCTCACATATGTGGATAACAAAAAGGGTAGTTGTTCACTATAAAAATCATGTTTGCAAACATATTTAGGTTTCCGTAAAAGGTTTGTAAATAATAATGCGGAAAGATATCAATTACTTTGGCTAAAATCAGTAAATGACTTTTTTTAATCAGGCCACAGACATGCTGATTACCATTTGTAAGCACATGGCTATGGAAGAAAGAATTAAGTAATGTCTTGGAGTTAAACAAGAAAAAAATGTTTCAGGTATCGCATAACAAGTATTACAAAGGTGTTGAAACATAGTGCAAAAAACATAATCACATAATATATGTAAGTAGGGCTGGCAAGAAAGTCTTGAGGTACGCGCACTCGCCTCTGAGGTGTCGAGCCTGGGTTTGCATCTCGGCGCAGCTCTAAACTGTCATCCTGGGGATTCGTATGCAGGACGAGGCATCAATGTGTGTGCCGTCCCTCGGATGTACGCTCAACTAGGCATTCCGTCTGTTAACATTAATTGATGCCATTAAAGATCCCAAGGTATCCTCCGCGAAGAGTAGAATCATCGGCACCCTGACCAAATTTCAAATTCCTGCCCTGATGGACTGCTGGGAAGGCAGTGGCAAACCAACCAACAGAATCCAGGCCCTTTGGCAGCATTAATGCTCTGTAAAGTGTGTTCTTTTTCTCTCTTAATTTCTTTCTCTCTACCTTTCATAAAGAGACGCGTGTGATTGAGTGCGTATTTTTTTTCTTTTCTTCTATGCAGTAAAGGCTTGTGGAAGAATTAGAACACAGAAGGGATCAGGATGCAACAGAACAAAAGGAACAGCAGAAAGAGAAGGAGGAAATTCCAACAGCGTGGCCGAGGGACAAAACAGATGGAGATGGACAAACAATGGATGCAGGTAATGATGTTTCAGGTATCGCATAACAAATATTATCAAGGTGTTGAGTAGAGTGGGTGTATAAGATGCATACAGAAGAAAACTCTCAGGAAGGAAAAATTAGAAATCTGTGGGGGTTTAGGTGTGTGTGTGGGGGGGGGGGCATAGTTTAACGGGAATAGAAAATATGGTTTTGGATGAGGGATGATATGAGATGGTGGTGAATGCTGTCTTGAAGACCTGGATGTAAGAATGATAATGAAGAGAATGTGGAAGTTGATTCCACAGGTGAGAAAAGAGAGGAGGAAATGAGTGGAGGTGAGTAGTGATTCTGGATTTTGGAAGTTTCACCACAAGAGTGTTGCAAGTGGACCATATGAACCCAGCAGAATCCGGAGGGTGGTGGGTGAAGGCCTTGTTGGTGGATAGGAGTTCAAGTATGCCAAAGAAGGACTTTGCATGACAGAGGTTACCCAGTAGTAAACTGGCTTTGTGGTCAACTTTGAATTGTGGTTTGCCCAAGATAGATCATGGCTGAGAGTGAGACCCAAGAGTTTAAGTGACTGAACCTTTTCAAGAGGGTTGTTAATAAAGTACAGTAGATGGCAGGGTTTGCCATCCGGTCCTTAAGGAGAGAGAGTTAATTCCAGATACTTCTTCTTCTTCTTCTGATGACAAGTGTGCTGTTTTAACTCGCTTATGAAGACCTAGGTTCAATACAGAAAAATAGGGGCAATACCCCTGGGCCTCACCTGGTAGAATAATGATACTGAGGAGGAAGACAACGTGGGAAGGATTCAGAAAAATGTACCAATGAACCAACGTTATAGCAAATACCTATTTTGGTGGGCAAACAACCCCCAGTAAATCCCTTATTTTTTAAATAGTGTGAACAAACAATCTTTGGTACATCGCAGGTGATGGAGGTTGTAGTCAACTTTCATTGTGTGTCATTTCTGAGAGGAAAGAAAATACCTCTTTAGGGGGGTGTGGGGGTTAACCCCCTATAAACTCCTTCTGTAGACCCCCTCAGACTCCAATTATTTTTAAATGCAGTTAACAAACTTTGGTACATCATGGGTTGATGAAGGTTGTGCTCAAGTTTCATCAGAATTGCATGTTTCATCGGCAACCCCGTACAGCCCCTTGGGTCTGATTTTTTTTTTAATGCCATGAACAAACTGGTACATACAGGCTGATGAAGGTTGTGGTAAAGTTTCATTGAAATCGTGGGTGTAGTTTCGGAGAAGAAGTTGCAAGTATTTGTGGATGGTCGGACGGACAGACGATGCACCATCCCATAAGCTCCCTGGAACTACGTTCCAAGTGAGATAAAAATGATGGTCAAATATTACATCATATTCTTAAGAATGATCATCATGAACCATGCTCTATACAGAGCGTCAGATCTGCCGAGGCAGTTTCTTGGCTCGCGTTATAATCCTGGACAGGTTGCCACTGTGACATAGCGTACTCAACTGAGTGAGCAGAAATTTGTAGCTTTGCCAGAGTGCCTGCGATAGCTCACCTACTCTATGCAGACACCTGGGATTTTTAACGTTCTCCAAGTAATGCTGCCAGATGGGATACCAGTCCAACATCTATCTGAGAGACGGCACACACATTGAGTGCCTCATCCTGCTTGTGAAACACCGGCATGACAATTTGGAGCTGGGATGAGATTAAAACCAAGATTAGACAGCTCAGAGGTGTGTGTGCATACCTCGAGGTTCTCATACCAGCTCTATCAATTACCTACACTCATATATTGAGAATTTTTTTTTAATGTGTTGGCATATCTGGGATTATTTTGAGTATCTTGTACTGATAACCTTTTGAACACCCCTTATATTATTGCTGCCTCCTAATAACAGGAGGTTAAAAATTTTCCCAACCGACTGTCTTGCCACTTCTAGTCAGTTCAGTTTCCCAATATTGTATTTTTTTTTCTACACTCTAATGAAGGAAAAACAATTCCAAACGTAATGCAAGCAAATGAAACCGTTAACATACAATTCTGAAGTCTGATAAAGATGCACAAACACACAAATGAACATCTGGTGAATTAAGCAAATCATAAATATTTCAATTTCCAATAAAGCATTTTCCCATGTGGTGAATAAGTTATATGCCTTGCAATTTGCTTTGGAAGTTGGAGAAAGGTATGGCAGGAGGAGGAGAGGGGGAGGTGGGAGTGGAATAGAGGAAAAGGACAATAGTTTTAAAGACTGGAAAGCCAATCTTGCAGTATATTGTCTCATACTCAGATGTGATCAATAAAAATGGTTGTGCTACATATTTATTTTTTAATGAGAAAGGAAATAAATAAACAGTTAATTACATGACGGAAGCTATCAGGGTTGAAATCATGTTTACATAACTTATACACATATTCCTATTTGTTACAAATCAAACCATTTGCCATGGTGTTTGAAATTTGGATGTTTGAAATCTGCCATTTATATTCAAGGCCAAAGTTGGAATTCAATTTGGTTATCAAAATTACTCTGATCATATTGATTTACTGTATGATTAAATCTGAGAGATATCGAGCCTACCCACGAGCACTCGCTTCTTGACTTTAAATGTCGGACTGTGCTTTTTGGAAAAAGGTAGGCTGCTGTGTCGTGGTGATATAGCCAAATTCAAAATGAGTGCCTTTGACTTGCCCTGAGAGTGTAATTAAACGGCTTCTTGTTTTTGGTGCTGCAAAGGCTTTCCCGATTGTGTTCCTTAATTTTCAAAGAAGCAAATAAAAGTTTTTGTATTTTATCCCGACATCGCTTCACAGAGCATGATCACCCATGGATAACAGATTCTCTGAATTGCGAATGAATGAATACCTTTTCATTCCTTCAACTTGACATCAGTAGACTACAGCCTGCATATTGTCTTATGCCCAAAGCACCAGCATCCCTTCAATCATGATAGAGTGCAAAGATGGGCAATTCACTGTGTCCGCTGCAATTTTGTCTTTCTCACAGTTTCAGTGGGATGGGAACATAATGACAGACGGTTGGGAACATGATGACGTTACTGTTGCAATGAACTGTTCTACTCGAGTGGATTGAGATGGGAAAGCATCCCTCCAGGGACACTAAACGGGAGCATGCTTGAATGTGAGGCTTGAATGTCGGTATCCTTGCAGAAAAAAATTTAGCCATCTAGAAGATAACACTAAAACTGGTCCAGAACATAACAGTTCACAGTTCACAGTGCGAATGAGCCGTAATATGTATATATATATATATATATATATATATATATATATATATATATATATATATATATATTAGGGTGGTCCAAGAAAGTCGAAAAAATAGAATGTTGCTCCAAAGCTTAAAATATTCTAATATGATCCAATAACGCGCATAATTTTTTTTAGCTTGATCGGAGGTGATTTAGAGGCGCTCCATATGACGACTTTTAGTCTCATGACTGAATAAATTAGGGTATGGTCAGGTACGATTACGGGTACTTCTGGATGTCCGAGGTAGAAATGGAGTGCATTTTCGACTCTATGGGGTCGATTTACTCTAAGAAAGACTGCACAGACGTTGAATTCACTACCATTTCGAAAATATGACCTAAAACAAGATTTATCATTACTGGAGTTGAGTAACTAATCCTACTCATTTCGATATTTTCTAATCTATAATTAATTTGTCGTCCGTATAACATTTCTTAGAGTAAATCGACCCCACTGAGTTCGAAAATGCAGTCCATTTTCACCTAGGAAGTTCAGAAGTGTACGGATTCACATCTCACCATACCCTAATTTAATATAATAATAACTAAATAAATAACTAACATATTTTTCGTGAATCATTGAATCTAAACACTGGATGTTGGGCCGGCTAGAAATAAGTTCAGGCGGGAGTGGAGACAGCAATAGAGGCGGAGATGATAGTGTATTTGGTAAATGAGACGAAATATTCTAATAGTTTGTAATTCCATTGATTGAAAAATTAGGGTATGGTCAGATACGATTACGTGTACTTCTGTACTTTCTAGGTGAAAATGGACTGCATTTTCGAATCGGTGGGGTCGATTTACTCTAAGAAATGTTTAGACCGACATAATTCCAAATAGGTTTAATAATATCGTCAGTATGATTAGTTACTCAACTCCAGTAAAAAAAAAAATGTTTTTAGTCATATTTTCGAAATGGTAGTGAATTCAATGTCGGTGCAGTCATTTCTTAGAGTAAATCGACCCCATAGAGTTCGAAAATGCACTCCATTTCCACCTCGGACATCCAGAAGTACCTGTAATCGTACCTGACCATACCCTAATTTAACCAACTCAAGAAACTAAAAGTCGTCATATGGAGCGACCTCTAAATCACCTCCGATGAACTTAAATTTTTTATGCGCGATATTGAATCATAGTGGAATAATTTAAGGCTTGTGGAGACAACAACTGAATTTTTTAATATTTTTTTTGCTGTTTTGGACCACCCTAATATATATATATATATTATATATATATATATATATATATAATTACTATATTATATATATATATATATATATATATATATATATATATATATATACATAAGAATAAAATAAAATACATCTCATGCATTGGTAACAGGGACAATGTATCATGCTCGACGCTTCTTGAGATAAGAATGGTATATTTCACCTTTGGATCAATATACACGATACATTTTCTATATTATGTTAGCATAGGGTGATCAGCATGTCTTGAATAAATTATTACAAATGACTTGTAAATGTATCACAATGCTGTCATAATATTACGAATAGTTATGATAATGACAAAATGCATTGCATTGTGATAATATGCGATAATAGTATTACAAAGCCTCAATTTGGAGAAAGGCTTTGTAATTGCTGACATAGTTCAACATTACAAAGTTTCAATTATAAAATAACTTTGTTATACAAACTTTGTCGCTGATTTAAAATTACAGCTTCAGCATAATGACAATTTTATTTTGCTTTTGTGTTAACAACTTGCAATAATCATTTAATGCGTATCATGATAGTATTATAGAATTCAAACGATGACAAAACTTGTAAAATTGGATTAAAATCTTCATGACAAGTAATACCCGGATACTAAATTTGCTGGAGATTTACCCAACCATACAGTCCAGGCAAAAATCGC
Source organism: Eptatretus atami (assembly GCA_035128595.1). Lineage (NCBI taxonomy): Eukaryota > Metazoa > Chordata > Myxini > Myxiniformes > Myxinidae > Eptatretus > Eptatretus atami. The sequence continues at coordinate 79,688,229 of CM068953.1, read as the reverse complement.
ATTAGCTCCTAACCCTTCATTGACCTGACCCTGGGTTCCCCCAGCATGTACACAACATTTGGTGATATTGGACAAGCCATTTTTATCCACAGTGAGTAAAGTGAAAAGCAGGATTAAGAAATTGGTTCACTTTATTGTCTATCTGTCTGTCTGTCTGTATGTCTACAGATATCTGTCTGTCTGTCTATGATCGATGTATTACTTAATTTAAATTGAATGTTATATATAGAACATGATAGAATGCGAATCAAAACATGAATCGGAACACGAACCCGCAGTTTTGCAGTACTTTGGCTCTGAATTTGGCAAGTTGTATGGAATCTTGTCCTGATCGCACATGTGCAGAGAGGGTCAGGCTTTATTTTTATTTTTTGTCTGTCTATCTGATTGGTGGTCAAACAAAATTGAAAATCATTCCAAACAGGAAACATTGTTTTTAGGTACGTCATGAAAGACACAAACAAAAGGCATGAATAACAAATTTAATGTGTTAAATAAGGTGGTGTAAAAGACGCTGCATTAACAGCAGGAGAATTCCGAAAAAAAAGTTTGTTTTGTTTATTTTCTACAACCTTTAAAATCTTTATTTTATTTATATTGAATTATACACTGGGACACTGCAGAACACAAGTCGCCTTGTTGGCACATTCAAAGACCATCTGTTTAGCAGTAATGTGTGTCCTCGCTTAACGTTGTCATTACAGTCATGAAAAGAAAAGTGTGAAATGGCTTTAAGTGAATCCAATTTCCCCATAAATATTAATGTAAATGGGGAGGGGGGTTATGTTCCAGGGAAAGATTTTCATCATCAGACAAAAGACATTATTTACATATAGAGTATAAGTTATAAATAATTTTCAACAAACAAGTGAATATCATCATCTCTCATTTTTTTCTCATTGGTTTGCTCTTCTCCATGTGATTGGAGAAGTTATGTAACATCACTTTCTTCCACCCCATCAAAACCCGCTTTAGTGGCCAAGCCCAGGATAACATCTTTAAATCCTTTCAAGTCATTGACACATTCAGGCCAGAACTTCCTCCACAAACCATTCATGCACATCTGAGTAACTTCAGCCCAGGACCAACTAATGTTGTCAATGCACTTGAGGATGTTTCCATCAGTTTAACATATAAACACGTGGCAGTTAGTCAGGTGGATCACTACTTGTCAACACCTGAGATCTGAGAGGATGACGCAACAACTGATGTTATCGATGCACAGCTCGATGTATATAAGGCCTATACTGTACATACTCTGGGTGGGCTTACACATCAGTATTTATGGTACGGCCTATACACCAGTATTTACAGTATGGTTTATACTGCATCTTTATTAAAATGAGGAAAACCATTAATTTGATACTAAATTAGAGGTTCTAAGGCATTTTGAGGCAGACGAGCTTGTGGTAGTTGTCTACTGTACACGACGTTATATCAGAACGGTGAATGACTTAAAATGAGTATGTTCTCTAATAGATCAATTATGTAATAATGAAACAACATTAACCACGATGATGTGAAGTGAGGATTTCCTGTACATGGACAAAATATTAACCATTTTACACCATCTCAACAAATCAAATTTGCTACTGGCACTCTCAGCATTGGGAAATATCGAGATCCAGACAAAAATTGCAGCTCATAGGAAATATAAACCATGCTCGAAATGCAAAGCAAGAGTCCCATGTCCTTTTTCTCAAGACTGCGTGAGGAAGGTGGTCGATGAACACTCAAGGTTTCAATGATTTTCAAATGTGTACGCGCGCACACGCATGCACACACACACACACACACACACACACACACACACACACACACACACACAACACATACACACCTTATTTTACATAACAGGATATCCATGTAACGTCATCACATCAGTGGAGATTATTGGAGATCGCGGGGAGTGCTCATCACACTCCACATATTTTGATTTACCCGTCGATCACATCATGTGTCTTCTGGTTGAATGGTTTGTATTAGCGGGAACATAGTCTGGCTGGCATACGGATGATTGTTCTTTGTGGATTATGCGGTTTTACATGTGAGACATAATCATCCACAGCGATGCTCACCATAACAATCATATATATATATATATATATATATATAATATATATATATATATATATATATATATATATATATATATTTCCCCACTTGCTCTTCTAGCCCAGAAGCTGCATAGAGAAACCATGAAAGGCTACACAAGGTGAGCCCTTTGCTGTTTCAAACCCTTCCCAGAGTTCTTCCACAGCTGCAAAGACATTCACTTGTAATATATACGTGATAATCCCAATGCTATACACCCCCTCAGCTACAAGACTGACTTCATCACTTCTTGACAAATCATCAGTGACGCACAGACAGAAATGCAAACCAACGAGGCTCCCAAGCATGTACTACATGTAAACATCAAAAGCAGTCAACATATAAATGAAAAAATGAAGACCCACCCACATCTCTCACCTGTGAATGGAAGGAATAACCAATTAGCTCTCACCTAATCATTTAAACGCAGTTGGTTAGGATTATATAAATAAATTGACTCCTCCCATGCTCTTCTAATCTAATAATAGCATGCTTATTGGTTAAAATGCACTTGGCAGGCATATTGGACAAAGGCCGATGTAGCCTGCTTTAATAGGAGAAATTCCTGATGACTCAATAATTTGATCAAATAATAAGTTATAAACTTTAGTTTCTCCTTTAATGGAGTGATCCATGGTGAAACTCTAGTTCATTAAAAATCTTTGTCTCACCTCATCACCAGTCATAACCTCTTCTGGGTGAACCACATCCACAGACACACATTCTTGTGAAGACAATGGCTGAGAATGTTCGACCATTCCTCAGATGCTCATTGTAGTCAAGGAATTTATTTATACACAATAATTTTGAGTTTGCGTTCGTTTGAATAATTTGTTATTTTATGACGCATTTGAGTCCACATTGAGTTTTCAGTCATCATTGGAATGTTTAATCAGCAAAAGGACAATTAAGTATTAGTTTTGCACTGTGAACACGACACTTATTTATTTATTTATCGCTCAGACTATTCACCAACCTCTTTATTCCACTTTCTGCTTGCACTCCTTTCTCATATTCCACAAGGTCACCTGAGTGAACCTTTTATATTTTCTAAATCCAAGCTGTTTGTTATTTCATATCAGTTTGATCTCAATTTACCAAGTTGTACATCAACCTTGTTGCTTCTCCTCAACCTTCCGCAGTCTGCGTGGTGGGCAACCACCACCTTCACTCTTTTGTCATCGATTTTCTCGATTATCATCAGTCTTTGTCACATTTCCATAAATGCCATTGATACGTTTGATTTAAAACGTTCCGAACAAACGATTCCCAATACCTTTATCTCACAACACAAGTATGGGCGCTGAAATTTTTTTTAAAGAAACGAACATGTTGCCTCTGTCCTGAATATTGCATCTTTTGGTAATAAAAGGCAATGTAAAAATCAAATATAATGTGGTTAGGAAGATGAACATGATCCAGTAGGAATGTCAAAACCCATTCTGGAACAATGTAAAACTGACAAAAATTGGTGATTTTGCGAGTAATTGAGGTGAGAAATCATCAGCTGTATGATACATTTGGGAAATCTTGCCACCTGGATTCTCATACACAACATTGATAAATAAACTCCTGACTGCACTGATGCTGTTGACCTGGCAACTCCTGCTCACACATTTGGCTGACAGTTTCAGGGAAGCATGCCTGGCATACTTAGAATAGGATTGGCAATCACTCAGCGATAACGGGACTGCATTGGTGCAGCTCAAGCAGGAAGTGTGGTGAAAGCTGACACCAATTCAAATGGCTCATTTTGAGGAGCTTTACCAGTGTGTGGACCTGAGGGAACATCTGAAAATGCCGAGAGTTATCAAAATCCAAACAGCAGCCCAGGCAATTAGTGTGCATGCGGAATCACATCTGGCCATCTGTCAGCTGACATATCTTTCGCTTTGCATCTATACTCTCCTATATCCACCACATCAACCACCCTTTTGTATATCATTCTTGTGTTGATTTTATGAAGGTCTTTCCCTCATTTAACTTGTTCTGATATGGTAGCATGTATGACAAAATGTCATGATGGTAGCACACTTACTTTTGAGTTCTTTTGTCAGGTTTTTGATTCCCAAAGTGACTAAAAACCATCTGATTGGTGATTTTCAGGTCGGGCATTGCATCATAAAGTGTGCAATTCCTCGGATAGATGAGGCTGGGAGTCCCATCTGTGAGCATCTTTTGGTGGAGGTTAAATATCCCAATGCAAGATTGGTTGATTATCGGCAAGTTATCACCAGTACGCTGACCAAATTCCCAATACCTGCACTGATCACTGCTTGGAAGGCAAAGAAGAACCATGCAGTACAAGAGATGCTTTGGCAGTGTTGATCGTGCCTTTGGACAGAGCATGAGAGGGGGAGAGAGAGAGAGAGAAGAGAAGAGAAGAGAGAGGAGTGGAGAGAAAGAGAGGTGTGGAGAGAGAGAGAGAGAGAGAGAGAGAGAGAGAGAGAGAGAGAGAGAGAGAGAGAAAGAAGAGAGAAGAGAGAAGAGAGAGAGAGGAGAGAGAAGAGAGGAGAGAGAGAGAGGAGAAGAGAGAGAGAGAGAGGACAGACAGACAGAGCCAGAGCCAGAGACAGAGACAGAGGGGGAGAGGGGTAGAAAGAAACAGAGAAACAGAGAAAGAGAGGGAGAGACAGATAGTGGTAATGAGATAATAATGAGGAAGGACAATTGATTAAAGACAATTAAAATGAGCGAAGTTGCATAGTTCATAGGATGCTAAGTACGAAGCTTTGTGTGTGAGATCCCATAGTTATGTAACCCCCAACCCTGTATGGCCATAATTTTTGGATTTAAAAATTGTCCGCATCTCCCCCCACACCCGTGACTCCATTACAGTGTGGTATCCCAATAATTGAGTTCTCCATTATAACATTTGTGATATCTCATTCAGTTTACTGTTGTAGCTCCAGGCATTGCACGCCAACCAGAAACATCCCTCAATTCAGAGGATGTCTCCGGTTCCTGTGTCTCTCCTTGGCTATTCATTCTTCTCTTTTAACAGCCCCCTCCCCAATTCCAGAGGCGGTGTCACTCTCTGTGTGTAGAACTCCATTCCTCATTGTCCAATGTCTTCACAAACCCATTCTTGCCCTCTGGAATACTTCAGACTGGGTATCTTCCACTGTGCAAGGTTTTTACTTGGCACATCTGAAATGTATTGACTTACAAGACCTTCACCTGCAGCTTGATGGTGTACTGCTCTCCCCTTTAAGCTGGCATTCCTGCCTCACAAAGCTGGCGTTACTGCCTCACACCTTGCTCAGCCTCATGTGGAGGAAACCAAGGCCTTCAAAACCAATGTTGTCTCCCTCGATGAAGCAGAGTCTCTGGACCTACTGCTTTAACTTTGCAGACAGGTCAGTGGTTTCCTTGTCTTCTGTGGCCTCCTTTCTTGTCTTACACCCTCTGGTGTTTCTTTGCTCTGCCCTCCACCCTCCAGCTTTCTGCCAGTTTCATGTGGTCTGGCAGTATCTTTCTGGTGAAACTACCCAAATCCTGGCTCACTGCTCACCTCCACTCATTATTTCCTCTTTTCTCTCACATGTGGAATCAACTTCCTCAGTTTATTTAATCACATTCTTTCCTCCAGTGCTTCAGGACAGATTTTAACAACCTTCTCAGGTCATCACCCATCCAAACCATGATCCTTTCTACCCCCGTTAACCCTGTCCCCAAGCCCACCTCCTTCCAAATTTCCAGTTGTTCCTTCCTGAGAGTTTGCTTCTGCATCCATCTTATCAAGCCCATGTGTCCTTTCCTATCATCTTTCCTCCCCTCACCCATTCTCTGTCCAAGTATCCCTCTATTTTGCCCTGCCATTCTGCTGTTTGTGTCCCCTCCCCCCTCTCTCTACTGTTCCTTTTGTTCTGTTGCATCCTGCTCCATTCAGTGTTCTAGCTCTTACACGAGCCTTGAGTCTTTTTAAAAACAAAACGACTCACAACAAACAGGTTCCCATCCTGAGGAAAGTTGCAAATCTCAATGCTGAACTAAACAACCAAGCTCCTTTGTAAAAGTCATGATGGGGCATTGTCAAGTCCAGCTCTGGTGTCTGCTTCTCAATCCCTTCCCTTCCTCACCTCAAATGGCATCTCTGTAAACTGCCTGCAATAAGGCAGATTATCTTAATTGTCTTTTCCTCCAAATCTCATGCACCCAACCCATCTCATTCTGTCACCGTCTCACCCCATTGCACACATTGTTTACTCGACTTTGTCGAATACAAGGCCTCCTTCAATCCAGGATCCGACTTCCTCCCTTCATGCTATTCAGGCATTTCTACCAATGAAACCTCTACTCTCCCCAACACCTCTCCCCGCTAGTGGAGGCTGGACTGCCCCAAAGCAGCATTGCACCCAGTCATGTGACTCATCTACAGAAATGACCTCTGTGATGCAATGGAAAACCCTCTTTCTTTTTGCAGATGACACCACATTGTGTCCTACAGTGCCTCCATCCAAATGATAGGCAGATCACAGTTGTGGCACTCTCTGCTGATCTGGATATGATGAAATGCTGGTATGAGAAATTGAACACATCCTTCAATCCTGGTAAATCTCACAGTCTCACCCTCTGGAAGGATCTTCCAATGATCCCACCTATCTTTTCCCATGGTCAGCCATTGGAAGAATTTCAGTCTCTTGGTCCTCTTGGCCTTGCAATCATCCATGATCTCTCTTTGGCAAACCATATAGCAAGGCTGGTCTCAGTAGCCCAGGAACAGACTCAGCATCCTTTGTTGTTCTTTGTTTATCCTTAAAAAATCAGCACCTCTCGCAGTCTTCAAGGCCTTTGTCCATAGCTCAAATGAGTACTTCTCTCTCATATGGACGTGTGCTCCAGTATCACAAATGTCTCTCCTTAATTCTGTGGAATTTATTGCTCTTAACATGTTTGGAATCTCTCACGATGAGGCGAAAGCACAAGGAATGTTGCTATCACATTACAGGCAGCTCAGAGTCCCTGTTGTTTTTTTATTTTTTTATAATCACCTCTCCCCTTGTTTAACTCCCTCTGCTCTCTCAGCCATCCAAACCTCCCCATGAAATCCAGGATGCACCTGTTCTTCCAGGTAACCCCTTCATCGTTAAAATTTAAAATCCAGTAAAATCCAGACTAACTCTGCAGCTCAACTCTTTCGTTCCTTGCTTCTCACATTTGTGGAACCACCTTCCAGAGGCTGTTCTATGTCACCTAACACAATGACTGGCTTAATGTTGGACCATGTCAGTACTACCATTGGCCTAATATAATTTTGTACATTGGTACAACATTGGCTGGCTGATGGTGGCTCAACACTGATTCAAAATTGAATATGTGTTTACCATTAAATCTTGTGTACCCAGCCCGTGTACAAGGCTTGTGTTCAGAGCTCAATGGAACACTGCAAAATATTACTGGATTACTCTCAACTATGTGGGCTGGTGCCTCAGCATCACATCCATCTTTCCTGGATTCTGTGGAATCTGCAGCTCTCAAAATTATAGGAATCCCCTATATTGAGTCCAAAGAACAAAATCTGTTGCTTTCACATCACAGGCAGATTGGTGGTCTCTGCTTTTTACCACCTTCTCCAATATTTCTCCCTCTGCTCTCTTAGTCCCCCAACCATGCCTATGTACTCCAGGATGCATGTGTTCTTCCAGTAACCCCCTCCTGGTTAAACTTCCAAAATCTAGGTTGATGGCACACCTCAACTCTTACACACCTCTCTTCTCCCAGCTATGGAACCACAATCCAGAAGCTGTTTTCTCTCACTCTTTCCTCCAGGGCTTCAAGGAAGCAGTGCGCTACAATCTCCTGTCATCTCCAATTCTGTCCTATAATCCTGATTACCCCCATTACTCTTTACTAACCCAATGATCTTACTTGCTCGTTTGAGTGTTTCATCCCCTGCTCTCTTTCCTCTTTTTCTGTCTATTAATTCCAATGATGTTTTTCCCCACTGTCATGTCTATCTTGCTCTTTAATGAGACTCACTTATGTAAAGAAAAAAAAGCTGTCTTTATCCCAACATTGGAACAATGTTGGCCATTTTGAACACTTTCACACCATGTGCCCGTGACGTTGGACTGACATTGGACTGAGATTCGAACAAAATTGGCAAAGAGACATTGCTTTTATTGATGATGGATCAATGTGGAATTATTTTTGCAACTGTTCCAACCATGGCAAATGTTGGGCCAACATCATTGTGCGAGCTGGGTTCCTACTCTTCCCTCCAGTGCTTCAAGCAGGTGGTGGACCACCATCTCATATCAACCCCCATGCTTTCCTCCTGTCTCCCTGACCCCCAATGACCCTTTGTAATCCAGCCCTCTTTCTTATGAGCCACAGTGTTTCCTCCCCCTTCCCTCTCTCACTCCTCTTTTCCTGTTAATGAATTCATTTCTTTATTGTGTCCAGTTATTTCCAAACATACCATCTGTCACCTTCATCTTCTAAGAGTCTTGCTTGATCTTGTCAATGAAAAAAAATGGCCTTCATGATGAACTATAATATATATATATTATATATATATGTATATAATGTATATGTATGTGTATGTATATATATATATATTATATATATATATATATATATATATATGTATATGAAAATGTATATGTATATGTATGTGTATGTATATATATATATATGTATATAATGTATTGTATGTGTATGTATATATATATATATATATATATATGAAAATGTATATGTATATGTATGTGTATGTAATATATGTATATATATATGTATATGTATATGTATATGTATATGTATTATATATATAATTATATATATATATATATATATATATATATATATATATATGAATGGGATTGTGGTCGGAAGCCTTGATACAACATTATAATTGTGAGTGATGTTTGAATAGGAAACAATGCACTTGTGCAGAAGAAAATTGTGGTTGATGTGATGTGATGAAGTTTGGTGGGAAATGATTGTTTTGAGGTGTTGCAGAGGAAATTGTTTTTTGTCCATTACAATAATTTCCAATATATAATGTATAACATATAAATGATACCATAGGAAAGGATCAATGATCTTATATAATCATCCTATCATACTCACAAATCCAAAATAATCAAGTGTTCTTATCTCTCTCGAATTATGTAGATGGTGTCAGGTGTTTACAGATGAGAATTGCACAAAATAATTCATCTTGGTAACAACCTGCTCAGAAAAAAAACAATAATATGCTTCGTGACGTTTCCTAAGTTTCATAACAATCTATAAGTGTTGTTCCTTGACCTACTCCTTGACTGACAAAATGACGCTTCACAAGTTTGTGTTCTTTCCTTTCACAGTATAATCTGTGGTTCAACAAGAGAAGACAACAAACTGTCACCAAGGTGCTTCACAAGCAGGATAGAATGATCTTTTGTTGACCTTTATGGAAGCAGCATTAGCTAGCCAATCTCAAATTCTAGCTGTTGCTTGTGGGTATGGGAGAACACATTCACTTTTTTGAAAATAGTACACCAATATGCATGGGTATCGCAACATAAATTCCACATGAATTCCCTAGTTTATGGCTACTTTGGATTTACAATCTATCTCACAATGAGTAGCAATATATCCAGGGTTAATTATCAGCCAACAAATGCCTGGCATATCCACATTGGGGGTAACCTGATGCTCCATAGAGTTATTTTGGAAAAACGACGAGAGTAAAAGTGAAATATGTCAATATCAAATCCAAAATGAAAATCTAAATGCATAATAAAAATTAAATACCATTTGTTATTTAATGAGCTTGATGGTGCCATGGTTATAAATTAGATTTTACCAAACAGATAGTCGTGGATGAAGCTTCATCTGCACTTCTTAAGAATGGCTGTAAAAGCCTGGTGTTGGCTTAAAGGTTAGGGTGGCTGGCTTAAGATCTTAGGGTCTTGAGTTTAAGGGCCTGTCAATTTTTGAATTAACACCAGGTGGGTTGACTCAGCCAGCCACCCTTCCGAGGTTGGCAAAATGAATACCAGCATGCTGGTAACAAGGGGCATTGTGTCAGTGGCACAGCTCCACGTCCAGAAAATGATGCAGCCAAGCAGCCACAAGCTGCATATGAATAAATAAATAAATAAATAAGGATGGCTGTGTCTACACCCTTTGTGTTTATGTTCTGCCTGTCTTTCCTTAGGAAATTCATTTTTAAAAAATCATGTTTATATGGTTAGCATCAGATTTATGCTTGCGGGTCAAAGTAAAAAATAAAAAAAACAGCTACTTGTGCAGTGTCATCAGTGTTTGTCTGTTGTCAGTGTTTAGAAGGCTGATTAGTTTACGTTTTGTATCCCACCGAAAGGCCGGATCTGGATTCGGACCTGAACTAAAATTTAATTGGCTTGTTCTTGTCACTGAACCAACTCAAGCACCAAGTTTTGTCCAAATCTGTCCATAACTTTTTGAGATGTTGTGCCATATGTCATTTTTGGCCTGATCTCTCAATGGTGAAAAATCACTTTAAAAAATTCTTGGATTCCAAACCGGATCTTCACCAAAATGTTCCGTGTGTGTCACATACCCAACCTGTCCACACATTGTTGAGATATCCTGCCATACATCGTTTTTTGCCCTATCTCTCAATGGTGAGAAATCACTTTTAAAAAAGTTCTTGGGTCCAGATCCGGATCTTCACGAAAATCTTATCATTCCGTCTGTGTCATATACCCAAGCTCTCGACCAACTTTCGTCTGAATCCGGTCCACAATTTTTTGAGACATCCTGTTCACAAAGACAGACACAGACAGGGGTGAAAACATAACCTCCGTCCACCTTCGGTGGCAGAGGTAAAAAGAAAGGGAGTCAATGAAAGATATATTGGAAGGTGGAGAGGAAGAATGAAGGGAAATAAATTGAGAAAAATGTGGAAGAAAAAAAAAAATGTATGAGAAAATAAATTTTGGAATAAATGAAGGGTTCCAAATTTCCAGAACCTTCTTGGATAAAGTTTCGTCCAAAAGACCCCTTACTGCGAGTAAAGCGATGCCTGAAGCTACCAGCTCAATCAAGACATGTTTATAGGGACAGCAACTGGAAATAATGATGAATAAGTGGGGATATTGTGAACAACCCAAACATAACTTCCCCTTGTGACGTTATGTTTCAGGGCAGCTCTTTCAACAGCTGTGTTGATTCACCAACATACATTTTTGGTTGGTACAGCTTGAGTTTCAGTTGTAACAACAATTCATCATAAGCTCAAAAAGTACAGAATTAATTAGAATAAAATTATGTAATCAAGCTGTTTTCATAACACGGTTGAGGCACGTTAAAAATGTCATTGGAATGAGATATGCCATAGTCCAAGATGTGCCAACTTTTAGAAATTTTGATATTGTGTCACTTGATTTCAATGCATTTGCTCCATTTGTCCTTTAAACGGTCCATTCCTGGACTATATAAATTTCAGGTAGCTCCTTCAGCCATCACTTGATTGCTTTTGCCAATTCCTCAATGTCGGCTAATTGGTGGCCATTCAGGTGGGAGTTCAAATGTCGAAACAGATAATGGTCACTGGTGCTAGATATGGGATCCATGGGATGTGATCCAGCTGCTCGAGGCTACAACCATGACTGGCAGTTTGACCAAGACAGGCCTTGTTCACAGATGGATGGTCGTGTAGTTTGGAACACACCATTGGTCAATATCCCTCAAAATTTGTCCTTGATGGCCTGCTCCAGGTATTTTTACATTAGGCTGGCATAATATTCCATTGGGATTGAAGTTTTGTGAGAGCAGAAAGTAAATCAGGACGCTTTTCTTAATTGGTATCCCAGAAAAATCAAGGCCATGATCTTGCTGGCGAGGTTTGGGTGCGATAATATTTTGGTGTTGGAGATCCCTTCTACTTCCATTGCATGGATTCAAACCTGGTTTCAAAATCTCATGGTGAAGCCACATTTTGACATCAGTTAACAGATAAGTAATAAAATAAACTGGATATGTACTGAAGATATATGCAGTATGTGCTTCATGTCATATCGAAACATGTTCTGAACTTTGCATTATCAGTGTTTAATACATGAGGGGATATTTACAATTATAAGCAATCATAAACAGAAATGATTGGCACCAGGCATATGCAGGTGATATGGGTGACAATGAACGATAAAGCTTTGGTGAAGGGTCCAAATAAGACAGCAAAGCATTTTTGACAAAATGAAATGGGGGAAAAAGATGAAAGAAGGTGGAAGGGTCACATGATGGTGAAGAAGCTGCCTTGGAAAATCCCAAGTCCTGCAGACATTTATGTGACCTTAACGTGAAGATCAATACCTTCACCTGAGAAACAGTTCATATCTTCAGCTGTCCTGACCTGAGGTCATCTTGTCCGTGCTTTGTGAGCTGCCCATGATCCATAATTGTATATATCTGACATAGCAAATTTTTGGATCATAGTCTGAAGGAATAAACAATGTCAGCTTAATAAATCTCATGGCTTGTAAGAAGCATACGTACAAGTTTATAATGAAAAAAACCGACGGCCCAACGGTGTCAATGAACACCCTGTGACAAAAACTATTTCAATGCCCTTCACACAGCACAATCCATCTTAGATATTAGCACTCTGTTTAGCAAATACACTAAGTATTGTATCACAAATATTTAATGCGAGGGGTAATTCTGCTTTGCTGTTTTCTCCATGCACGTGCTCAAAGTTGCACAGGTGCACAGGTGGTTGCATGTTGGGGGTCAGATAGCCACTGTAAGAATATGTCCGGCACCTATTATTTCTGTGCTTTTCAATTTCTTTCCTTACATTTTTTCAAGCCAAAAGTCAACAAATGTCAACAATAACAAACAGACATGGCTTCTTACTCCACAAATCTAACTCAGCAATCCTGACTCACCATTCCCCAATCATTCTTGCTTAACACCCCCACCTCTCCCCCCCCTTCCCCACAACCTTCTTTCATCTTTTTTCCCCATTTAATTTTGCCAAAATGTTTGCTGTCCGATTTGGACCCAACATCACAGCTTTATTCCTTCATTGTCAGCCACATCACCTGCACATGCCTGATTCCAAAACTTTATATGTTCTGATTACCACTATCCCCTCATGTATTAAACACTGATAATGCAAAACAATATATGTTGGTACATGATGGTGCAGCACATGCAGCATATGACATTGCCACAGTGCCATCATTGGTGTTTAAAAAAAAAAAAAAAATAAAAATTTATATATATATATATATATATTATAGAAATATATATAGGGTGTCCCAAAAAATACAACATTTTAAAATGCTTTGTTTGATCCTAAAAAAACAGTAATTTTGTCACTAATGCTTCATTTCTTGTTGCAGAAGACCCTGAAGTTATTTTTGATACCAAGCAAGCGCCAGAAAAATGCCAAGACTGACCGTACAACAACGGACGAAAATTGTTCAACTTGGCACCAGACGAAAAGTGTCATACAGGTGCAACGTCTTTACTCGAGACATTTCGGTATCCACTTGCGCCATGCACCAAACTTTCGGACAATAAAGTGCACCATCGCAAAGTTTAGCAATGTGGGAACCATCTGTGACCTTCACAGGGTCACAGTGGTTGAAGAGGACAGGTCGTAGTGAGGAAAATGTGGAAATGGTGAGACAGCGGCGTGTCAGAGTCCAAAAAAATCGATTTGATGACTTTCTGCCGAGACAAACATTCATAAGAGCACCGTTCAGAGGATCCTTCTCCAAAGGTACATGCATGCCTTTCCATACAAAATTCAAACGGAAACGGAGCTTACTGATCAACAGAAACGCAAATGACTAGACTTTGCAAATTGGTTCTTAGGAAAGTTGGAGGAAGATGCAGACTTCCCCAAAAAACTTTACAAGATGGACGAATGCCATGCTCTCTTGTCCGGGGAGGTAAACAAGCAAAACTTTCGGTACTGGGGAACTGAAAATCCTGGTAATGCATCAACT
>CM068953.1:79659471-79672943 GCA_035128595.1 Eptatretus atami | reverse complement strand
CCACACCACACAAACACACACACACACACACACCACACACACTACACACCTTATTTTACATAACAGGATATCCAATGTTAAACGTCATCAACAATTCAGTGAGATTATTGAGATGGCTGGGCAGTGCTCCTCACACTCCACATATTTTGATTTACCGTCTGATCACATTCATGCTGTCTCTCTGGTTGAAATGGTTTGTATTAGCGGGAACAATAGTCGGCTGCATAACGGATGATTGTTCTTGTGGATTATGCGGTTATTAATGTGAACAATATCATCCACGCGATGCTCACCAGAAATCATATTATATATATATATAATAAATATATATAATAATTATAATATATATTATATATATATAATATATATTATTCCCACTTGCTCTCTAGCCAGAGCGGCATAAGAGAGAACCAATGGAAAAGGCTACACAAGGTGAGCCCTTTGCTGTTTCAAACCCTTCCCCAGAGAGTTCTTCCACCGCTGCAAAGACATTCACTTGTAATATACTACGTGATAATCCAATGCTATACACCCCCTCAGCTACAAGAACTGACTTCATCACTTCTTGACAAATCATGCCCAGTTTGTGAAGCCCACAGACAGAAATGCAACCAACGAGGCTCCCGAAAGCATGTACTACACTGTAAAACATCAAAAGCATTCAACAATATAAATGGAAAAAATGAAGAACCCAGCCCACACATCTCTCACCTGTGAATGGAAGAATAACCAATTAGCTACTCACCTATCATGTAAACGCAGTTGGTTAAATTATATAAATAAATTGAACCCTCCCATGCTACTATCTAATTAATAGCATGCTGGTATTCGCGTTTTAAAATGCACTGGCAGCAGGCATATTGGACCCTAGAAAAGGCCATGTACGCCTGGCTTTAATAGAGAAGGAAAATTCACCTGATGCCTCAATGGAATTTGATCAAAAAATAATGTATAAACTTTAAGTTCTCTTATGGATGATCCATTGGGTGAACTCTAGTTCATATTAAAAATCTTTGTCTCACTATCACCAGTCATAACCTCTTCTAGGGATGAACCCCATCCACAGACCCCATTCTTGTGAACGACAATTTGGCTGGAGATGTTTCGACCTTCCTCACGATGCTCATTAGTGTCAAGAATTTATTTATTACACAATAATTTTGAGTTTGAACGTTCGTTTGAACATTATGTTTTTTATACGTCATTTGATCCACATTGAGATTTCAGTCATCATTGGAGAGATGTTTAATCAGCAAAGACAATAGTAATTAGTTTTTTGCACTGTGAACACGACACTTATAATATTTATTTACGCTCAGACATATTCACCACATCCTCTTTATTTCCACCTTTCGCTTGCACTCCTTTCTATATTCACAGGTCACCTGAGGTGAAACCCTATTTATATTTCTAAATTCCAAGCTAGTTTGATTATTTCATATCAGTTTGATCTCAATTACAAGCTGTATGCTAACTCAACCTTCGTGTGCTTTCTCTCACCTTCCGCAGTCTGCGTGGTGGGCAACCACCACCTTTCCTTCACTCCTCTTTGTCATCGATTTTCTCGGGAATTATTTCATAACGTCTTTTCCACATTTGCCATAAATGGCCGCATTGTTATACGTTGATATTAAACGTTCCGAAACAAACTTCCCAATAACCTTGTTATCTCACAACACAAGTATGGGCGCGCGAAATTTTTTTAAAGAGAAACGAATTTGCCTCTGTCCTGAATCTTGCAATTCTTTGGTAATAAAAGGCAATGTAAAAATCAATATAATAATTGGTTAGGGAAGAATGAACATGATCCAGTAGGAAATGTCAAAACCCATTCTGTGGCAATCAGATGTAAAACTGACAAACAAATTGTGATTTTGCGGAAGTATATTGATGGTGAGTAAATCATCAGCTGTATGATACATTTGGGAAATCTTGCCCACCTGGATTTCTCATAACACAACTTGATAAATTAAAACTACCTGGACTGCAACTGGATGCTGTGACCTTGGAAACTCTGCTCAACATTTGGCTGACAGTTTCAGAGAGAAGCATGCTGCCGCATACTGCCAGATAGGATTGCAATCACTCAGCGAAACGGGACTGCATTGGGTGCAGCTCACGCACGGAAGTTGTGTGAAAAGCTGACACCAATTCAGAATGCGCTCTTTTGGGGAGCTTTACCAGTGTGTGGACCTGAGGGGAACATCTTGAAAATGCAGAGAGTATCAAAAGATCCAATACACGAGCCCAGGCATTAGTGTGCATGCGAATCACATCTGGCCATTCTTCAGCTGACATATCTTCTCGCTTTGCGCATCTATACTCTCCCATTCCACCACATACACCAACCCTTTTGTATATCATTCTGTGTGTTTGATTTTATGAAGGTCCTTTCCCTCACTTTAACTTGTTCTGAATGGTAGTAGCATGTATGACAAATATGTCATGATGATAGCACACTACTTTTGAGTTCTTTTGTCAGGGTTTGATTCCCAAAAGTGACTAAAGAACCATTCTATTGGTGACTTCAGGGTCGGCCATTGCATCATAAGAGTGTGCAATTCCTTCGGTTAGATGAGGTGGATGGGTGGATCCCATCTGTGAGCATCTTTGGTGGAGGTTTAAATACTCCAATGCAACGAATGGTTGATTATCGCAAGTTATCACCAGTACGCTGACCAAATTCCCAATACCGCTGCACTGATCACTGCTTGAAGGCAAAGAAGAAACCATGAGTATACAAGAGGATCTTTGGCAGTGTTGATCGTTGCTTTGGCAGAGCGTATGAGGGGGTGAAGACGAAAGATAGAGAAGAGAAAGCAGAGAGAGCAGAGTGGAGAGAAAGAAGAAGGTGTGGAGAGAGGAGCAGAGAGAGAGACGAGAGAGAGAGAGTAGAGAGAGGAGAAGAGAGAAAAGAACGAGAGAGAGAGAGATGAGAGAGAGAGAGAGAGAGAGAAGAGAAGAGAGAGATGAGAGAGAGAGAGAGAGAGAGAGAGACAGACAGGACAGAGGCCAGAGCCAGAACAGAGACGAGGGGGAGAGGGGTAGAAAAAACAGAGAAACAGAAGAAAACGAGGGAGAGAACAGATAGTGGTAATGAGATAATAAATGAGGGAAAGGACAATTGATGTAAAGACAATTAAATGAGCGAAGTTGATAGTTCATAGGATGCTAAGTACGAAAGCTTGTGTGTGTGAGATCCAACAGTTATGTAACCCCCAACCCTGTATGGCATAATTTTTGGATTTAAAAATTGGTCCGCATCTCCCCCCACACCGTGACTCCATTACAGTGTTGGTTCCCATAATTGATTTCCATTATAACATTTGTGATATCTCAATTCAGTTTACTGTTGTAGCTCCAGGCATTGCACGCCAACCAGAAACTCCTCAATTGAGGATGTCCTCGCGGTTCCTGTGTCTCTCCTTGGTATTCATTCTTCTTTTAACAGCCCCCTCCCCATCCAAGAGGCAGGTGTCACTCTCGTGTGTCAGGAACTCCATTCTCTTCATTGTCACATGTCTTTCAAAACCATTCTGGCCCTCTGGAATACTTACGACTGGGTTCTTCCACTGTGCAAGGTTTTTACTTTGGCACATCTGAAATGTATTTGACTTACAAGACCTTCACCTGCAGCTGATGGTGTACTGCTCTCCCTTTAAAGCTGGCATTTCTGCCTCACAAAGCTGGCGTTACTGCCTACACACTTGCTCAGCTCATGTGGAGGAACCAAGGCCTTCAAAACAATGTGTTCCTCGATGAAGCAGAGTCTCTGGACCTACTGCTTTAACTTTGCAAGACAGGTCAGTGGTTTCCTTGTTCTGTGGCCTCCTTCTTGTCTTACACATCTGTGTTTCTTTGCTCTGCCCTCCACCTCAGCTTCTGCCAGTTTCATGTGGTCTGGCAGTATCTTTCTGGTGAAACTACCCAAATCCTGGTCTCACTGCTCACCTCCACTCATTATTCCTCTTTCTCTCACATGTGGAATCAACTTCCTCGTTTATTTAATCACATTCTTTCCCACCAGTGCTTCGGACAGATTTTCACAACCTTCTCAGGTCATCACCATCCAAACCATGATCCTTTCTACCCCGTTAACCCTGTCCCAAGCCCACCTCCTTCCAAATTTCCAGTTGTTCCTTCCTGAGAGTTTGCTTCTGCATCCACTTATCAAGCCCATGTTGTCCTTTCTATCATCTTTCCTCCCCTCACCCATTCTCTGTCCAAGTTCCCTCTATTTTGCCCTGCCATTCTGCTGTTTGTGTCCCCTCACCCTCTTCTCTACTGTTTCCTTGTTCTGTTGCATCCTGCTCCATTCGTGTTCTAGCTCTTACACGAGCCTTGAGTCTTTTAAAAAACAAACGACTCACAACAAACAGGTTCCCATCCTGAGGAAAGTTGCAAATCTCAATGCTGAAACTAAACAACCATAGCTCCTTTGTAAAAGTCTGATGGGCATTGTCAAGTCTAGCTCTGGTGTCTGCTTCTCAATCCCTTCCCTTCCTCACCTCAAATGGCATCTCTGTAAACTGCCTGCAATAAGGCAGATTATCTTAATTGTTTTTCCTCCAATCTCATTGCACCCACCCATCTCATTCTGTCACCGTCTCACCCATTGTACACATTGTTTACATCGGCTTTGTCGAATACAAGGCCTCCTTCAATCCAGGATCCGACTTCTCCCTTCATGCTATCAGGCATTTCTACCAATGAAACCTCTACTCTCCCCAACACCTCTCCCCGCTGTGGAGGCTGGACTGCCCCAAGCAGCATGCACCCAGTCATTGACTCATCTACAGAAATGACCTCTGTGATGCAATGGAAAACCCTCTTTCTTTTTGCAGGATGACACCACATTGTGTCCTACAGTGCTCCATCCAATGATAGGCAGTACAGTTGTGGCACTCTCTGCTGATCTGGATATGATGAAATGCTGGTATGAGAAATTGAACACATCCTTCAATCCTGGTAAATCTCACAGTCTCACCTCTGGAAGGATCTTCTCCAATGATCCCACTATCTTTTCCATGGTCAGCCATTGGAAGAATTTCAGTCTCTTGGTCCTCTGTTGGCCTTGCATCATCCTATGATCTCTCTTTGGCAAACCTATTAGCAAGGCTGTCTCAGATAGCCCAGGAACAGACTCAGCATCCTTTGTTGTTCTTTGTTTATCCTTAAAAATCGCACCTCTCGCAGCTTCAAGGCCTTTGTCCATAGCTAAGAGTACTTCTCTCTCATATGGACGTGTGCTCCAGTATCACAAATGTCTCTCCTTAATTCTGTGGCATTTATTGCTCTTAACATGTTTGGAATCTCTCACGATGGGCGAAAGCACAGGAATGTTCTATCACATTACAGGCAGCTCAGAGTCCCTGTTGTTTTTTATTTTTTTAATAATCACCTCTCCCTTGTTTAATCCCTCTCTCTCTCAGCCATCCAAACCTCCCATGAAATCCAGGATGCACCTGTTCTTCCAGGTACCCCTTCATCGTTAAAATTTAAAATCAGTAAAATCCAGACTAACTCTGCAGCTCAACTCTTTCGTCCTTGCTTCTCACATTTGTGGAACCATTCCAGAGGCTGTTCTGTCTGCACCTAACAAATGACTGGCTAATGTGGACCATGTCAGTACTACATTGGCCTAATATAATTTGTACATTGGTACAACATTGGCTGGCTGATGTGGGCTCAACACTGATTCAAAATGGAATATGTGTTACCATTAAATCTTGTGTACCCCAGCCCGTGTACAAGGCTTGTGTTCAGAGCTCAATGGAACACTGCAAGATATTACTGGATTACTCTCAACTATGTGGGCTGGTGCCTCAGAATCACATCCATCTTTCCTGGATTCTGTGGAATCTGCAGCTTCAAATTATAGAATCCCCTATATTGAGTCCAAAGAACAAAATCTGTTGCTTTCACATCACAGGCAGATTGGTGGTCTCTGCTTTTTACCACCTTCTCCAATTTTCTCCCTCTGCTCTCTTAGTCCCCAACCATGCCTATGTATCCAGGATGCATGTGTTCTTCCAGTAACCCCCTCCTGGTTAAACTTCCAAAATCTAGGTTGATGGCACACCTCAACTCTTACACACTCTCTCTTCCCAGCTTATGGAACCACAATCCAGAAGCTGTTTTCTCTCACTCTTTCCTCTAGGGCTTCAAGGAAGCAGTGCGCTACAACCTCCTGTATCTCCAATTCTGTCCTATAATCTGATTACCCCATTACTCTTTACTAACCCAATGATTTACTTGCTCGTTTGAGTGTTTCATCCCCTGCTCTCTTTCCTCTTTTTCTGTCTATTAATTCCAATGATGTTTTTTCCCCACTGTCATGTCTGATCTTGCTCTTTAATGAGACTCCACTTATGTAAAGAAAAAAAGCTGTCTTTATCCCAACATTGGAACAATGTTGGCCATTTTGAACACTTTCAACATGTGCCCGTGACGTTGGACTGACATTGGACTGAGATTCGAACAAAATTGGCAAAAGAGACATTGCTTTATATGATGATGGTTCAATGTGGAATTATTTTTTGCAACTGTTCCAACCATGGCAAATGTTGGGCCGACATCATTGTGCGAGCTGGGTTCCTACTCTTCCCTCCAGTGCTTCAAGCAGGTGGTGGACCACCATCTCATATCAACCCATGCTTTCCTCCTGTCTCCCTGACCCCAATGACCCTTGTAATCAGCCCCTCTTTCTTATGAGCCACAGTGTTTCCTCCCCTTCCCTCTCTCACTCCTCTTTTCCTGTTAATGAATTCATTTCTTTAATTGTGGTCCAGTTATTTCCAAACACCATCTGTCACCTTCATCTTCTAAGAGTCTTGCTTGATCTTGTCAATGAAAAAAATGGCCTTCATGATGAACTATATATATATATATATATATATGTATATAATGTATATGTATGTGTATGTATATATATATATTATATATATATATATATATATATATATATATATATGTATATGAAAATGTATATGTATATGTATGTGTATGTATATAATATATATTATATTGTAATGTTAGGTATGTATGTATTATATTTATATATATAGTATATGAAATGTATATGTATATGTATGTGTATGTATATATATGTATATATATATGTTATGTATATGTATATGTATTGTAGTTATATAATATTATATATATATATATATATTTATATATATATATATATGAATGGGATTGTGGTCGGAAAGCCTTTGATTACAACATTATAATTGTGAGTGTGTTTGAATAGGAAACAATGCACTTGTGCAGAAGAAATTGTGTGGTTGATGTGATGTCGATTGAAGTTTGGGGGAAATGATTGTTTTGAGGTGTTGCAGAGGAAATTGTTTTTTTGTCCATTACAATAATTTTCCAATATATAGTATAACAATTAAATGATACCATAGGAAAGGAATGATCTTATATATCATTCCATATACTCACAATCCAAAAATAATCAAGTGTTCTTATCTCTCTCGAATTATGTAGATGGTGTCAGGTGTTTACAGATGAGAATTGCACAAAATAATTCATCTTGGTAACAACTGCTCAGAAAAAAACAAAAATTGCTTCGTGACGTTTCCTAAGTTTCATACAATATATAAGTGTTGTTCCTTGACCTACTCCTTGACTGACAAAATGACGCTTCACAAGTTTGTGTTCTTTCCTTTCACAGTTAATCTTTGGTCAACAAGAGAAGAAGACAACAACTGTCACCAAGGTGCTTCACAAGCAGGATAGAATGATCTTTTGTTGACCTTTATGGAAGCAGCATAGCTATAGCCAATCTCAAATTCTAGCTGTTGCTTGTGGGTATGGGAGAAACATTCACTTTTTTGAAAATAGTACACCATTATGCATGGGATTGCAACATAAATTCACATAAATTCCTAGTTTATGGCTACTTTGGATTTACGATAATCTCACAATGGAGAGTAGCAATATATCCAGGGTTAATTATCAGCCAACAAATGCCTGGCATATCCACTTGGGGGTAACCTGATGCTCCATAGAGTTATTTTGGAAAAACGACGAGAGTAAAAGTGAATATGTCATATCAAATCCAAAATGAAATTAAATGCATAATAAAAATTAAATACCATTGTTTATTTATGAGCTTGATGGTGCATGGTTATAAATTAGATTTTACAACAGATAGTCGTGGATGAAGCTTCATCTGCACTTCTTAAGAATGGCGTAAAAGCCTGGTGTTGGCTTAAAGGTTAGGGTGGCTGGCTTAAGTCTTAGGGTCTTGAGTTTAAGGGCCTGTCAATTTTTGAATTAACACCAGGTGGGTTGACTCAGCCAGCCACCCTTCCGAGTTGGCAAAATGAATACCAGCATGCTGGTAACAAGGGGCAATTGTGTCAGTGGCACAGCTCCACGTCAGAAAATGATGCAGCCAGCAGCACAAGCTGCATTGAATAAATAAATAAATAAATAAGGATGGCTGTGTCTAACCCTTTGTTGTTTATGTTCTGCCTGTCTTTCTTAGAATTCATTTTAAAAAATCATGTTTATTATGGTTAGCATCAGATTTATGCTTGCGGGTCAAAGAAAATAAAAAACAGCTGCTTGTGCAGTGGTCATTAGTGTTTGTCTGTTGTCAGTGTTTAGAAGGCTGATTAGTTTACGTTTTGTATCCCACCGAAAGGCCGGATCTGGATTCGGACCCTTGAACTAAATTTAATTGCTTGTTCTTGTCACTGAACCAACTCAAGCACCAAGTTTTGTCCAAATCTGTCCATAACTTTTTGAGATGTTGTGCCACTGTCATTTTTGGCCTGATCTCTTCAATGGTGAAAAATCACTTTAAAAATTCTTGGATTCCAAAGCGGATCTTCACAAAATGTTCCGTGTGTGTCACATACCCAACCTGTCACACATTGTTGAGATATCCTGCCATACATCGTGTTTTGCCCTATCTCTCAATGGTGAGAATCACTTTTAAAAAGTTCTTGGGTCCAGATCCGGATCTTCACGAAAATCTTATCATTCCGTCTGTGTCATATACCCAAGCTCTCGACCAACTTTCGTCTGAATCCGGTCCACAATTTTTTGAGACATCCTGTTCACAAAGACAGACACAGACAGGGGTGAAAACATACTTCCGTCCACCTTCGGTGGCAGAGGTAAAAGAAAGGGAGTCAATGAAAGATATTATTGGAAGGTGGAGAGGAAGAATGAAGGGAAATAATTGACGAAAAATGTGAAGAAAAAAAAATGTCATGAGAAAATAAATTTTGGAATAAATGAAAGGGTTCAAATTTCAGAACCTTCTTGGATAAAGTTTCGTCCAAAGACCCCTTACTGCGAGTAAAGCGATGCCTGAAGCTACCAGCTCAATCAAGACATGTTTATAGGGACAGCAACTGGAAATAATATGATGAATAAGTGGGATATTGTGAACAACCAAACATAACTTCCCCTTGTGACGTATGTTTCAGGGCAGCTCTTTCAACAGCTGTGTTGATTCACCAACATACATTTTTGGTTGGTACAGCTTGAGTTTCAGTTGTACAACAATTCATCATAGCATCAAAAAGTACAGAATTATTAGAATAAAATTATGTAATCAAGCTGTTTCATAACACGTTGAGGCACGTTAAAAATGTCATTGGAATGAGATATGCCATATCAGTAGTCCTAGTGTGCCAACTTTAGAATTTTGATATTGTGTCACTTGATTCAATGCTTTCCTGCATTTTGTCTTTAAACGGTCCATTCCTGGATATATAAATTTCAGGTAGCTCTTCAGCCATCACTTGATTGCTTTTGCCAATTCCTCATGTCGGCTAATTGGTGGCCATTCAGGTGGGAGTTCAAATGTCGAAAACAGATAATGGTCACTGGTGCTAGATATGGATCCATGGGATGTGATCCAGCTGCTCGAGGCTACAACCATGACTGGCAGTTTGACCAAGACAGGCCTTGTTCACAGATGGGATGGTCGTTGTGCTTGGAACACACCATTGGTCAATCCCTCAAAATTTGTCCTTGAATGGCCTGCTCCAGATTTTTTACATTAGGCTGGCATAATATTCATTGGGATTGAAGTTCTGTGAGAGCAGAAGTAAATCAGGACGCTTTCTTAATTGGTATCCCAGAAAATCAAGGCCATGATCTTGCTGGGCAGTTTTGGGTGCGATAATATTTTGGTGTTGGAGATCCCTTCTACTTCCATTGCATGGATTCAAACCTAGTTTCAAATTATGGTGAAGCCACATTTTGACAGCAGTTAACAGATAAGTAATAAATAGATGGATATGTACTGAAGATATATGCAGTATGTGCTTCACGTCATATCGAAACATGTTCTGAGCTTTGCATTATCAGTGTTAATACATGAGGGGATATTTTACATTATAAGCAATCATAACAGAAATGATTGGCACCAGGCATATGCAGTGATATGGGTGACAATGAACGATAAAGCTGTGGTGAAGGGTCCCAATAAGAGCAAAGCATTTTTTGACAAAATGAAATGGGGGAAAAATGAAGAAGGTGAAGGGTCACATGATGGTGAAAGAAAGCTGCCTTGGAAAATCCAGTCTGCAGACATTTATGTGACCTTAAGTGAAGATCAATACTCACCTGAGAAACGTTCATTCTTCAGCTGTCCTGACCTGAGGTCATCTTGTCCGTGCTTTGTGAGCTGCCATGATACCATAATTGTATATCTCTGACATAGCGAATTTCTGGATCATAGTCTGAAGGAATAAACAATGTCAGCTTAATAAATCTCATGGCTTGTGAAGATATACGTACAAGTTTATACTGAAAAAAAACGACGGCGGCCAACGGTGTCATGACACCCTGTGACAAAACTATATTCAATGCCCTTCACACAGCACAATCCATCTTAGATATTAGCACTCTGTTTAGCAAATACACTAAGTATTGTATCACAAATATTTAATGCGAGGGCTAATTCTGCTTTGCTGTTTTCTCCATGCACGTGCTCAAAGTTGCACAGGTGCACAGGTGGTTGCATGTTGGGGGTCAGATAGCCACTGTAAGAATATGTCCGGCACCTATTATTTTGTGCTTTTCAATTTCTTTCCTTACATTTTTTCAAGCCAAAAGTCAACAAATGTCAACAATAACAAACAGACATGGCTTCTTACTCACAAATCTAACTCAGCAATCCTGACTCACCATTCCCCAATCATTCTTTGCTTACACCCCACCTCTCCCCCCCCTTCCCACAACCTTCTTTCATCTTTTTTCCCCATTTAATTTGCCAAAATGTTTGCTTGCGATTTGGACCGCAAATCACAGCTTTATCATTCATTGTCACCCACATACCTGCACATGCCTGATTCAAAACTTTTATTGTTTCTGATTACCACTATCCCCTCATGTATTAAACACTGATATGCAAACAATGTATATGTTGGTACATGATGTGCAGCACATGCAGCATATTGACATTGCCACAGTGCCATCATTGGTGTTTAAAAAAAAAAAAAAAAATAATATATATATTATATATAATATATATATATATATATATATATATATATATATTATATATATATAGAAATATATATAGGGTGTCCAAAAATAATACAACTTTTAAATGCTTTGTTTGATCCTAAAAACAAGTAATTTTGTCACTAATGCTTCATTTCTTGTTGCAGAGACCCTGAAGTTATTTTGATACCAAGCAGCGCCAGAAATGCCAAGACTGACCGTACAACAAGGACGAAAATTGTAACTTGGCACCAGACGAAAAGTGTCATACAGGTGCAACGTCTTTACTCGAGACATTTCGGTATCCCACTTGCGCATGCACCAAACTTTCGGACAATAAGTGCACCATCGCAAAGTTTAGCAATGTGGGAACCATCTGTGACTTCACAAGGGTCACAGTGGTTGGAAGAGGACAGGTCGTAGTGGTGAGAAAATGTGGAATGGTGAGACAGCGGTCGTTCAGAGTCCAAAAAAATCGATTTGATGACTTTCTGCCGAGACAAACATTCATAAGAGCACCGTTCAGAGGATCCTTCGCCAAGACATTCTGCCTTTCATAAAAATTCAAACGGAACGGAGCTTACTGATCAACAGAAACGCAAATGACTAGACTTTGCAAATTGGTTCTTAGGAAAGTGGAGGAAGATGCAGACTTCCAAAAACTTTACAAGATGGCGAATGCATGCTCTCTTGTCCGGGGAGGTAAACAAGCAAAACTTTCGGTACTGGGAACTAAAATCCTGGTAATGCATCAACTGAACTGGTGCCTCAATCTGTTCTCAAGTCACCATGTGGGTGGCGGTTAGTTGGTATGTGGATAATTGGTCCATACTTCTTTGAAGATGACAGGGACGCACTTGCACGGTAAACCAGAGGAACTATCGCGAATGATTCAGGAATTCTATCTGCCTGAGCTACGTACTCAGGCCGTAGGAGAAACAACCTGATTCCAGATGAGAACCAGTGGTTCCAGCAGGATGGGGCACCGCCCCATACAGCCAGGGAAACAGGCGTTTCTCAATCAACATTTTGAGGGCCAACTTTATCTCCCTCTATGAAGATGTTGAGTGGCCACCGTATTCCCCTGACCTTACTCCTCCAGACTTCTTTTGTGGGGTATCTCAAGGACAGGATCTATGGAAACCCTAGGCCCAGACTCTTGATCAGCTGAAGGAAAACATCCACCGAGAATCCAGAACATTCCTCAGGAAACGTTTCCCAAATGATGGAGAACATGACAAATGCATTTGCAGGCAGTGATTGGACAACGTGGAGCCGACATCGAACATGTGGTCTAAAAGAAAACGACGATTCTATATCAAATTTAAATTTTGTGGCAATTTTTGGGCATTGGTACAATAAACTTCAACCTTTCAGCCTTTTCAATCCAGCCCATATATCTTTTCAAAAAATATATGTTATGACCATCCCTCTTTGCAAAGCATGAATAAGTTGTGATATATTTTTGGACACAACTGAATAATATATATTAACAGTGTGTATAATATTATGTGTGTGTGTTGTATATATTGTTACGGTTACTAGGAACTGTATTGCATTCAAACATACAGCTGACCAAAGTAGTTATGCCGTTAAGTATATGTGTAGACAGACTCCTCTCCGTTGTTTAGTGGGAAATCGAAGGGGTGCGTTGCAGATGTTTTTTTAGTTAGGGTACATAAATCTTTTATATCCCATCCCCACATGACGATCCTGTCCACCTGCTGTATCCGAAGGCCCGTTTGGCCGGCGGAATCTATTGTGTGTGGTTCCTTCTATGTGCGTCCCGACAACTGCGTGGAGGGGGGTGGGGGGCGGGTTTCTGCCGGCATGCCGAACCGCTGCCCAGGAAAGGTGCACCCATGAGGCCTGTCTGTCCAATCAGGGCAGACAGTGGCGTCGGCTTCACCAAGGCCCCTCCCCGCTGAGAGAGATCTATAAATCACGAAGCGATCTTCAGCGTAGAGTCCTTGGCTGGGAGATAAATT
>CM068953.1:79578097-79639567 GCA_035128595.1 Eptatretus atami | reverse complement strand
AAGGAAGAGCTTGTACAGCTCCAGCAGGATTCAGGAGCGCAGGCTCTTGCGCGGAACAATTTGTTGTCGACATTCTGGTGCAAAATGCTGCCGTCGTACCCGACCCTGTCACGGTGCGCCATTAAGTTCTCATGCCATACCTTCATCATACTTTTGTGGAGCAGTCGTTCTCCACCATGGTGGTGATTAAAACAAAGTACAGAAATCGTCTAGAAATGGAGCATGATATGATCCTGGCATTGTCATCTACTTCTCCACGAATAGAGAAGTTGGTTTCTGAAAAACAGGCTCATCCTTCTCACTGATATATCTAAATGTCATTCGGACTAAACTTCTGAAACATTCAACTGTACTATTTGGATACTGTCGGCTATTCTCCGTTTACTCGTCTATGAAAACATGACGATGGTGAATAAAGTAACAGTAAATGTTCTTGTGTCATATAAATCTTATCTTATTTATATTATTGATTATGAATTGGGTTTTGAATCTTTTGGGTCGCGCGATGTGGAGAGGTTCTGAAATTGGGTCGCCACTAAAAAAGTTTGAACACCACTGATCTAAATGGAGGGTAAAATATCCTGGTTGTGAAATAAAATTTGGCATCAACATTACTCATGTTTATATCATAGATTATTTGTTGTAAATATTCTCCTGTCATTGCAAAAGTGAATGTTGAGCTTTTCAAACGCAGCACAGGAAGCGGCCACTGTGAACAGCAGACAGACGAGTGCATGGACAAACACCACGGTTCACAATATACTGTATAATGGATGACTTCCCTTCCAAGGAACTTCAACAAAGAAAGAAACCATTTGATCCATCAAGCCCGCAATGGGTGCCAATAGTTTTTTTGTGTACAGTCAAGGCTCATGGAAGAATAAGAACTTTGAATGGATCAAGATGCAACAGGACAAAGGAAGCAGTAGTGAGAGGGGTTTGGGGGGAGGGGATAACAGCACAGTTGAAGGAAAAAATAGAGGGAGACTTGGACAAACAATGAGGTGGGGAGGAATGGGGTGGACAGGATGGATACAGAAGGAAACTTCTTTCCACCCTCCCCCTTCTTCCCACCCTCCCTCTTCCCCATTCCCCTCCTCTCCCTCCTCTCTTCTCTCTCTCTCTCTCTCTCTCTCTCTCTCTCTCTCTCTCTCTCTCTCTCTCTCTCTCTCTCCCACTCTTTCCTCTCTCTCACTTCCACTCTCTCGTCTTGTCCCGTTCATACCCATTCAACCCATTTAGATCCTAACTTTTATTGGAAGATACCTTTTTGGTCTTTCGATCCGTTTACATAATTATAGACCCTTATTCACCATGATAGACCCCAATAGACCCTTTGAAGCACTTAAACCATTTACAACCATTAGAAACCTTTGACCCTTGAGATGTGTAGACCCATTAGATCACTTTGGACACACACCACACAAACATCTATAGAGTCTTCTTGCAATAATAAACTTTTTCAGCAAGTAATGCACAATCTCCTCCCACCCGGAGAGTGGGTACTCTGCTATGTTGAAAAGAAATTGCATATTTGGTAACTGAATTGGTTCACCAATTAAAACAACGAAACATATTGTTTTTTTAGGTCAAAATCTCAAAGGGTCAAAGGTCAAGGTCTTCAGATCAGATCATGTCACTCTGTTTTTGACAATTGACCATTTAACTTTTACCGTAATGTAGCTCAAGAAGATCTTCAGTGAAAGGTCTAGTGGAGTCTACAATTATAAATGTCGCTGCAATTACGAAGTTATACAGACTTCAACACCAACTAGGTCAAATGATATCTTCCAAATTCCTTCCTCGCTGCGTAACCAGTTAAAAATTGCATCGACTTTGAGGATGTCTAAGGCATTCACAAGGCAAAGTCATGGATACAGACTCGGGTGTCTGCAAACTCGTGCCCACAAGTGGATGTCGACAAGGGACCCTCAGCTTCACAACAGGGCCTTGTGGCCATCCAGACTACTCGGTCAAGTCTGGCCTCTAGCACAAGGAGTCGTCGGCCATCCATCAAATGCAATTAACAGCAATGTCCTGCCGCTTCTCTTTGCTCCGCCTTCGCTTTCCCACCCTTGGAAAGAGGAAAAACATAAATCTCTCACCACCCGCTGCCTTGTCACACAGTGAACCCATTCCCAGCCTGGAAAAGCGATACGTGCTTCCTTTACTTGCAATGCTCCCCCACCCAAAAAAATAAATGTCCCAAATCTATTATGCAGAGGAATGTGCGTTTGCAATTACAAGTTCTGGATTACAACTTGCATGGAATGAATTAGCAGAATTATTCAGTCATATTTCTGCAAAACAGGGAGCTATATCTCTGTAATGATATTCAGGCTTGAACACAATGGAACAATTACACGAAACGTTGCTCCAAGCACAATTACCATAAATAGAGGAGCTTGTTTGGTTGAACGAAATACAGTCAACAGAAATTTTGTTATATAACAGCAGGTTCTGAACATTGCTCAACCACAAATAAAGCCTTGTGAAAAATGAGAATTATAATTACAAGCTGTGGACATTATGGACATAAGCAAATATGTACCAGCTCATATCCACAAAAAACAAACGATAATGCTTTTTTGACCAGCCTGATGGCTTGCGGCAGATCAAGACTACACGTTTGTTTCGTTTTTACAAAATTTATGCAACATTTACAAAGCAATAACTGTAAATGGCTGATACAAATTAGCCGAGAGTGAACGGTTGCTGAAAAATTAATCCATTGGGCAAAGGTGGTCTTTTTGATGGTCCAGTCAAATAATCTGCCCAATGCTGATGTGGTTTGAATTCTATTTCCTCTATTAATTCCGTAATTATTTCAGGTATCCTAATGCTCTTCAACTAATGTATATATATATGCAAGCTCATTCTTCAGTAGAATGATTTCTTACACAAACTAGAAGGGCACTAGGTAGAGTGCATACCTCCGCCACATAATGCTTGATCCACGAGGAGAACATATCGGGTCCAATACATTTTTGAAATATCATGCTATACGGTACTTTATCGTTTTTGGCCCAATCTCTCAACTTAGGTGAAGAATCATTTAAAAAATGAAATAATTCTCGTATCCAGATCCGGATTTGGATCTTCACCAAAATTGAATCAATTTGTCCTTGTGACACACCCAACCTGTTCACCAAGTTTCGTCCGAATCCGTCAACAACTTTTTGAGATATCGTGCTATATATCATTTTTGCCTTATATCTCAATGGTGAAGAATCACTTAAAAAATTCTAGTAGTCGGATCTGGATCCAAATTTTCACCAAAATCGAATAAATTCTTTCTTGTAACACACCCAAAGTGTCCACCAGGTTTCATCCAAATGCGTTCACAACTTTTTGAGATATTGTGCTATATATCGGTTTCACCCTATCTCTCAATGGTAAAAATCACTTAAAAAATTTAGCAGATCCGAATTCGGATCTTCACCAAAATTTGAAGCAATTCTTTCTTCTCAAACAACCAACATGTCCACCAAGTTTCATCCGAATCCATCCCAAACTTTTTGAGATATCGTGCTACATATAGTTTTTGGTCTGATCTCTCAATGGTGAAGAATCACTTTAAAAATTCGAGTCGTCAGATCCGGATCCGGATCTTCACCAAAATATAATCAGTTCATCGCTGTCATACACCAAACCTTTCCAGAAAATTTCATCCCGATCCGTCCACAACTTTTTAGGATATCCTGTACACAGACAAACAAACAGACAGACAAGCCGGTAGGTGGCGATGGGTCGCCGGGCATGGAAACTTTAAGATATAGGGCAAAATGGATGTCATATAGCGGATAGGGAATCACCTTAAGATTATGCAAATCAAATCTCATCCAGTTCATCCTACTGAAACTACTCGGTATCCATTTGAATGAAAAGTACCGAAAATGCGGTTTGAATTCGGAAATCCCCAAAGTTCGAGGGGGTGCTTTGGGTGAACAAAGATCTAAATCGAAAATCCAGCTCGATCTTTGTGCACAATGCATTCCAGACGATTCGTGTGAATTTTCATGACCATCCGACCATAACCCTAGGAGGAGTAGCATTTGGCGCGAAGGCACCTCCAGCTCTCGCATATTATCGATTTTTGCACTAATTGACCTTTGACCCCTGACCTAAGCGAAATCGGTCATATATCCTGTGTCAAAGTTGTAGAACTCATTGAGTACCATGAACCTGCAAAGTTTCATTCGTATCAATGCACTCACCTGGTCGCTAGGGGGCCTTCAATTGTCACCAATTTTCGCGCATACCCTAATTGTAGGGGGCGCTGCGGGTAAAGTATTCCATGTATCACAAAAACCGGAATATATTTGATAGAGCATCACCTGTAGATCATTCGTGCCAAATTTCATAACCTACGTGGGATAATGGCTTTCGGAATTGATTTCGCGTGAACGGTACCGATTTTGAAGGTTTTTCGGTTGTTGCTAAGGAACCAAAGCGTCCCTAGCAACATCACAATTTCCAAACACAAGGTCATAAGATGTACCTACCACCCGAGTTTGGTCAAAATCCGCCACGTTTACTACCAATTATGCTGATGACAAACGAACAAACATCCAAACAAACAGACAGGATTACTGACAATAAGGGTCACCTATTGTGGCGACCCAACAGACAGAAAGGGGTAAAAACATAACCTCCTTCACCTTCGGTGGTGGAGGTCATAAAACACCCAGTAATTCAATACTGAAGATTCAAACTAGAAAAACAGGCTTTGAAGAATATTGAGGTGTATTTTAGTTAGATTACAACATTATCAGTCATGCCAACAGGGATTGGAAATAAATAAATAAATAAATAAATAAAAATCAGAGAGTAATTAAATAATGATTCAATGAATAAAACAATGAGAATATTTTTAAATTGACAGTTTAAATGAATTGCTGAGTATTATGAATTTGCAATCTCATGGGGGCACGCGGTGTTGCACTTACCAGCAGGCTCTGCGTAGGTGATCAACAAAAGAATGGTGACAGACATATTTTATGGATACGGGATATTATTTCTGCATTGTACAAGAGTTGCAATTAAAAATTACAAACATGGATGGCCGACAGACCAAATCCATGAAGATCTGTATAACCTGTACCAACTACATCTTTTAATGGCCCCCAGTTGATCCGACCTTCTCGTGAGATCGGACATGGGAGATAGATTAGCTCAAGTCTTTCATGAACCGGCTGGCAAGGACATCCGATTGGAAGTGGTCGTGGCAGGAAATTTGAAATTTGGCCAGGATGCCGGTAACAACTTGCCTGGGTGCTCCACAAAAGATGCTGTCGGATGTTTAATGTCCACAAACTAATGTAAGCACAAGGGATACCCAGCTTAACATCCATTGTGGCACATTGTGATGCAATGCCATTCCTGGGAAGCACCAATCTGAAAGTTTGTAGTACTATCCGGGGAAACGAACCCAGACTAGACAACTTAAAGGTAAGTGTGCTCCCTCTGGACCATCCTGTCAGAAGATGTTTAATCTTTAGTAATTGGAAAAGACATGCTGAGTTCGGTCGTGTTATCTCGCCGTGTGGAACAGCTGTTTTGGCAGCTCAAGTCTGGTTGCCTTACCTCTACCCCTGATAGTTTTCAGAGAGATTTCTTCACATTGTGTCCTTGGGGTTAAATTTCATTGTCATTTTGAAATACTGAGGCTTTCTATCCAGGAAATACTCATGGACCATCAAGGGATGCAGCAGATGTTATATTAAGATGTCACTTCTGTGGTACAGCTTCTACCTGTCGACAAAGGACTGTATTATCATATATATATATATATATAGCAATGGTGTAGAGAGAGTGTGTGTGTGTGTGTGTGTGTGTGTGTGTGTGTGTGTGTGTGTGTGTGTGTGTGTGTGTGTGTGCATTTGGAAGCACAAGTATGCATACTTGTATTCCTTGTAGAAAAATATTTCAAGACAACATTGTGTTGGCAATCTGCGTCAGTTACTGCAAAGGAATCTCTCGGCTCTGCACAGTGAATGGCTGAGAAGGACATGCTTAATATGCACAGCTCACCACTCTGCAATATCCGGTGACTGGCTAAAAGGTGTTTCCACTTTGAGATCACAGCAAGCTAGCAACAGATCAAGCTGAAGATGAACATATAGGCCCTGCTATCAGAGTCTTAACAATGTTGTACAAACAGTAGCTCGTTGGTCCTGCATTATTAACGAGCCGTGTTGCTGCCATGAAGGAAATCCAGGGCGGAAATATCGGCTTAATCGTGCGGACAGACTCGTGGTATTAAGGAGAGATGTGGCCCCACCACGGACGGTACGATTAGCATTACTGCCATCAGTGCACAGAACACCAATAGACCACTGCAGTGTGATGTGGCATGTCCTCCTCGATGTTTGCCAATCTAGTTATGAAACACAATGTGCAACTACCCAGGTAGCCAACGATAACAGGCTGACTCTGGCGAGTCACCTTGCCAGCCATCCTGGAGGTTTCACGTATTCGTTCCGGTGCTCTTGGCTACCTGGGTATTAGACTGTCAAACATTGTGTTCCACAAGGATACACAAGGAACTTTGGCACAGGAGGAGGCCATTCATCCCATCATGCTTGCGCTGCACCAACACAAGCATCGTCACCCATCCACATACAAGGTAACTACCATGCACACACGCCGATATCCCCACACCCCTCTATCTCCAATGCATCCAGGTAAATGTCTAAATCCCATTTTAAACGTATCCACCCCTCTGCTGCCACGACCTTTCTGGGAAGACCTTTTCCATGCGTTAACCTTTTTCCTGCCGATTAAAATTGTCCCAACTCTCATCTTCAAACTATGGCCCCTGGTCCTACCACTGCCCATTCTGCTGAAAAACTATGCAATATTCCAGATGAGGCCTCACTAAACTCCTATACAGTGTTGACACCACCTCTTTTGATTCATAATTTATCCCCCCCCCTTCGAATACAACCTAAAACCATGTTAGCTTTACCTACAGTTGCCTGGCACTGTCCTGTCTGCTTACCCCTGGCAACTATATATTACCACCCCCAGATCCTTCTTCTGTGTGTCACACTCCAATACTGGCCCTTGCATCATGTAAGCCCTATTTTTATTACTCCTACCCATCCACAACACCTTACATTTCTTATTTGCAATAGCAGAAACCCGAGAATGAAGCAGCCATATGCTGCTCTTTTTTGTTTTGTTTTTAATGAGAAACTCGCCCAACGAGAGAGAAGCCGCTTTGCCACTTTGGGATGCTGGACCCCGCATACGATTGACCCAGAATATGGCAATTATTTGGAAAATTTGGCCATCGAGGGAATGAGGATACCGCATCATCAAAATTGCCCCATGCTTCAACAGATAAAATGACCATTGTCGGCCATTGCGGTAAATCACCGAAGCCTTGAAGACACCCAATAAAAACCATTCCACTTTTGTCTCTGACTGGGATGCAGGCATTGCCTCGGCTGAATCTCCAGTTGCAGTGTAGCTCACACTAAAACGACCTGCGATAAATATGGTCACATTCCTGCATATAATGAAGGAAATAATGCACCACGGAAGTATATGCACAACAACAATAACATCATCAACATCTGCAACAACAAATATTCCCAGCAAGTATTGATTCGTTCATTTTATATCTGATTAAAAAAATTTCAGAGTCTGATAATTATTATCAATGTTATTCTCCAATATAATATGTGCCTCCAAGTTCCACTCATTGGCATGAGCAGATGGCCTGGAATCGTGATCGCGACCTCCGAGTTAGTGATGCCTTCGGATCATACACATATGATCCCATATTCAATCTCAGTGTCATATATTTGGGCTGGAATGTATGTGGCCTTCATGGCTCAACTGAAAACCACCACCACATTCCATAGACCACTGCCGGGACATGAGGACTGGCATCGGGTCAGCACCACCTGAAACACACATAATCGATTTTCTGCGGCCTTGCGATGACACGCTGCATCTGCTCGAGGTGCTCCACTCGTGCCCAGGGTATGTCTGTGGTCTGCCGGCCTCGCCTCTGCCTTACAAAGCAGTTTCCCCGTGGGTGGGTGGGCGAGGACAGCTTTAACCTTATCAACGGCCGTCTAATTAATTATCTGCACACGCTGTTGCCTTGCGCAGGCACTTAGCATAAAATCAATGCAGACACAGTGACGATCTATTATTCATCTGGCCAGCTTCAGTGTCCTGCCTGGCCTGGGTGGTGCCCAGACAGCTTAAGCAGCTATGGAATGATTCACAGTCATCTCTGTCCTCAACAAGTAGCAAGTTCGGCCAAACAATGCATTTCTGCAAGGCAGCCCTATCGCCTGCTCTGATCCGATTAATTAGCAGTTGGTAATTAATTCTAAGACCCAAGAAAATAGGTCAAGACGGGGTAGGAGGAACAGTGAAAGCCATTTGACTGATAAGCAAGGGTAAGGATTAGTGAATGGGCTGTAAATGAGTCCAAGGAGAATACCAAATGAGACTTTTGTCCTTGTAGTAGAAATGAAATTATTGCAGATGGTGACTTGTAGCGCTATCCGGGAGGCTGTAATTACAATGGTAACCATATGCTGCTCTCAGGAAATTGAGCAAGAGATGACCGCTTTGCCACATCACCGATATCAATCAATGTCCTAGGTCTAAGTTTTTGCAAAAAAATTACAACAACAAAAAAGTGGACTACAATATTACTGATATAAATCATATCTCTGATTGGTCTAGCAGAACTAAAAAAGAAGTTGTAAATACACGGAATGCAACAAAGATCGGTGCTCCGCCATGAAAGCGGTCCACTTCTCAGAACCCCCAAAAAAACTCGCTGGCTAAAGGGGGATGGGTGGTGGAAAAGGGTGAGGAAAGGGGGAATAAGGTGGTGGAATAATTCCAAGTGACTGAAATCGATTACTCAGCAGGAGGGTTCTGGAGATGGAGTGGCATGTACAAGGGCAGACAAAAAGTGGTCAATGGTCTTAGCCAGAGGATAGAGTGATCAGCAGGAAGGATGACGAACAGACCGTTGGGTGGACGGCAAAGATGATGTTGTGATCAGCATCCATCTCATAAGTGGACAGATGAGATTTCCAGCCTATCGCTGTTAGAGCTATCAAGTCATTCAGTGGCTTCAAGCAAATAAATTGCTTTTTAGGTTTAACTTCCATCATAAAGTGCTTCTTGTTTGGCCATCTGCTGTATTCATTAATTCTCAGCATGCAGATGGTGAGGTTGGTTGACGATTCAGAATGTGCAATGAACTCTTCACTGCTTTTCACTATTCCTAACAAAGTTCTTGTTCTGATGTAGAATTGTTTATAACAACTATCCAATCACTTGGGACCTCTTCCAGGTGATCGAACTGGTATTTTTCTTATCAGCACAGTGACAGTAGATCTCAACAAAAGTTCTGGCATGTTCCCATAACAGATGGCAATATGCCAAGCAGGCTACTCAAATCTCTTAAGTGGTATTTTTAAACTTACGTGAAGTGATACACTCACTCTGTCACAACAAAAAAACCACTTAAGGCCTCCAAGCTTATTCTTCAACACAACCGGTGGTAGAAATGCCATACCTTGGGATCTCTGACCTCACTACCAGTCATTAAGTATCTTGAACATGAAAATCTGATATTGAAGCTAGTCTTCAAATTCAAGCATCACCCTGGCAGTGCCAAGGAATTTGCGTGTAGTGCCATGAAGTATAGCTCTCCACTGTGGATATGGTGGCTCCATCGTCCTGTCTCAAAATCCTTGAGACATTGGGGTCACGTCCGAAGTGCCCTAAGTTCCTCTGAGATAGAAGGCCAAATCTTTCTCACCAAAAGCATGACACTGGCCTCTTGGTCAAATAATATATGTAATGTTGGTTCTCACATTTTCTGGTTTTTTTTCTTTCTTTATTCAAGCATCTTATTATCTGCCTCCACAATCTTTCAAATAACCTGAATTTGGTTTGTGGAATTACTATCCTGTGTTTCTCAACATCCATACTTTCCCACTGTTCTCATAAGGAATAGTTCACTGGTATATGCTGTATTTTTCTATTTTTTCAGTTCACCTACTTCTGAAGCCTGGTGTTAGCTTAGTGGTTAGGGTGGTGGCTTAGAATCCCAGGGTCCTGAGTTCAAGCCCTGTTTCCACTGAATTAACACTAGGTGGGGTTGACTCAGCCTGTCATCCTTCTGAGGTCAGCAAAATGAGCAGCAGTGTACTGGTAAGAGGGGCACTGCATCAGCAGCATAACTGTGCCCCAAACCAATGATGCAACCAGTAGCCAAAAAGGATGTACATGATTGGCACCCACCTCTGATCTTTTGACCCTGCACAAACCCAATCATGTGACTTCTTTTTGGTCTGTTTCCCACTTTCTGCATGTACATTATATATAATTATTAATGAACTCTTATATGAGCCAAACATCTTCTTTGTTAAGTATAAGGTCATGGAAGAACATGTATAAATGTTACATACACTAACAACGACGTTAGGACACATCAGTATACTTTTAAATGAATTACAACGACATTAGCAGACAATGCACAAATCAAAACAATAAACGGGATTTGAACCTGGGGCAAAGCATGATGAACTATGTGCACATATGGGGATGTGCCAAGCAGGTTCGTGAAACATCTTCACTGTACCACATTAGCCTGGTGTTGGATTAACGGTTAGGGTGGCTGTCTGAAGATCTCAGGGTCTTGAGTTCAAGCTCTTTAGGATCGTTGAATTAACACCAGGCGGGTTGACTCAGCATGTCATCCTTCCGAGGTCAGTGAAATGAGTACCAGTGTGCTGGTAACAGGGGCACTGCATCGGTGGCACAGCTGTGTCCCCAGAAAATGATGCAGCCAAGCAGCCACATACAAATCAATCATAAATAACTGCACCACGATGCATTTCAATATATCTAATGTTATCAATTTTACAGAAATTACCGATGGAATTTCTATCAGATGAACATCTAAACCACTAACTTGGTAATGCAAGGTTTCAATCTCAAATTCATTCAGAGGCCATTATGAAAACAGCATCTACAAATCTTAAGAACTGGCACAGATCATATTTTGTATCGACAACGGCAGTGAATATACTACGGACATACCAGCAGATTCTGAAAATATTGGGAACAAACACCATCAATCTGCTCTTTTGACCTTGTACACAAAGCACTTTTATCCTTGCACTCTTCACATCCCTTTCTCTGTAACTCTCCCATCACATCTCCCCCCACCCCCAACACCCACACACCCATTCTTGTGGACACTATCTAATTAAACAGCATATCACACAGCAAGCTATTAACTGCAGACTGACTTACTGCCTTGGCTAAGAGGCTAAGTGCCTTCTGAAATCCATCTTACCATACCTCTGGCAGTATATATCAATCTATACTTAAAGCGGCAGGCAACCAAGCCACATCGGTGGCATCAGGATTGATGAAAAATAGATATGACAATGTGCTGGCATCATGCTTGCTGACACAGTAGTCATCTTCATGCAGTAGCAGGAAGACCACCCTATCTTGTGGTGTCCTTTATCCATGACATGCAGCATCAGAAGCGGAAAACATGGATATCATCTCTGCCTCTAGAGCGTGCGTTATGGATGAATGGACTCCTTCAAATGACCCCACTATATCAAAAAATAAAAGAGGAGTGAACCACAGTCTGGTCATAGTAGGACTACATTCATAGGGGATGTATCGGTAGAAGTATTGAAGCTGTAGATTACCGGCTCCACCAATATATGGGGCACTGCATCAACAGCATAGTTGCAACGAGCGAACCAAATTCGTTCTCGAATGCCAATCAAATATGGATTTTCTGGATCAATTAAGTGTCAACGTTGTTGGTGGTTTATTATAACTTTTCAAAGTTTTTGGAAATACGATGGAGCAAGAATCCAGTGAGATTTAAACCTTTGTTACCTCCGCCACCGAAGGTGAAGGAGGTTATGTTTTCAACCCTTTCTGTCTGTTTGTCTGTCTGTTAGTTTGTCTGTGTATAGGATCTCTCAAAAAGTTGTGCACGGATCCAGATCAAATTTGTGTACAGATTGGGTGTGCGACAAGGATGAACTGATTAGATTTTGGTGAAGATCTGGATCCGGATCCGACGACTAGAATTTTTTAAGTGATTCTTCACCATTGAGAGATAGGGCTAAACCGATATATAGTACGATATCTCAAAAAGTTGTTGACGGATTTTGGTGAAGATCCGGATACGGATCCGACTACTGGAATTTTCAAAAGTGATTTTTCACCATTGAGAGGAGGAGGATTGGAACCATACTCTATGCAGAGCGTTGGTGTTGCTTAAGCAGTCTCCTTGGCTAATGGGCACAATCCTGGACGGGTCGCCACTCCGACACAAGATACCAGCATGCTGGCACTCATTTTGCCAACCTCAGAAGGATGACAGGCCGTGTTAACCCCACCTGGTATTAATTCAACAGCTGAGCAGGATTTGAACTCAGGACGCTAGGATCCAAAGCCTGCCACTCCTAACCATTAAGCCAACACCAAGCATACCATCGAGAGATAGGGCTAAACATTATATATCGCATGATATCTCAAAAAGTTGTGGACGGTTGGTGGACAAGTTGGGTGTTGGATGTATCGCAAGGACGAAATGATTTTATTTTGGTGAAGATCCGAATCAGGATCTGGATACGATAATTATTTAATTTTTCAAGTGATTCTTCAGCATTGAGAGATGCGGCCAAAAACGATACCGTACTGTATAGCATGATATTTGAAAAATGTCATGGGCCTGATATGTTCTCGTGGATCAGGCATTACGTGGTGGAAGTATGAACTCTACCAAGTGCCCTTCTAGTTCTTCATACTTTCTGCCTGCTCCATGATTCCCGTCCACTCATTTAACCCGATTGCACTTCATGCCTCATAACAGAGATGTTTTAGACCTCATCAGGATTCCTCATAAATACCCAACCAGCATTATGCTGTAAGAAAGCAAGAACGAGGACGCAAGCCACAACCAATAGATAATTATAAGTCACCTCCTTGCTCTATTGAACAAGCTTCCTGGTGAAATCAGTGACTATTAGGCATTGGAAAAGGAAATATAACTGTGTGATACTACAATTAGACTGTTAATGCAAATTGCTGGTGTGGTGAGGAGCAGGCAAAGCTCAAACTGTCCAAATCGCTAGGCAGCAGTAAAATCCATTAGCACGACAAGCATGTGACAAGGGTGCTCCGAGCACTCAGCAAGGCCTGTATCCACCTCTTCAAAGGGAGCAATCTAAATAATAGTCACAAAATTTGCACTCTGCTGTTGAGAGAAGCTTGCGACGCCACTCCCTATGCCAAGGCGCGATTCAAAGAAAACATAAATTACAAAATGTGCTCGTTACGTGGATCCACCTTTCAAGGCATGCCAAGGCTCCATCCATTGTGGTGTCACCAAGAGCAGCCTTTCAATTGTGACAGGCCTGTCATTACGCGAGAAATGGCTTTGACCCAGGCAACCCACAGCCGAGGAGAGTTCTGCACAAAAGGAACCGCTTTGGAGGGCAACCCCCCATGCATTCAGCCTCGGGCATCCCTGCAACATGGAAATCTACGCAGAATCCAGTGGGACGAAGCACAGAAAGAGGTTTCTCCATTTGGCCGCTTTTGCTCATCGCCTGCCATGAGTCACCCATGCACGGCTGACGAATTGATGCTTTGGTGCTAAATTCACATCTCCTATTAATATTTAATTTGTCATCATTCTTAGAAGCTGTTCTGCTCATTAATTTCCATTCTGAGCAAAAGCAGACCTGCCGTGATGCTGCTCTTGGTCCACTGAGAGAAATGACCATATGTGCATGACGTCCACTTCCCTATGGGTTATTCAATCTGCCCACAGATCCCTCCAATCTCCTTTATGAATCAAACATCATCTGTGGCCTATTCTGCACCAAGAGCCTGCACGGTTCAAGCACCATACAACAAACTCCTTATGTGATGGAAGGCTAATAGCCTTTTGTGCAAGCCAGGAAAACCGCAGCTCAACTCTGTTCCATCATGACTTAAGCTTGCCTAAGCCGAATGTTTTAAAGGCCTGAGCAGACTGAAAAGCAGCTTTCTTTCAGGCTACTTCATACAGGCCTACCAGTGGTTCAATCTCCTGGTGTCCTCCTGTAAAGCAGAGGATTAAATTGGACCTTCAGCTTAATGTGACAATCCCATTGAGTTTGACACCTTAAATACCAACAACTATTATAGGATCAAGGTCTGTGACCTTCAATGACAAATATTGGCTTTACCTCCTTCAAAAGCTTCTCTCTAATTGAGCTCGGAGTTACTGTGCATTAGTCGATTCAGTTCAAAACAATTCTTTCCAACTATGGAGGTCTGCCTCAAAATGAACAAGTTCAATTAAGGACAGAATGTTTCTAATACCTGCTATGAGGACAAATTCTACTCATGTGGAAATTGCATTTTCACCATTTTTTGTTTCAACTTCAACAAGAGGAATTTCATTCCAG
The DNA here is from genome assembly GCA_035128595.1 of Eptatretus atami. Taxonomy (NCBI): domain Eukaryota; kingdom Metazoa; phylum Chordata; class Myxini; order Myxiniformes; family Myxinidae; genus Eptatretus; species Eptatretus atami. The sequence continues at coordinate 79,625,078 of CM068953.1, read as the reverse complement.
AGGCAGCTTGTAATGTCCTGGTATAATTAGGCAAAATATGAAATGGGATGAATAAAAAAAGATTAATGATTCATCTAGTTTGAATCAAATTGATGTCGAGTGAAGCTAGAGCTGAAAAGATAGATCTTGAAATTATTTTTTAGAAGTACATTGTCAATGTTATGGATCCCAAGGCACGGTACTGATAAAATCTACACTAATAAATGTCAATGCGTGCGTGTGTGTGCATGCGTGCGTGCGTGCGTGAGTGCGTGTGTGTGTGTGTGTTTCCTCTGTAACTGCAAAACCATAAAATCTATCAGCCTGAAACTTTGCATGCATACTAAGAAAGCTCGAAGGAAATGCATGACTGAAAATTGGGTGTTGGGGTTAAATAAAACACCCCTTTTGAAAATAATTAACGGCCTTACATATTTATTTCCTTTCTCAGGCATATCCTCAGTCACCACTCTCTATGGGGTCTTAAGGCATATCCTGGGTAACCTCGCTGGGGTCTGAAGCCGCCATGTTTTTTGGCCTGCTCAACCCTGCCTTGACTTGGAACAGGCCGCAACAATTTATTCACGATAAAGTTTTTTTTTCCACTTTCCTCACTCATTTTTGACTTTATTCCTTTCACTTACAGTCATGAATTTAATTTAATTTCCATGATCCTTGATGGATGAAAACGGTGAACTGACCATCATTAATGGCTTTATTTTGGTTCTGGTGAACATGCCAATAAAGCTTTCCTATCAGGTAGTGGTGCAACATTATTGGCAACTCGCAGAGTACTCACCCACCCTGTGCGTGGGTGGAGTTTGTGCATTACTTGTTTAAGAAAGTACATTCTTTATATTGCAAGAAGACTCAAGAAATGTTTGTGAGGTGGGCATCTAAAGGGGTCTGATGGGTCATCTAAAGGGTCTTTGGGTCTAAGGGCTGCAAGGTCAAAAGGGTCTAAGGGGTATAAAAGGTATCAAGGGGTCAAAAGGATCAACAGATCATCCACATCCCCCAATCCAATAGTAGTTAGGGTGTATTAAAGGGTCTCAAGTCGTCAAAAGGTCTAAAGGGTGTCAGGGATCTAAATTGTCAAAAATATCTAAAGTGAGTCTAAGAATTCCAATGGGTCTAAATGTTCTTAACAGGTCAAGAAGGGGTCCAAAATTATCTAAAAATGATATTTATTAGACTTTTTCATTTTTGCTGTTCTATGATATAGAAAATGAAATAGCATGCAATCCGGTTGCTCGTTGGATTTCCAATGAAAGGGAGACAATTCAAATTTGGCTCATACATGCGTATTTGGAGTTTCCCATCCGATCTACCGATGGACCTTGGTGTTGGATTAATAACTGGACAAAGTGATGGAATTGGTCCGCCACAATGGAAAATAATCCAAATAATAACACCGATGAGAAATGCCCCCCCCCCCACCGCCCAAAAAAATAATAATAATAAAACAAAATTTTGAAAAATTTTTGAAAAATATTTTGTGAAAAACCTAAGTAGGGACCCTCTGAGTATACACTGAAAATTTGGTGTCAATTGGCCCAAGGGTTTCAGAGTAGCTAACAGACATAACGACATGCAAACACATTTACACTTTTTAAATACTATATCCATCCATCCATCCATTGGGACCATACTCTGTGCAGAGCATTGGTGCTGCCGAAGCAGTCTCCATGGCTATTCGGCACAATCCTGGACAGGTAACCACTCCGACACAGGATACCAACAAGCTGGCACTCATTTTGCCGACATCGGAAGGACGACAGGCAGAGTCAACCCCGCCTGGTATTAATTCAACAGCAGAGTGGGATTTGAACTCAGGATCCTCGGATCCCAAGCCCATCACCCGAACCATTAAGCTAACACCAGGGAAATACTATATATGTGTCTGCAATGTCTGTCCCGTCCTGTATCGTCACTGAACTACTCCCTCAAACTTTTGTGAAATTGTATCAAACTTTCACGTTGCACGTACCTCTCCCATGTGGATGTCCGAAGAGTATTTTTTATTTTTTTGAATTTTTTTTTTTAACTTAAATCTTCAACTTCAATTGCTTATACAAATGTAATTAATTATGTATATTGTAATTAAATTTGCAAAATAAATGTTTGAATTCTTCTTGGTGTAAATCATGACAGCACGGCAACTCACGTACTTATCCTCAGGTAAAACAAGCCTATCTCAAGCGACGTGTGGTGAGGTGCTTTGAATTGCACAGCAGAAGTTGTTTTGAATTCCGTGTACGTGAGGTTTTTTAATAACGTGGCAGTGAAGAGGTGGTGAGTTTTCAATAACATGGTGGTGAGGAGTTTTCAATAACGTGGCGGTGAGGAGTTTTCAATAACGTGGTGGTGAGGAATTTTCAATAACGTGGTGGTGAGGAGTTTTCAATACACGCGGTTGTGAGGAGTTTTCAATAACGTGGCGTGAGGAATTTTCAATAATGTGGGGGTGAGGGGTTTTCAATAACGTGTGGTGAGGAGTTTTCAATAACGTGGCGGTGAGGAATTTTCTATAACGTGGCAGTGAGGGGTTTCAATAATGTGGGGGTGAGGGTTTCCATAACGTGGTGGTGAGGAGTTTTCAATAACGTGGTGGTGAGGAATTTTCAATAACGTGGTGGTGAGGAGTTTTCAATAACGCGGTTGTGAGGAGTTTTCAATAACGTGGCGGTGAGGAATTTTCATAACGTGGTGGTGAGGATTTTCAATAACGTGGTGGTGAGGAGTTTTCAATAACGTGTGGTGAGGAATTTTCAATAACGTGGTGGTGAGGAGTTTTCAAAAACGTGGTTGTGAGGAGTTTTCAATAACGTGGCAGTGAGGAATTTTCTATAACGTGGCAGTGAGGGGTTTTCAATAATGTGGGGTGAGGGGTTTTCACTAACGTGACGATGAGGAGTTTTCAATACGTGGCGGGTAAGGAGTTTTGAATTACATGGTGGTGTTTGTCCCAATATAGTGATGATGTGTGGTGAGGCGAGCATAGTGTGCCAATCCGTGCTAATACTACATATATATATATATATATATATATATATATAATATATATATATATATATATATATATATATATATATACACAACTGTCAAAAGTTTTAGAACACCCCATTTTCAGTTTTTACTGAAATTTCAGCAGTTCAAGTCCAGTGGATAACCTGAAATGGTACAAAGCTAAGGGTAAAGTGCCAAGGTTAAAAAAAAGTTTAGGTTACGAAAAACTGAAAAATAATGTAAATTTCAGAGTTGTTAAAAAGGTCCTTTTCAGGGAACAGTAATGGGTTAGCAACTGCAGCTGTTCTGCAGCATTGGAGGTGAATTAAGCCTTGAAAGTTGATGCAAACAATTCCTACAGGTATCCCAACTTTTGTTGATTAGTTACAAACCTCTGTCTGTACAAAAGCAGTGTTGGAACAGACTGTGTTGCTTCACCCTCTGAAGCATTATGTGGACAATATTGCACTGCAGGATAGTATATTGCTATCATAATGGCGAGAAAAACACAATTAACAAAGGAAGACAGACAGACCATTTAACCCTTAAAAGTGTAGGTCTTTCCTTCAGAGAAATTGCAAATAAGCAAATGTGTCAGTGAGTCCAGTTTCCTACATCATCAAAAGGCACTTGGAAACTGAGGAAACTCTGATAGAAAGAGGTCTGGCAGACCCAAAGCCACAACACAATCAGAAGACAAGTTTCTGGCGTCACAAGCTTGCGTGATCGGCGGCTCACAGGACAGCAGCTTCAAGCACAGCTTAACACTGGTCGAAGTAAGGAAGTCTCAGTTTCGACTGTGAAGAGAAGACTTCAAGCTGCAGGTTTGAGAGGTTGAATGGCAGTAAGAAAGCCTTTGCTAAGATGGCAAAATAAAGAAAAGAGGCTTGCCTGGGCCATGAAGCACCACCAGTGGATGACTGAAAACTGGAAGAATGTCTTATGGACCGCTGAACAAAATTTGGTTCAAAAAATTCTTCTGTTCATCACGCAGGTTTTTTGTACGCTGTCGAGTAGGCGAAAGGAGGATTCCTCAGTGAGTGACACCAACTGTCAAACATGGAGAAGGAAGCGTGATGAATCTGGGGCTCTTTTCTGGATCCAAGTCGGCGACTTGCACAGAGTGACTGGACCCTGAATCAAAAGGACAACCACAGCATTTTGCAGCACCATGCAATACCCCTGGTCTACGCCTAGTTGGACAGGGGTTCATCCTACAGCAAGATAACGACCCAAAACAACCTCAGGCTATGTCAGAACTACCTATAGAAGAAAGAACAAGCCGGTAGGCTTCAAATCATGGAATGGCCAGCACAGTCTCCAGACTTAAACCCCATCGACTGGTTTGGGATGACTGGACAGAAGGGTGAAAGCAAAGCAACCTCAAGTCAACACATTTGTGGGAATTTGCAACAGTGTTGGGAAGAACTTTCCGAACAATATTTGATTTCCATTGTAGAAATAATGCCACGAGTATGTTCGGCTGTTATATCTGCAAAAGGTGGCGACTTTGATGAGTCAAAAATTTAGATTAAATTTGTTCAACAAAACGATTACATGATTTATTTTTTCATCTGCAATTGTTTATTTGTTCTGTGCTTTAATTTCAGAGTACATTGAAACATTAAAATGCTTAAATTTCAGTAAAAACTGGAAAAATGGGGGTGTTCTAAAACTTTTGACCGGTGTGTATATATATATATATATATATATATATATATATATATATATATATATATATATAACACACTGTACATATATAGTACTCTGGAAGCACCCACTCCCTTTGGGACCATCAGGGGGTCATGTCATTACCTTTTTATTATATTAATAACATAGCAGTGTTGACCGACACGAATCTTCACGAAAACAATATTCCATTATATTTTTAACATTGTCCTCTTAAAACTATTTTAAATAGGTTAATTTTTGTTGAATAAACATGTATTTTTATTTATACTTCTGTGTTAAGACTTAGATCTTAATGATCAACCCTTGAAGGTGGGGGAAAATGTTTTGTTGAATGTTTTTTTGACTTCATTTTTCCGCATCTTGTAATCAAACAGACGACCAAATACTGTGTTGGAGTCATCAGAAGGAACCTGGATAGGATTCGGGTTTCAGCCGCTCCTCCACAACCCTCAAACCCATCCAGGCGCAGCCAAGTGAGTGTTAATTAAGCCGTTTTACCAATTTTCTAAATTTTCTCTGAGAGTGGAGTGCTGGCGCTTAGATATAAGAGCATCCTTTTTGCACCATAAATTGAAGAGAAAAGGTTGAAGGCTCTTACAGAAAGCTGTCTGCCCAAGCAAACATCAATAAGTCATTTCAATTTCACACTCGTCCAAAGCATCTACATATTTTGTAAGGAAAAATTGAATTATCGATTCCCTCTACCTCATATATCCCCGATCAACAACCCTCAACCCTTCCGATTATCCACCTCTTTCTTTATTCCTACCTTCTTCCTAACTCCCTCTCCCCACCCCCTCCAACATCCCTGTTAGTGCCGCAGTCTCATCTTCCTTTTGTTGTTTCCATTTTCTTTTCTGGACTATCCATCTATCCGTCACTTTGCACATGTAATGCGTAGATGGCCTGTTATATTTTCCAAATTGCAATATCTCTTTAAACTGTAATCCACAAATATCATAGTATTCTTATCATATTCTTGAACTATAAAGGAGAATGAAGTAGATTCAGAATGTGAGACAGCAGCTGCATGATAAACACAGTAATTGATTGAGGAACTATATTAAAAAATACAAGATTTAAATATATTAAAATGTGACAGCTCAAAGTAAATGTTTCTTTTTTTAGTTTCATAGTAAAGATCTATTGTTCTGTGAAGAGAGCAAGGTAAATGACCATGGCCTTCATCAAGCATTGCATACTTGAGTAGTTTTGTCTGCTCCTGATTGTAAAGTTCCTTTGCAATCAAGTAGTCAATGAGCTATCGTATTCGAGTTCTTCACTTGCCTCTTGTTACGTCTAGTCTTCAAGGTGTTTAAATTTACAGCATTTTTCAAAGCATTTCCTGCTTTCTCATATTACGTGTACAAATGTTGTTGAACGTTAAGTTTTAAGTGCATCACCTAGCATGATTAAAATGCTCCAACAAAATGGACGGTTAGGGTGTAAGGAGTACTTGTGTTTACGTCCACTATCGCACTGGCACCACCGTGACCGATGCCTCACTTTCTAGTGGATGCTGAGACTGAGGCAAGACCATCATACGTCAGCATGGAAAGAGACAGAAACAGTAATCGGGCCATGATGTATCGCCATACTATGATGTACGCAGGCCACAATACATTGGCAAGCCACCCATTGGATGGTGTGCCTGTGCAGAAAATCCATTAACTTAATCATGGTGCATGTGTGCATGTGGACAATGACGAGTCGCAGACAAAAACTTCATACATAAAAACGGATTTCCTGTATCGATGTACAAGTGATGGTAATGGCATCTGCCACCCAACATTTTCTGGGTGATGTAGACAAGGATCTTTCATACGGCTCCAGCATTGTCGGAGGAGGGAGAAATCATAGGCCATCCCTTGAGACATGGCATCCCTTACTTACATCATACTTCTGAGGTGTTTGGTAAAACTATCTGATCGTAAATTATCGTCTGATGAGAAACATCTATGTCCTTTGGAGGGTTCTTTAAGTAAGCTGCTTCAATTTTGATATTATCTCCCAAAAACACTCGTGACTGTTGTACACTGTTCCTTCGGGTGGAGTCCAGGTGACCGACATGCGGAGGTCTCTCTCATATGCATTCGAGTTTAGATACCACGATGCGTTAAATGTAAATTTCCTTTTTGGGTCTGAGTAGGGTTGACCAACTTTCCTTATTAGGATTCTTCTGGAATTATAGCGATCTTTGATTCCTCATTGGGGACTAAACATATGTGAGGGGAAGAGTGGAAAGAGTATAAAGTGTGGAATAATGACATTGAAAAAGGAAGAGTTTTATCGATGCAAAATCTCGGCTCATGGAAGAGCGAAGAGAAAGAGTGCAAAAAGGCAACACACTGACAGTAGGAAGAGACACAACACAACAAACAGGGGAAATAATAAACAGGAAGGGACAGAGAAAGAGTGAAAGACACACATACACACACATGGGAGGAGAAGCATTTTTGGGTATGGATGGAGGATGACCTGAGATGGTGGTTCACTGCTTTCTTGAAGTTCTGAAGGAAAGTTTGATTGAACATTATCCACAAGGCATTTGCACAAATGAGACAATAGAGGAACAAAAGAGTGGAGTTCGGCAGAAATTCGGGATTTTGAAGCTTTAACGAGAAGGTGAATGCTGGAAGAGCACATGCATCCTGGAGTTGCTGGGGAGGGTCAGATGTATGTCTGTAGCAGCAGAGGGAACTGGAATGGAGGAGAGGCAGCAAAAGAAAAAAAACTAGAAAGGCCACCGACCTGTCCTGTATTGTGACAGTAATATTCCAGAGATGTGGAAAATGAGGAACAAGATATTTGGTAAGTTATGGAAGTGTCAGAGGAGAAGGTAGTTCCAAGAAAGGAGTAAGGAGTGGGAGGATTAAGACATGTAATGGGGCTGATAGGGAGGACAAAAGAATAGGGCAAATTCCAAAAGAGTGAGCAAAATTAGCCAGATTTCAGATTATAGCAAGTTAAAAATGGTGGGGAAAAATAAAAGTCCAGTGGCCAATTGCAGAATAATACATTCTAGCACAAACTAAGCAGGTGAGTTGAGTGTAAATATACGCTTGACAGAATGGAACCGCCAACCTCCAAGAATCGGAGCATACACTCTCAGTCAAACCCCAATCTTACCGAGTCTGGTGAAAGCTAATAAAGAGATTTTTTTTTAATGAGAGGCAATTGGTTATTTGTACAAATTATATTGAATCATTGTTTCAAGATATGCAAGCTTTTTTCAGATGCATAGTGCTACAATTAATTACAAGATCATGCCGATAGCATGGAATCGTTGCTTGGTATATGCTTTAAAATAACACACCCACAGATGGTTACATGTTTTCCTCTGAGAGATGGTATGGTCATCATGTGCATTAGTTATCAGAAGGAGTCACAGACATAAAATGAAAACCGTAACATCATAAAAACAACAGAAAAATGTTGCATACAAATTGGGACAGTAAGGAAACATGCAGTGTTATTAATTCACAAATGTATACTCAGTTTTAACAGTGTAAATCTGATTGACATTGCACCAAATGTTGGTAGATATTTCAAGCATACGATTACAACTTTGCACTTTTATAACTTTTGATGTATCCATGATATGAACAAACTGAAAATGGCATATTAAAGCACAATTCGTTAAGTTTTGTTAATGGTCATGTTGTTATTAATGTTGTTAACGCTGTTGTGGAAGACACAATTCTCCTGGGTTTCTCGACGCATTGACATTTTCTGATGATGCAAATTCTACATCAGTGTTAAAGTCAACCACTACAATGACCACATTTTGGGGACAGAAAAACCTCAGGAAGTCTGGCAACAATGAAGAGACTCACCACAAATCAATGTCTTGTGTTCTCTCACGGAGTCACGCATCATTGGTCCTTTCTTTTTTTGGAAGAAGCAACAGTCAATGGTGAACGTTACTTTGCAGTGTTGTGGAATTTCTTTGTTCCCAAATTCCGATGATTAAATCTTTCACATATCAGCTTGTGATAGCAAGACTAGGCTCCCAGCCATTATGCTGAGGACGTGCGACGGTTCTTGAATGATGTCTTCCCAGAAAAGTGGATCGGAAGACGTGGACCAATTGCTTGGCCAACTCGTTCACCTGACCTGTCCCCATTGGACTACATTTTCTGGAGCGATGTGAAACTGTTGTTTATTCATCAAAAACACATTCTTCAGATGAACTTAATGCTATGATCACAAATGCAATTCATGAAATCACTCAACAGTAAGTGGAGAATGTTTTCAACAAGATGGAAAATTGGATTGAACGATGTATTACAAAAGATGGTGGTTATGTTGAAGCCTAAAAATTTGAACTGTATTGTGAAACAAACTATGGGAATTAGCTTCCATGCACCATTTATAGTTTGCTTCAATCATGTTTACATCAAAAATTATATAAGTACAAAATGCACAATTCTGGACACCACACATACAAACACACACACACACACACACACACACACACACACACACAACACAACACACACATATATATATATATATATATATATATATATATATATATATATATATGGAAACATGGGCGATTGATGACCACAGATTGACTTGTGAGGCCAGATTGTATTTGGGCAAACAAGTACCATCTGCCAGAGGAACACATTGTGTTACATCCACAAATTATGACCAGGAAGCGCCATTGATGTTATTAAGCAATCAGGGAATGTATCACTGCAAACCCAGAAGGGCATCCAGCAGTTCATGAATGTAAAGTCAAAAGCTTGCACCAAGTATATGAAAAGCAAAGCCAGCAACCTGGTTTTGCCCTTATTGGGGCTCATCGGGGCAACATATCATTATTTCATCGACTTGGTGACTTTTAAAGCTGTGTAGGCTTATATACTGGCTATTGTATCCGTCCATCCATCCATTGGGACCATACTCTGTGCAGAGCATTGGTGCAGCCTCAGCAGTCTCCTTGGCTATTGGGCACAATCCTGGACAGGACACAGCTCCAACACAGGATACCAGCAAGCTGGCACTCATTTTGTCGCCCTCGGAAGGACGACAGGCAGAGTCAAGCCCACCTGGTATTAATTCAACAGCTGAGTGGAATTTGAGCTCAGGATCCTGGATCCCATGCCCACCACCCTAACCATTAAGCCAACACCAGGCATGCTATTGCATGTATGTCTGTATCTATGTATGCATGTATACATATATATATATCCAACATCTCATCCAAAAATCATGGGTATAATATGGAGTTGATCCACCCCCACCCACCCCCCCCATGCCATAACAGCCTCCACGCTACTGAGAAGTTTTTTCACGGATGTTGGAACATTGCTGCGGGGATTTGCTTTCATTCAGTCACATGGCATTTGTGAGGTCTGGCACTGATGCTGGAATTAGATCTGAATCGCAGTTGGCGTTCCAATTCATCCCAAAGGTATTCGATGGGATTGAGGTCAGGGCTCTGTGCAGCCGGTCAAGTTCTTCCACATCGCCCTAGACAAACCATTTATGTATGGACCTCCTTTGTGCATGGGGAATTGTCCTGCTGAAATAGGAAAGGGCATTATATATATATATATATATATATATATAAAAATATATTATATGTATATACTATATATATATATTATGTGTATATAATATATATTATAATATATATTGTATATACATTTTTATATATATTATCACATATATTCTATATATATATATATATATATAAAGTTGAAAGTGTGTCTGTCTGTGTGTCTGTGTGTTGTTTGTCTGTGACGATGCACGCGAAAAGTACTGGACTGATCCTCACCAAACTTCACATGCTGACAGAACATGTAACCGGGAGTGTTCCGATGTAAAAGAATTGTACTTCCGACTTGCGGTTTCCGCAATTATGACGTCATCACCTGATTTCGTAACGTTAATTTTTCAAGTTCAGCCGATGACATGGCCAACGCCATTTGCAATAGAATGAAAAAATAATGCTACAGTCAATTGAAGACAATGACTTCCGACTTCCCGGTTTCCGAATTATGACGTCATCACCTGATTGCGTAACGTTAATTTTTAAAGTTCAGCCGATTGACATGGACCAACGGAATTTGCTAGAGAATGAGAATTAATTAAGTCGCAAATGATACATGAAACCAGCCTCACATTGTGAGCATTATGGTTTTTTATCTGATGCGGCAATAAATCTTAACATTTTTGATCTCTGAGTCTTCTGCATATAAAACATGGCGGGGAAAATATATATTATAGTGGTGATGAAAAAAAAATATAATTGGCAGACTCTACAATTTTACAATTAACTGTGAACTATACTTCTTCAGACCCGCCGTCATCCAGGGATTCCTGTGCGGAGCACGGGTATCCCTGCTAGATTAAAATATAAAACATTGTACTAAATATAATACGGACGAACGACCTGTCCAGGATTGTGCCCAATAGCCAAGGAGACTGCTTAAGCAGCACCAATGCTCTACACAGAGTCTGGTCCCAATGGATGGATGGATGGATATTATAATATATATATTATTATATATATATATATATAATATTATTTTTACATTATATATATTATCATAATGTATGTTATGTGTATATATATATATGTATACGTATACATGATATATATATATATATATATATATATATATATATATATTATATATATTACATTATAGCTCTTTCTAACCACTGACTGACTCACTTACTGACTGATATTAAAGATCGGTACCTTCCGAGTGACGTAGATAGATGAAATATTGCGTGCCGATGGATGTCGAAGCCAGTATAATGGAAAACTTCACAGAATCATCAAACACCATCCACAAATGAAAATATAAATAAAAAGTGGTGCCAGGCACAACAAATCCCGCCCATTTAAGGCATAAGTTATTTGGGGATCAATTTAAATTTGATACATCCTTAACCTGAATTGTGCTTCTAAGGAAGAGAATAAGGAATGTTTTAGTCTTAGTTTGAAGTCAATTAAACAATTTTTGACGAAGTTATGACCGTAAAATGATTTTGATCTTTTCGTGACCTTGACCTTGACCTTTGATCCAATTGGACCCAAAAGTTTAATGGGGTCGTCCAAGGTTCATTGCCCACCTGTGGATTAAATTTGATAGTGTTTGCTAAGACGTTTTGCCGTAAAGTTGATAACAGACAGACAAAAAACCGGACGATTACAAATCTCCGCTCCTCCCTCCGGGGGCGGGTAACAAATAAATAATAAATGAAAAATAAATGCACCTGAGTGACCCCAAACAATGGGGGAAGCATTGTATTTCTGTGCCGATGAAGCTGATACCCAGGAAAGAAAAAAAAAATCACAGAACTGTTGAAAGTCCTTCAATGAGAATATAAATAAAGAAATAAATCAACTAAAATAAATAAATGAAAATCAAATGCAGGTGGAGCGACCCGAGACAATGAGGAAGCACGGTTATTATGCCTACACAATGGGTAAGCACACCCCGTTATATGTATATGTATATATATATATATATATATATATATATATATATATAGATACATATACATATACATACATACACACACACACACACACACACACACACACACACACACACACACACACACACACCTCACTTAGCATTGTAGATGGGTTCCAGAAGAACACAATGTTAAGCGAAGCTGTTGTTAAGCGGGGTCTAATTTTCATAACTTGCATGTATTAATGGGGGATGTGTTTTCTCGACATTATAATTGCAATTATAAATTCCATTCGCATCGTCAATAGCATAATGCGGATTAATATGCAGTATACAGATGCTAAAATAATACATCCTGAAAAACATTCCACAGGTCATAAATAAATGAACAAAAACAAAGTTAATTTAACACCCCTTAGTCTTATCTTGAAGCTAATGTCGGTCGTGTTGATGCCACTGAATGCCTTTGCTCCAATGTGGTATCGGGGGTTGGGAGGATGCCTCGGGTGAGGGAGAGGTAGTGGGGTTATCCTATTCACCTTCAGGGTCTGGTGCAGGTTCAGGCTATTTTCTCTTGAAGAATGAGTTGAGAGAAATTTATCTGGTCATCTTCTTCTTCTCCTTGTGGAGCTCATTGGAGCATGAAAAAGCATTAAACGCCATTCTTTTCACTGCAGTGCTCTGCTCCAAGTCAGGATAATTTTTATACGTAAGATCTAGAGCCTCTAACTTTATTCAGAATGTTTGAAAGAATTTTACATGTTAAAATCCTCTCTGATTGGTCCTCTTCTGTTGCTTCTTCAGCCCATTATTGGTCGAGCTTGAGGAGGTCCTCATTGGTCAAACTCGCCCCATGAGAGTTCGGCAACTCCTCGACATCTCCTGCAGTGACCATGGAATCCTACTTCATTGGCCATCTCGGCAATTTCAATGTGCTGTGTGGGTAGCTCTGGTTCGAATCCCATGAAGTCTTGATGCACTGTGGCCAAACCTTCCTCCAAACACCATTAATGCAGTGGTCTGTGACTTCTCTCCAGGCCTCAGTGATGTTTTCAATAGCTTTCATGATGTTAAAAGACTGCCAGAAGCTTCGAATTGATTGGTTGTCTTTGCCATCGATGTCACGGATTAGCTGAGAAAAGGTGCGTCGCAGGTAGTAAGCTTTGTATGCTGCGATGGCACCCTGATCCATCGGCTGTAGGAGAGAAGTTGTGTTTGGAGTAAGAAACACAATTTCAACGTTGATGCCAGTTGATGAGGAGTCGAGGTCGACTGAGTGACCAGGTGAATTGTCCAACAGTAACAGCACTTTCTTTTCAAAGATATGTTTTTCACAATAAGTTTTCACTGCGAGACAAAAATCATGGACAAACCAGGTCTGAAACATGTCCCTGGTCATCCAAGCCTTGCGGTTTGACAGGCAGAGTAGTCTTGTAGGAACCCTTCATTGCTCGTGGTGTTTTGGAATGGCAAACGAGCAAGGGCTTCCATTTAAAATCTCCTGCCACATTGCCTCCAAGCAAGAGTGTAAAGGGATCTTTGGCAGCCTTAAATCCCGAAGCACTCTTTTCTTCATTTGCAATAATGGTGCGGGATGGCATCCGCTTCCAGAAAAGCCCCGTTTCATATCCGTTGAAAACAATGTGTGTGGGGTAATTGCAGCATTCTGTTATCGCCTGCAGGTTGGTAGAGAACAAGTCCGCTGCCTGCATGTCAGAACTCGCAGTCTCACCAGTAATCTTAACACTTTGCAGGTTTCTGCGATGCTTAAAACGCTCGAACCAACCTCGGCTCACTGTAAAATTCTCCACCGTCGAATTGTCGCCTTGTTGTTGTTTTTATTTTTCAAACAAACTTTTTGCCTTTTCCATAATAACCAGCTGGCTCAGGGGGGCATATTCCACTCATTTTGGTCCTCAATCCACACAGACAACAGTCTCTCCATTCGCTCCATCGCACTGCTTCTACAACGTGGCACCTTGGTTGCAGTCAAAGGCGTCACATTTTGGCCACGAGCTCTAATTTTGTCCGCAAGTTAAAAAATCGTTCTCTCTGTGGTCGGAGCAAGTGCCATATCACGTGCAATATCCACGTCCCGATCACCTGAATTAAAGGGCCTTATCAACTTCATTTTTTGCTCGTGTTATGCTTTTACGAGACACTTTGCTTTCAGATGCAACATTACCATTAGCTGGGCGTTTTTACGCTATATTTAACACTGCAATCATTTTGTAACAGAAAAAAGCAAGTAAGATAACGCTATGACACAGCGGGGGGTGGCGGGAGATGATCGGAAATAGTGCGCCGGATGTAGCGTCACTCGAATGGTGTGATGCGGTATCTTTTTAGTATTATTTTGCATTGCATGATGCGTTTGTGTCGCTGAGATGTGTTTGCTTTACTTAGTTGTATTTGTGCACCTTTTTTTTGTTAGCATTTTCGTAAAAGTCAATTGTTAAGTATCCCAGAAGTAACATTCCTGAAAAGTGTATCTTGCCCCGAGAGTTGGATCCACTGCTTTGCATATTCATTATAAAAATATGACTTGAGGGTACCGACAACAAGTAATTTGATTTGCATTGCAGATACTTCAGCCCGTAGGCTGTGTGGTGCATGTAAAACTTGAGATATACAATTTGAAAGCATTCATGATGCTTGTCTGAAAAACATGTTTATACTGTATGCAGTAATGTATTTCAAACGACGCTACAATGAAATGACGTTAATCGGGGCGACTTTAAGCGGGGTCTTACTGTATAAAGCTCTTTCTAACCACTGATTGACTGATATTAAAGATCGGTACCTTCTGGGTGATGTAGAAAGCTGAAATATTGTGGGCCAATGGACATCGAAGCCAGTACACCAGGATAAAAAAAGAAATCACAGAATCATCAGACAACATCCATAAATGAAAATATAAATCAATGAAAAAAAAATGAAAAAAAATGCAGGTGAGCGACCTGAGACAATGAGTAGGCAAGGTAATTTTGTGTGTCGACAGACATCGAAGCCATTACACCAGGAAAAATCACAGAACCATCAGGAAGCATCTGTAAATGAAAATATAAATAGATGAAAATAAATAAATGAAAAATCAAATGCAGGTGAGCGACCTGAGACAATGAGTAAGCACGGTTTATGTAAGCATACACAATGTGTTAGCATACCCTGCCAATATATAAATAAATATATATTATATGTAAAAAAAATATAGATATATGAATAGGTACACCACATGACCAAAAGTATGTGGACACCACCTTCTAAGTAGTGGATTTGGCTATTTCAGTCACACTCATTGCTGGCAGGAGTGTAAAATCAAGCACACAGCCATGCAATCTCCATCGACAAACATTGGCAGCAGAATGGGCCGTACTGAAGAGCTCAGTGACTTTCAACGTGGCACCGTCACAGGATGCCACCTTTCCAACAAGACAGTTCATCAAATTTCTGCCCTGCAAGAGCTGCCCCGGTCAACTGCAAGTGCTGTTATTGCAACGTGGAAACGCCAAGGAGCAACAACAGCTCAGCTGCAAAGTGGTAGGCTACAAAAGCTCACAGAACGGGACAGGCGAGCGCTGAAGCACGTAGCGCTGAAAAATTGTCTGTCGGCAGTTGCAACACTCACGACAGAGTTCCAAACTGACTCTGGAAGCAATGTCAGCACAAGCACTGTTCATAGAGAGCTCCATGAAATGGGATTGTATGGCCGAGCAGCCACACACAAGCTTAAGATCACCATGCGCAATGCCAAGCGTCAGCTGGAATGATGTAAAGCTCACCACCATTGGACTCTGGAGCAGTGGAAATATGTTCTCTGGGGGGGATGAATCACACTTCACCATCTGGCAGTCTCATGCACAAAGCTGGGTTTGGCAGATGCCAGGAGAATGCTACCTGCCCAAATGCATCGTGCCAACTGTAAAGTTTGGCGGAGTAGGAATAATGCTTTGGGGCTGTTTTTCATGGTTTGGGCTCAGCCCCTTAGTTCCAGTGAAGGGAAAACTTAATGCTACAGCATACAATGACATTCCAGACGATACTTTGCTTCCAACGTTGTGGCAAAAGTTTGAGGAAGGCCCTTTCCTATTTCAGCAGGACAATTCACCCATGCACAAATCGAGGTACATACAGAAATGGTTTGTCTAGATCGATGTGGAAGAACTTGACCGGCCTGCACAGAGCCCTGACCTCAACCCCATTGAATACCTTTGGGATGAATTGGAAAGCCAACTGCGAGCCAGATCTAATTGCCGAACATCAGTGCCAGAACATGATTATTTTTTTCTGCAATTGTTTTATTTGTTCTGTGCTTTAATTTCAGAGTACATTGAAACATTAAAATGCTTAAATTTCAGTAAAAAACTGGAAAAATGGGGGTGTTCTAAAACTTTTGACCGGTGGTGTATATATTATATATATATATATATATATATATATATATATATATATATATATATAACACACTGTACATTATATAGTACTCTGGAAGCACCCACTCCTTGGGAACATCAGGGGGTCATGTCATTACCTTATTATTATTAATAACATAGCCAGTGTTGACCGACACGAATCTTCACGAAACAAGTATTCCATTATATTTTACATTGTTCCTCTTAAACTATTTTAAATAGGTTAATTTTTGTTGAATAAAAATGTATTTTTAATTTTAACTTCTGTGTTAAGCTATAGATCTTAATGATCACACCTTGAACGGTGGGGGAAAATGTTTTTGTTGAATGTTTTTGACTTCATTTTTCCGCATCTTGTTAATCAAACAGCAGACCAAATACTATATTGGAGTCATTCGAAGAACCCAAATAAGCAAAGAACAAGTTGGAGCCTCAGCGGAACCTGGATAGGATTCGGGTTTCAGCCGCTCCTCCACAACCCTCAAACCCATCCAGGCCAGCCAAGTGAGTGTTAATTAACCGTTTTACCAATTTTCTAAATTTCTCTGAGAGTGAGTGCTGGCGCTTAGTAGATATAAGAGCATCCTTTTTGCACCATAAATTGATAAGAAAAGGTTGAAGGCTCTTACAGAAAGCTGTCTTGCCCAAGCAAACATCAATAAGTCATTTCAATTTCACACTCGTCCAAAGCATCTACATATTTTGTAAGGAAAAATTGAATTATCGATTCCCTCTACCTCATATATCCCCGATCAACAACCCTCACCCTTCCGTTATCACCCCTTTCTTTATTCCTACCCTTTTTCCTAACTCCCTCTGCCCACCCTCCAACATCCCTGTTAGTGCCGCAGTCTCATCTTCCTTTTGTTGTTTCATTTTTTCTGGACTATCCATCTATCCGTCACTTTGCACATGTAATGGTAGATGGCCTGTTATATTTTCCAAATTGCCATATCTCTTTAAAACTGTAAACCACCAAATATCATAGTATTCTTATCATATGCTTGAACTATAAAGGAGAATGAAGTAGATTCAGAATGTGAGACAGCAGCTGCATGATAAACAAAGTAATTGATTGAGGAACCTATATTAAAAATACAAGATTTAAATATATTAAAATGTTGACAGCTCAAGTAAATGTTTCTTTTTTTAGTTTCATAGTAAAGATCTATTGTTCTGTAAGAGAGCAAGGTAAATGACCATGGCCTTCATCAAGCATTGCTACTTGAGTAGTTTGTCTGCTCCTGATTGTAAAGTTCCTTTGCAATCAAGTAGTCAATGAGCTGTCGTATTCGAGTTCTTCACTGCCTCTTGTTACGTCTAGTCTTCAAGGTGTTTAAATTTACAGCATTTTTCAAAGCATTTCCTGCTTCTCATATTACGTGTACAAATGTTGTTGAACGTTAAGTTTTAAGTGCATCACCTAGCATGATTAAAATGCTCCAACAAATGGACGGTTAGGGTGTAAGGAGTACTTGTGTTTACGTCCACTATCGCACTGGCACCACCGTGACCGATGCCTCACTTTCTAGTGGATGCTGGACTGAGGCAAGACCATCATACGTCAGCATGGAAAGGAGACAGAAACAGTAATCGGGCCATGATGTATCGCCATACTATGATGTACGCAGGCCACAAACATTGGCAAGCCACCCATGGATGGTGTGCCTGTGCAGAAAATCCATTAACTTAATCATGGTGCATGTGTGCATGTGGACCAATGACGAGTCGCAGACAAAAACTTCATACATAAAAAACGGATTTCCTGTATCGATGTACAAGTGATGGTAATGGCATCTGCCACCCAACATTTTCTTGGGTGATGTAGACAAGGATCTTTCATACGGCTCCAGCATTGTCGGAGGAGGGAGAAATCATAGGCATCCCTTGAGACATGGCATCCTTACTTACATCATACTTCTGAGTGTTGGTGAAACTATCTGATCGTAAATTATCGTCTGATGAGAAACATCTATGTCCTTTGGAGGGTTCTTTAAGTAAGCTGCTTCAATTTTTGATATTATTCTCGCAAAAACACTCGTGACTGTGTACCACTTTTCCTTCGGGTGGAGTCCAGGTGACCGACAGCGGAGGTCTCTCTCATATGCATTCGAGTTTAGATACCATCGATGCGTTAATGTAAATTTCCTTTTTGGGTCTGAGTAGGTGTGACCAACTTTCCTTATTAGGATTCTTCTGGAATTAAAGCGATCTTTTGATTCCTCATTGGGGACTAACATATGTGAGGGAAAGAGTGGAAAGAGTATAAAGTGTGGATAAATGACATTGAAAAAGAAGAGTTTTATGCGATGCAAAATCTCGGCTCATGGAAGAGCGAAGAGAAAGAGTGCAAAAAGGCAACACACTGACAGTAGGAAGAGACACAACACAACAAACAGGGGAAATAATAAACAGGAAGGGACAGAGAAAGAGTGAAAGACACACACACACATGGAGGAGAAGCATTTTTGGGTATGGATGGAGGATGACCTGAGATGGTGGTTCACTGCTTTCTTGAATTCTGAAGGAAAGTTTGATTGAACATTATCCACAAGGCAATTTGCACAAATGAGACAATAGAGGAACAAAAAGAGTGGAGTTCGCGTAGCAAATTCGGGATTTTTGAAGCTTTAACGAGAAGGTGATGCTGGAAGAGCACATGCATCCTGGAGTTGCTGGGAGGGTCAGATGTATGTTCTGTAGCAGCAGAGGAACTGGAATGGAGGAGAGGCAGCAAAAGAAAAAAAAACTAGAAAGGCCACCGACTGTCCGTATTGTGACAGTAATATTCCAGAGATGTGGAAAATGAGGAACAAGATATTTGGTAAGTTATGGAAGTGTCATGCAGGAGAAGGTATCCAAGAAAAGGAGTAAGAGAGTGGGAGGATATAAGACATGATGGGCTGATAGGGAGGACAAAAGAATAGGGCAAATTCCAAAAGAGTGAAGCAAAATTAGCCAATTTCAGATTATAGCAAGTTAAAAATGGTGGGGAAAAATAAAAGTCCAGTGGCCAATTGCAGAATATACATTCTAGCACAAACTTAAGACAGGTGAGTTGAGTGTAAATATACGCTTGACAGAATGGAACCGCCAACCTCCAAGAATCGGAGCATACACTCTCAGTCAAACCCCAATCTTACCGAGTCTGGTGAAAGCTAAAAAGAGATTTTTTTTAATGAGAGGCAGTGGTTATTTGTACAATTATATTGAATCATTGTTCAAGATATGCAAGCTTTTTCAGATGCATGTGCTACAATTAATTACAAGATCATGCGATAGCATGGAATCGTGCTTGGTATATGCTTTAAAATAACACACCCACAGATGGTTACATGTTTTCCTTGAGAGATGTATGGTCATCATGTGCATTAGTTATCAGAAGAGTCACAGACATAAAATGAAAACCGTAACATCATAAAAACAAACAGAAAAATGTTGCATACAAAATTGGGACAGTAAGGAAACATGCAGTGTATTTAATTCACAAATGATACTCAGTTTAACAGTGTAAATCTGATTGACATTGCACCAAATGCTTGGAGATATTTCAAGCATACGATTACAACTTTGCACTTTTATAACTTTGATGTATCCATGATATGAACAAACTGAAAATGGCATATTAAAGCACAATTCGTTAAGTTTTGTTAATGTCATGTTGTTATTAATGTTGTTAACGCTGTTGTGGAAGACAATTCTCCTGGGTTTCTCGACGCATTGACATTTCGATGATGCAAATTCTACATCAGTGTTAAAGTCAACCACTACAATGACCACATTTTGCGGACAGAAAAACCTCAGGAAGTCTGGCAACAATGAAGAGACTCACCACAAATCAATGTCTTGTGTTCTCTCACGGAGTCACGCATCATGGTCTTTCTTTTTTGGAAGAAGCAACAGTCAATGGTGAAACGTTACTTTGCAGTGTTTTGTGAATTTCTTTGTTCCCAAATTCCGATGATTAAATCTTTCACTATCAGCTTGTGATAGCAAGACTAGGCCCCAGCCATTATGCTGAGGACGGCGACGGTTCTTGGATTGATGTCTTCCCAGAAAGTGGATCGGAAGACGTGGACAATGCTTGGCCAACTCGTTCACTCTGACTGTCCCCATTGGACTACATTTTCTGGAGCGATGTGAAACTGTTGTTTATTCATCAAAAACACACATTCTTCAGATGAACTTAAATGCTTATGATCACAATGCAATTCATTGAAATCACTCAACAGTAAGTGGAGAATGTTTTCAACAAGATGGAAATTGGTTGAACGATGTATTACAAAAATGGTGGTTATGTTGAAGCCTAAAAATTTGAACTGTATTGTGAAAAAACTATGGAATTATGCTTCCATGCACCATTTATAGTTGCTTCAATCATGTTTACATCAAAAATTATATAAGTACAAAATTGCACAATTCTGGACACCACACATAACACAAACACGACACACACACACACACCACACACACACACACACACACACACACACACACACACACACACACATATATATATATATATATATATATATATATATATTATATATATATATGGAAACATGGGCGATTGATGACCCACAGATTGACTTGTGAGGCCAGATTGTATTTGGGCCAAACAAGTACCATCTGCCAGAGGAAACATTGTGTTACATCCACAAATTATGACCAGGAAGCGCCATTGATGTTATTAAGCAATCAGGGAATGGTATCACTGCAAACCCAGAAGGGCATCCAGCAGTTCATGAATGTAAAGTCAAAGCTTGCACCAAGTATATGAAAAGCAAACAGCAACCTGGTTTTGCCTTATTGTGGCTCATCGGGGCAACATATCATTATTTCATCGACTTGTGACTTTTAAAGCTGTGTAGGCTTATATACTGGCTATTGTATCCGTCCATCCATCCATTGGGACCATACTCTGTGCAGAGCATTGGTGCAGCCTCAGCAGTCTCCTTGGCTATTGGGCACAATCTGGACAGGACACAGCACCAACACAGGATACCAGCAAGCTGGCACTCATTTTGTCGCCCTCGGAAGGACGACAGGCAGAGTCAAGCCCACCTGGTATTAATTCAACAGCTGAGGGAATTTGAGCTCAGGATCCTGGATCCCATGCCCCACCACCCTAACCATAAGCCAACACCAGCATGCTATTGCATGTAATGTCTGTATCTATGTTGCATGTATACATATATATATATATATATATATCCAACATCTCATCCAAAATCATGGGTATTAATATGGAGTTGATCCACCCCCACCCACCCCCCCCCATGCCATAACAGCCTCCACGCTACTGAGAAGTTTTTTCACGAGATGTTGGAACATTGCTGCGGGGATTTGCTTTCATTCAGTCACATGAGCATTTGTGAGGTCTGGCACTGATGCTCGGCAATTAGATCTAATCGCAGTTGGCGTTCCAATTCATCCCAAAGGTATTCGATGGGGATTGAGGTCAGGGCTCTGTGCAGGCCGCGTCAAGTTCTTCCACATCGCCCTAGACAAACATTTTGTATGGACCTCGCTTTGTGCATGGGGAATTGTCTGCTGAAAATAGGAAAGGGCATATATTATATATATATATATATATATATATATATATATATATATATATATAATATATATATATAATAAATATATAATATATGATATATATATATATGTGTATATACATATTATATATATATATATATATGTGTAATACATATATATATATATATATATATATATACACATATACTATATATATATAAAGTTGAAAGTGTGTCTGTCTGTGTGTCTGTGTGTGTGTTTGTCTGTGACCGATGCACGCGAAAAGTACTGGACTGATCCACCAAACTTCACATGCTGACAGAAACATGTTTAACCCGGGAGTGTTCCGATGTAAAAGAATTGTACTTCCGACTTGCGGTTTCCGATTATGACGTCATCACCTGATTTCGTAACGTTAATTTTTCAAGTTCAGCCGATTGACATGGGGCCAACGCCATTTGCAATAGAATGAAAAAATAATGCTACAGTCAATTGAAGACATGACTTCCGACTTCCCGGTTTCCGAATTTGACGTCATCACCTGATTGCGTAACGTTAATTTTAAAGTTCAGCCGATTGACATGGGACCAACGGAATTTGCTAGAGAATGAGAATTAATTAAGTCGCAAATGATGACATGAAACCAGCCTCACATTGTTGAGGCATTATGGTTTTTTATCTGATGCGGCAATAAAATCTTAACATTTTTGATCTCGAGTCTTCTGCATATAAAACATGGCGGGGAAAATATAATATTATAGTGTGATGAAAAAAAATAATAATGGTGGCAGACTCTACAATTTTACAATTAACTGTGACATATACTTCTTCAGACCCGTCATCCACGGGATTCCTGTGCGGAGCACGGGTATCCCTGCTAGTATAAATATAAACATGTACATAAATATAATACGGACGAACGACCTGTCCAGGATTGTGCCCAATAGCCAAGGAGACTGCTTAAGCAGCACCAATGCTCTACACAGAGTTCTGGTCCCAATGGATGGATGGATGGATGATATATATATATATAGTATTTATACATACTATATAAATATATACATATATGTATAGTTATGTGTATATATATATATGTATACGTATCATGTATATATATATATATATATATATATATATATATATATATATATATACATATGTATGTGTGAAGCTCTTTCTAACCACTGACTGACTCACTTACTGACTGATATTAAAGATCGGTACCTTCCGAGTGACGTAGATAGATGAAATATTGCGTGCCGATGGATGTCGAAGCCAGTATAATGGAAAACTTCACAGAATCATCAAAACACCATCCACAAATGAAAATATAAATAAAGAAGTGGTGCCAGGCACAACAAATCCCGCCCATTTAAGGCATAAAGTTATTTGGGGATCAAATTAAATTTGATACATCCTTAACCTGAATGGTGCTTCTAAGGAAGAGAATAAGGAATGTTTTAGTCTTAGTTTGAAGTCAATTAAACAATTTTTGACGAAGTTATGACCGTAAAATGATTTTGAATCTTTTCGTGACCTTGACCTTGACCTTTGACCAATTGGACCCAAAAGTTAATGGGGTCGTCCAAGTTCATTGCCCACCTGTGGATTAAATTGATAGTGTTTGCTAAAGACGTTTTGCCGTAAAGTTGATAACAGACAGACAAACAAACCGGACGATTACAAAAATCCCGCTCCCTCCTCCGGGGGGCGGAACAAATAAAATAATAAATGAAAAATAAATGCACCTGAGTGACCCAAACAATGGGGAAGCATGGTAATTTTCTGTGCCGATGAAGCTGATACACAGGAAAGAAAAAAAATCACAGAACTGTTGCAAAGCATCCTTCAATGAGAATATAAATAAATGAAAATAAATCAACTAAAATAAATAAATGAAAATCAAATGCAGGTGAGCGACCGAGACAATGAGGAAGCACGGTTATTATGCCTACACAATGGGTAAGCACACCCCGTTAGTATATGTATATGTAATATTATATTATATAATATTATAATATACATATACCATATACTCATACACACACACACACACCCACACACACACACACACACACACACACACACACACCTCACTTAGCATTGTAGATGGGTTCCAGAAGAACACGATGTTAAGCGAAGCTGTGTTAAGCGGGGTCTAATTTCCATAACTTGCATGTATTAATGGGGGATGTGTTTTCTCGACATTATAATTGCAATTATAAATTCCATTCGCATCGTCAATAGCATAATGCGGATTAATATGCAGTATACAGATGCTAAATAATACATCCTGTATCTGAGAAACATTCCACAGGTCATAAATAAATGAAACAAAAACAAAGTTAATTTAACACCCCTTAGTCTTATCTCGAAGCTAATGTCGGTCGTGTTGATGCCACTGAATGCCTTTGCTCCAATGTGGTATCGGTGGGGTTGGGAGGGGATGCTCGGGTGAGGGAGAGGTAGTGGGTTATCCTAGTTCACCCTCAGAGTCTGGTGCAGGTTCAGGCTATTTTTCTCTTGAAGAATGAGTTGAGAGAAATTTATCTGGTCATCTTCTTCTTCTCCTTGTGGAGCTCATTGGAGCATGAAAAAGCATTAAACGCCATTCTTTTCACTGCAGTGCTGCGCTCCAAGTCAGGATAATTTTTATACGTAAGATCTAGAGCCTCTAACTTTATTCAGAATGTTTGAAAGAATTTTACATGTTAAAATCCTCTCTGATTGTCCTCTTCTGTTGCTTCTTCAGCCCATTATTGGTCGAGCTTGAGGAGGTCCTCATTACTCAAACTCGCCCCATGAGAGTTCGGCAACTCCTCGACATCTCCTGCAGTGACCATGGAATCCTACTTCATTGGCCATCTTGGCAATTTCAATGTGCTGTGTGGGTAGCTCTAGTTCGAATCCCATGAAGTCTTGATGCACTGTGGCCAAACCTTCCTCCAAACACCATTAATGCAGTGGTCTGTGACTTCTCTCCAGGCCTCAGTGATGTTTTCAATAGCTTTCATGATGTTAAAAGACTGGCAGAAGCTTCGAATTGATTGGTTGTCTTTGCCATCGTGTCACGGATTAGCTGAGAAAAGGTGCGTCGCAGGTAGTAAGCTTTGTATGCTGCGATGAACCCTGACCATCGGCTGTAGGAGAAGAAGTTGTGTTTGGAGTAAGAAACACAATTTCAACGTTGATGCCAGTTGATGAGGAGTCGAGGTCGACTGAGTGACCAGGTGAATTGTCCAACAGTAACAGCACTTTCTTTTCAAAGATATGTTTTTCACATAAGTTTTCACTGCGAGACAAAATCATGGACAAACCAGGTCTGAAACATGTCCCTGGTCATCCAAGCCTTGGCGTTTGACAGGCAGAGTAGTCTTGTAGGAACCCTTCATTGCTCGTGGTGTTTTGGAATGGCAAACGAGCAGGGCTTCCATTTAAAATCTCCTGCCACATTGCCTCCAAGCAAGAGTGTAAAGGGATCTTTGGCAGCCTTAAATCCCGAAGCACTCTTTTCTTCATTTGCAATAAGGTGCGGGATGGCATCCGCTTCCAGAAAAGCCCCGTTTCATCTCCGTTGAAAACAAAGTGTGTGGGGTAATTGCAGCATTCTGTTATCGCCTGCAGGTTGGTAGAGAACAAGTCCGCTGCCTGCATGTCAGAACTCGCAGTCTCACCAGTAATCTTAACACTTTGCAGGTTTCTGCGATGCTTAAGAGTGACTGGCACCCTGAACCAAAAGGGCTACCACAGCATTTTGCAGTGCCATGCAATATCCTCTGGTCCACGCCATATTGGTCAGGGGTTCATCCTACAGCAAGATAACGACCCAAAACATACCTCCAGGCTGTGTCAGAACTACCTTCGAAGAAAAGAACAAGACGGTAGGCTTCACATCATGGAATGGCTCGCACAGTCTCCAGACTTAAACCCCATCGAGCTGGTTTGTGATGAACTGGATAGGAGGGTGAAAGTAATGCAACCTATAAGTGCAACACATTGATGGAACTTATGCAGCAGTGTTGGGCAGAACTTTCTGAACAATATTTCATTTCCATTGTAGAAAGAATGCCACGAGTATGTTCGGCTGTTACATCTGCAAAAGGTGGCTACTATGATGAGTCAAAAATTTAGATTAAATTTTGTTCAACAAAACGATTCCAGGATTTCTTTTTATCTGACTGTTTATTTGTTCTATGCTTTAATTTCAGAGTACATTGAAACATTAAACTGCTTAAATTTCAGTAAAAACTGGAAAAATGGGGGTCTGTAAAAAAATAATGTTAAAAACTGGAGTTGCCAGCCTCAGAAATCACCAAGTAACTGCACCTCAGCTTGCAGCCCAAGTGAATGCTTCACAGAGTTAAAGTAACAGACACATCTCAACGTCAACTGTTCAGAGAAGACTGCGTGAATCAGACCATCATGGACGAATTGCTGCAAATGAACCACGAATGATGGAGACCAATAAGAAGAGACTTGCTTGGGCCAAGAAACATGAGAAATGGACATTCCACTGGTGGAAATCTGTAATTTGGTCTGAGGAGTCCAAATTTGAGGTTTTTTGTTCCAACCACCATGTCTTTGTGAGTTGCAGAGAAAGTGAACGGATGACCTCTGTATGTGTGGTTCCCACCGCAAAGCATGTAGGACGAGGTGTGATGGTGTGGGGGTGCTTTGCTGGTGACACTGTCGGTGATTTATTTAGAATTTAAGGCACACTTTACCAGGATGGCTACCACAGGATTCTGCAGCGATACGCCATCCCATCTGGTTTGCACTTAGTTGGAGCATAATTTGTTTTTCAACAGGACAATGACCCAAAACACACCTCCAGGCTGTGTAAGGGCTATTTGACCAACAAGGAGAGTGATGGAGTGCTGCATCAGATGAGCTGGCCTCACAATCGCCCGACCTCAACCCAATTGAGATGGTTTGGGATGAGTTTGACCGCAAAGTGAAGGAAAGGCAGCCAACAAGTGCTCATCGTATGTGGGAACTCCTTCAAGACTGTGGGAAAAGCATTCCAGGTGACGACTTCATGAAGCTGGTTGAGAGAATGCCAAGAGTGTGCAAAGCTGTCATCAAAGGCAAAGGGTGGCTACTCTGAAGAATTTAAAATATAAAATATATTTGGATTTGTTTTAAACTTTTTTGGTTACTACATAATTCCACATGTGTTATTTCATATTTTTGATGTCTTCACTATTATTCTACAATGTAGAAAATAGTAAAAATAAAGAAAAACCCTTGAATGAAGTGGGTGTGTCCAAACTTTTGACTGGTACTGTATATATATATATATATATATATATATATATATATATATATATATATATATATATATATATATATTATAATACAATCATGCACAGATATTATATATATTATATTATATATATATATATATATAATTATATACATCTGCACAGATATATATGTATATAATATATATATATAATATATATATATATATATATATATATATATACATCTGCACAGATATATATATATGTATATTCAAGATATTATATATATATTAATAATATATATATATATATATATATTATAAATATTATATGTATATATACGTGCACACACACACAAACACACGCACACATACACACACATACACACACACACACACACACACACACACACACACACACACACAACAACACACACACATCGGCCCATATATTATGCTTTCATCTTTCGGAGCCAATGCATGTTCATTGATGGATTATATTCTGTTGACTCTTGCTTTTAGTTGTGGCTGAAAGGCATCATTGGAGTAGAATGAAGCACTATCCGCCTCATGAAAGCTCTGCATCAACAGACAGGTAGAACAATTGTTGATTGAGGTATGCTGACTGCCATGGTAAGCAAGGAGAAACTGGTTTTTTGGGTGTTAACCTTTTGTGAGAGAAAACGAGCGGTTTTGCTCTGATGAAGGGTTAATTCCCAAAATGTCAGCTTCTCCTTGATTTCCACAGTGGTTGGCATCCTTCGATCAACGTTCTACTTATTCCATCTATTAATTATCCTCCAAGTGGTTTGATTGGTCTCAAGTCTTTGCTCTGAGTATGGTTACTGCAGGTTTTCAATGTTGCTGTGTTCAAATCAAGTCAGAGCAGACACAACTTTGTGGCAAGGTTCATGGAAAGGGCCCTTTTCATATTACTGCATCATACCTGGTAGGGCAGTGTTCTCCAAATTATCACAATAAAACACCTTTATAAAGCACATGCTGCTTTGCAATGTGAATGAAATGTATACAAGCAGGTTG
Source organism: Eptatretus atami (assembly GCA_035128595.1). Lineage (NCBI taxonomy): Eukaryota > Metazoa > Chordata > Myxini > Myxiniformes > Myxinidae > Eptatretus > Eptatretus atami. Next base: position 79,596,717 of record CM068953.1, on the reverse strand, counting down.
GAAAGGTTCATGTAAAGTTTGAATGTGCTGTCCCAATACTTTGCATATTATCGTATAAACATCTAAGTCAGTGAATGGGTCACCTGTATATTAAGTATGCATGGGAGCTAAATAGTGGAAAATTATAATGTGAGGTCGGAGTACAGGAGAGTAAGGAGCATCAAAGTGTTTGGGAGAGATGAGAAAAAGAAGGGAAAATAGATTGTCAGGAGATACGAGGAAAAAAGGGAAGGGAAGGGGCATGCATGAAGCATAACAGGGAAAGAGAGGAAAAAAAAATACAAAAACAATTCCACCATTCTGCATATGTAATAAATGTATGGTCACTAAATGCAAAGGGACAAATTCAATAACGTCACCGTAATTTTCATTTCTGATCAATCGGATACGAATATTTATAATATTTGTATCAACTTAAATTCATGACCATCCAATGTTCATGACTTACCGTGACGTTTCCTAAACATTTTCTTGTTTCTCTCAAAAATTTCCTGAAAATCTTCATGTGTTGAAATAATGAACTATAGAATTGTATTGTATCACCTCCCACTTCCTACAGTCAGAATTTTATTCCTACATTTCTCCACATGGAAGACACCTATCAGGTACAGAGGATCACTTGGATGCTGTTTCATCAGCACAACTCAGCTTGGTTGTATTGAAGTGATGGCTGCCTGTGGAGTTAACAATGTGGTACAACAACTGCTGGCAGCACTCTGTAGGCAACAAGCTGATCCTGGGGCTGGGTGCATAGCACATCGTTAGTGCTGCTGCTGCTGCTGCTGCTGCTGCAGGAAGTTGCTGCCATTATATTCCCACAACTCCAAAATTAAAAAAAATTGCAAATTGAAATTTTTATCCACTGCAAACTTTGTTTAAAACTTGTCCCATTCAGCAATGGATCACAATTTGATTGAAGCATCCTAAAGTGACTTTAGGCGTGGTGATTTGAGAATAAAGTATATAATGTTCAATAATTGCTTCCGATTCAGCACCAATGTTCTTTTTTTTTTATCCACAGTGTCTACTGTTTGTTGGAGGAGCTTGTACATATATTAGTTGTACATTTAGGACAAGGAGAGGATGAGATGTGTACTTTTGCGCGCATTTACCAGGATTTGTAAGTCGACTTTTTAAATATTCATCTGGCATCTGGATTTGAACTTTAGATCTCGGCATCACGAACTACGTGATCAGATGGGAACACCAAGTGCTTAAATTTCAGACAATGTTAAAGAAATGTCTCATGCATGTCACAAGCCAATTCACCGAGCAACAACAGCTTGTTTAATTTTTCACGATGCCCGCAATGCCCTTTATATCAGAAAGTTATAACGACACTCACACACTACAAAACACGAATACATTCCGAACAAAATTTCAAAAATAATGGACAAAGAAGCTGCTGGCCATTATTTTCCCAAACCTGATAAAACAAAAGCATAAACTTTAAATGTCAAAACCAAAGCAACAGCAGTGAACCATGAAAGCAGCATTCCATGGTGATGTGCATCATGCACAATAACCTATTAAAAAAATAAAAAAATCTTCATTCAGAGCTTTTACAATTAACAATTGATGGTAGCACATCATGTTAAAGAATAGAGTTAATGCTTTTACAGGCAGTGTTCCAAAATAACTGCGTCTCGTGATGAGGACCATTTCATTAGTCAAGACAAGAGAAACAAAACACAGCCTGCAAGACATTTAGTCCAACAGTGGAAGAAACCATTTGCTTGATGGATCTGGGATGGTGACCAAGTTTCATTGCATGAGCTCAGATAGAATAAAATAGAATGAGCAACGATATGAAGGAAAAAAATTGGACTCTTTGTTGTGCATTTTGAGCATAGCATCATACATAGATCTTCCATTATTTATTTCCTTTTGCTGCCACCTTTGAAGAAGCTCAAAAGGAACGTTTCCTTTTTCTCCACCAACAGGCATGGGGTTGATCAGGATGTTTGATCAAAATCTCTGCAAGCTGGTAGTTTCATGTCACCAAAATGATTCACCTATTATGCCGTCATTAGTTTCTTGACAAGAGCGGTGTGAAAGACCAAACTGCATGACATCACTCTCAGGAAGTCATGACGTTATCTTGCCTGTGGTGAGGCATCATGGAATGCAAGATGAACATCAAACCTTGACCTACCTGGCATACATAATCAGGCTGAAGAGAAGACAAGCAGCTACTTTATTCATCTCTCCGATGTGGCATTCGAGAGGCACTCACCATTTGCCCAATTAGAGGAAAGACCTCATTGCAGCTGTTGACATTGTACTTTAACAGTTTGGAGGTAATATAAAATATAAAGAATACTTATCTTTGTCAAAGCTACAGTAGATCTGCATAGGTAGGCAATTAGAATAAGGGGTTGTATCAATCGAAATTTGATAAGGATATGCCAACCTTCAGTTGATAAACCTATCGTTAACTAGGACACTCGGTAGAGTGCATACCTCCTTATCCCACTGATAGGCCCGATCTGGATTCGGACCTGAACTAAAATTTAAATCGTCTTGTTCTTGTCAACTAACCAACTCATTCACCAAGTTTTGTCCGAATCCGTCCGCAACTTTTTGAGATATCGTGCTATATATCGTTTTAGCCCGATCACTCAATGGTGAAGAATCACTTTAAAAATTCTCAGATCCATGTCCGGATTCGGATCGTCACAAAATCGAATCATTTCCTCCTTCTCACATACCGAAGCTCTCCACCAAATTTCGTCCGAATCCGCCCACAACTTTTATAGATATTTTGTTTACAAACAACCAAAACAAACAAACAAACAGATAGACAACCAGACAGCAGTGAAAACATAACCTCCATCTACCTCCGGTGGTGGAGGTAATTAAAAAAACGTTTTTGTATATTTTCCCATGTGTTGGTCCACTCCTCAAATTAATTCAAGACTACCACAGAAATGTTATCAAATTAATACCTTGAGACATGATAACTAAGTAATAATATTGATCAACCACCGATGTTGGAAAATCATTTTGTGATCATGCCACAACAACAAAAATAAATCACCCATTTACACATCTGTTTGAGAAATATGTAAGCATTATAGGGACGGTGCCTACAAGTTCACAACTTCACCGATGCTGTGGACAATCTGTCCTGAATCACGGTTGGCACATCCCACAAATGTCTGCGTTGCAATGGGATCTTAAACCACTGAAAATGAAGGCAGTTTCATGGCAACCAGAGACAAAGAAATGCTGGAGGGGCAGACAATTCCAACTTAAGCATGTATCAAGCAGAAAGCAGCTTGATTTTCTATCGTAGCAGCATTTTGTGTTAAAGAAATATGGGATCATAGACAAGAAAGACTCGGGTAAAGGTGATAGGCAGGGGCATACATTTTTCATGACTATCTTTTTATTGACAAAAAAATGTCACAGGGCTTTTCGCCACGTGCTGAGGCTCCAATGCGGTCCTGACCCCACTCCTAACTCAAACACATGTTAAACGGAATAATGGTCGGCTCGAGAATAATGAGGAAGCAGCCGTCATGCGCTAGTCCAAGAGCACCAACCCCATGGTGCATGCATAATTCCACACAGTTATTTCAGCCATGCAAGGAGAACACATATGGACTCGACAAAAGTCAAGTTTCCTGGAAGGTGACACCCAGGGGTGGTGCAACAACAAGCCAAGCACAAAACCTCAAAGTGGCTGCGCAAAGCCTGAGAAACCTGAAGCCTGATCTTTTGAAAATTCTGCGCTTCAGACGTATGCTATCTTGAGGAAAAACCATCAACCTAGACAGTGTGAAGGATCATTTTCTCCTCCGTCACGTAGGAATGTCTCTCGAAACATGAGCAATTCGCCATGATAGATCACAAGTTTCTTAGGAACACACCCTTACACAATGGAAAGGTCAGGAATGCACAAGACATTACCAACTACCATGAGGGGATGAAAGATAGAATGAGGGTAGGCTTTCCTGAAGTTTCTAACACCACCAATATTTTCATTGTGTGTTTACCTTAGTCTTCAAAAAAACAAATGTGAAAGAAGCAAAGCATAATAGGAAAAGGTCAGGTAAACAAATCATTAATCTGCAAGCAAAAGGTGACCAATACACATTGAACAAGTTGGAAAAGTACAATGATGCAAGTCGACATTAAAATATGGAAATTATGGTGAGAATTATAAAAGATTCCATACAAGGGGAAATAAATTAATTACATACACACAGTGGAAGGAGAATAAAGTAGGAAGGGGGAGAAGGTGTCAAGGTGAGGAGAGAAAACACACGCACAAACGTGTGTGTGTGTGTGTGTGTGTGTGTGTGTGTGTGTGTGTGATGCACCATACTATTTACAGAGCATTGCTCCTGCCAATGCAGTTTCTTGGCAAGTGTTATCCTGGGTAGTTTGCCATTACGTTCACAGCATTTTTTGTCTATACTTTAACTACTGAGCGTAAAGCTAGGAAGCGCCACTTTCCATTTTTAAAGTTATTGATATGACACCCTGGGTTTGAACTGCCAACCTCCCAGACTGCCATCAAGTCTGTTAATATATACAAGGTGATTGAAAAGTCCCGACCCATTTTTAAAATGCTGTCCTTGTTGTATTCAGTCGCATTGAAGGATTTAATCAAATTATGTCTGGTAGAAAATTTTTTACCATTTTATAACATGCCTTTCAGTTTTTGTTTTTGTTTCCATTTTGCTTTTTGTTTTCGTTTCATTCCTGAGACGACCAGAATGTCAAACAATGTGTGAATTGGACAAATGAACACTTTTTTTTAGCAGTTGGAACTACTGCTAAGGTTAATTCTGCATTTTAAATTTAGAAATTTGGTTCAGGTTTAGAGGTTGTACTTATCGCATTTCGAGCTGTAACACTTATACATTTAATTTGATACTCCAGACGTGTCTGGGTGGTTGTCGTCTCCGGACGTGTCCGGGCGGTTGTTGCCTCCGGATGTGTCCGAGCGGTTGTCGTCTCCGGACGCGTCCGGGCGATTGTTGTCTCCAGATGTGTCCGGGCGGTTGTCATCTCCAGATGTGTCTGGGCGGTTATCATCTCCAGACGTGTCTGGGCGGTGGTCATCTCCAGATGTGTCTGGGTGGTTGTCGTCTCTGGACGTGTCTGGGCGGTGGTCATCTCCAGATGTGTCTGGGCGGTTGTCGTCTCTGGACGTTTCTGGGCGGTTGTTGTCTCCGGGCAGTTGTGTCCAGGTAGTAGTTGTCTCTGTACGTGTCTGGACGGGACGGTGTTTGGCTCTGCACGTGTCCTGACAGTATTTGTCTCTGCACGTGCCCAGAGGGTGTTTGTCTCTGCACGTGCCCGGACGGTGTTTGTCACTGCACATGCCCGGATGGAATTTGTCACTGCACGTGTCCGGACGGTGTTTGTCCCTACACGTGTCTGGATGGTGTTTGTCCCTGCACGTGTATGGACGGTATTTGTCTCTGCACGTGTCCGGACGGTGTTTGTCTCTGCACGTGTCCGGACGGTATTTGTCTCTGCACGTGTCCGGACAGTTTTTGTCTCTGCACGTGTCAGGACGGTATTTGTCTCTGCACGTGTCCGGACGGTGTTTGTCTCTGCACGTGTCCGGATGGTGTTTGTCTCTGCACGTGTCCGGACAGTGTTTGTGTCAGGACAGTGTGTGCCTCCGGATGTGTCTGGGTGGTGGTTATCTCCAGACAGTGTACATCTCCGGACATGTCTGGGCAGTGGTTGTTTTCCAGACGTGTCTGGACGGTGTTTGTCTCCGGGTGTTGTTTATAGTATGACCAGTAAAAACTGTATTTCAGACATTATTTTGTTCCCATCTTTACTGTTGTTAAATAAGGGATCATTTGGAAGGGACAGAATGAATCGTAATTAATGCTCCACTGCACATCTGCTTTCCCTTCCTCTCACCTCATGCTTACCTACTCCCAAACCCACTTCCCAGCTCTTCCCAATCCCCTCCATCCCCAAACAAATCTCTGGATATTTATAAGCATTACAGCTGAAATGTGATAATCTCTAGAATATTTTAACCTGAACTATATTTCCAAATTTAAACTGCAGAATTGAACTTTGCAGCAGTGCCAACTGCAAAAAAAAAGTGTTCATTTGTCTAATTCACACATTGTTTGACACTTTGCACATCCCCGGTCATCCTCGGATGTCTCTGGCCAGTGTTTAGTATGACCAAGCCAGCCATTCCTTATCAACCGTTTTGTTGGAGTGCTTGCTTGAGTGCTTAATAGTGGTGGGCAGAATCGATTCCAAAGTTCTGCACTCGGTTCCAACCCAGAAATCAAAAGGAATCGAGTAGTGAACTGGAATCAACATCGATTCCGAGTAATTCTTACTTCATCGAAAGAAGCTTTTTTGGGACAAATTTTTCTTCATTCCTGTTGGGCATGTTTCGGTTACACATGGCCTGATAATGTATTACAGGTATACCTTGTTTTACATCTTGGATGTGTTCTTGAAAACCGTGACTTAAATCAAATCTTTTTTTTTTCCATAAGAAATACAGTCATGAGCTAAGGCTGTGTGGGAGGTGGTGAGGGGAACGTCATAATTTTCACCTGCGATATTACCTTTTTGGCTTAAACAGAGATAATTTAAACTCTCGATCGAACACATATTTTGACAGTAAAAGTTTTTAATGAAATAATATCTGTTTTTTTATATACAATGTCAAGGCTCGTTCGTATAAGTGCCAACACACAGAACGCATAACAATGGGAGCAGGAGACAAGAGGGACAGGAGAGGGAAGCACAAAACAATGGGGAATAGACACATGAGGAGATCTGTGGAAGGGATAGGGATGGGGAAGGGGTACATGGGGTAAACAAGATGGACATGGCAGGGACTTTCAGGATGGAAAGCAGGGAATTTGAAGGAGGTGGGTTTGGGGTGGATTAACGGGGGTAGAAAAGATCATGGTTTTAGATGGTGGAAGATAAGAGGTGGTGGTGAACAGCTGTTTTGAAGACCTGGAAGGAAGAGTGGGATTGAAGAGAGTGTAGGAGTTTGTTCCAAAGGTGGGGAAATAAAGGGGAATGAAAAAATGAAGGTGAGCAGTCATTCCTCCTCCCAAACCTGTATTGTACTAATTGTATTGTACTTAATAAAAAGTACAAAAGTACAGTATTGTACTTATTAAAGTACAAGTACAATATAGTAAAATATGCTGTGGTGGTGGTAGAGAAAGGGGGGAGAGAGTGAGAGTGAGAGTAAGAGTGAGAGTGAGTTATGATCAGATGGAGGATGGAAGGCTTGCTACTTGTAGACCAGGCAGGGATTTGTAATGTGTTAAGGGTGCTGGGGATGACCCTCCTAATCATCGTGTAAGACACCGTGAGGATCTTTAATATTCATCCAACTAATGTTAGCAGAGGGGACACCCAGTTTAACGGCGCATACCTCGAGGCCATCCTGCCCGTGGACACACATAGACCTATCAAGCCAGCCACGGCTTGCAGTAAAGGTCTCTTTAGCCATAGCAGTGGAAACGGAACTCTTGCTCTCGTTTTTTTTTAAAGTCATCATGCAGACTTTTTGTTTCCTGCTGTGTGATGGCTTCACTCACAGGCGTCCTCGTTCTATTGAGGTCCTCAATCTACGTGGCCAGCATACGTTCCATCTTTCCCATGGAAGAGCTCCTTTGCTTCGTAATTAACTTGGATGTTAATGGCGTATCACGTTTAGCACTTTCACAAATTTGTTCTGAATTTTTATAAATCGTACGTACAGTTGTTGGAGGCAAACCTAAGTGCTGACCAACATCAACAGCACGATGACCACTCACCATTCTGCATATCACATCCAATTTCACCTCCAGATTTACAGGTTTACGCACTTTCTTTGCCACAGGGTCACTCTTATCACCACTAGCATGCTTAGAACTCATGATGAAGATTTTGGAAGGACAGTGCATCTGAACAGCGTAAATGCAGAGTAAAGTACAGTGCACTTTACACCGAAGTTACGTCATTCAAGTCGCGTGCTTTGGCTTTTCCGTCGCCAATTTTTTCTGAGCCGCCCAGTCAATTGTGTTAATACGGTATGAACATTGGCCATGGTGGCATAGTGTTCGACTGTGGTGCCATCTAATTGGTCTAAATTTACATTCCGTACTGGAATATTGCATGCAGGACAACAGGTACAGGTACAACCCTATAAGGACATGGGGCACGGATGGCAGAAATGTTCTTCCATCCATGAAGCTTGCCTTTGCTGGCATGCGCACAGGCACGGCACAGCCATGCACAGTTTGTCGTTGACACATCGTCATTGATGTGTGGTGGAGGTTAAATAAAATTGATGAGTAAAATGTCATCATGATGCCAGGATTTAATAATGTCCGATAATTTTGAGGTTCCAACACGATATTTCCACTTTTCAGATCCGGAAACACCGTACGAAGGCTTCCGGCCTGCACACCAGCAGCACGGTTTGCAGTGTCCGTCATTGAAGTGTGATGTGGCACTGTACAAAACCTCTGTCGCACTTCAATGCAGAAACTTCTTGAAATGGCAAACCAAATGTGCCTGTGTGCATACCTGAGAGCTTCATGACGTTAACCATCTCAATGTCTCAGAGTAAGATTGGGCAGTTCAGGAAAATTGGCGACGAAAAAAGCCAAAGCAGTGACTTGAATGACGCAACTTCGTTGTAATGAGATGTCATTCAAAGCCTGAGTATATATTGATGGACGACGCAACTTTGAATCAACGTAAATCGAATCAACATAAATCAAGGTATACATGTACTTGAAAAGGAGCATGCCCCCAGGGTGCCCCGTTTTCAATATAGCAGCAAAACCAAGTCACTTGCAAACTAAACATGCCCCAAGAGCATGTTCATTTTAAATAAATAACACATTTAGAGTTGGCGGGTAAATCGTGTTAATTGCTTTGCTGACAGACGGGTCGGCAATGCTGATAAAGTTTTGACAACATGTCGTTCAAAAGGTACACAAGAGAAGTTTGGAACTATTTTCATCGGGTTAAAGAAGACATTCCGAAAGTTGCTTGCTCACTTTGTTCAATAGACATTGCTCATAACTGTCATAAGTCCAACATGCTCAAACATTTGAAAACCAAACACCAGAGAGGGTACCGATTCATGACAGTTTTGATTGCGGATTCAAAGATACCGCATACATTATATACGTCCAATATCTTCTGTCTGTCTGTCCAATGTCCATCGATAGAATCGGCCCCACTGGTAGTAACCCCATCATATTGCATCCCATTGGAATCCTCTTGACAAGTGGAGATGCAAGAAACCATTTTCAAACATACAGGGTTTTTTTGTTCAGGGTGGGGGGAAGATCCCAATTCTCTCGATGTAGTTGTGTCTTGTATAGTGCCACCCGGTGGTAGGCAGTATTACAAATCATCTTCTTATCTCCACCCAAGCTCACAATTCTGGCACCTAACAACCAGACTAGAAATGTTGTCTATCCAGAGGCACTGCACTAGTCATAATTGTGTAGAATTGCCTTATTGTATTTTATTATAATATTTGCCTGTTACTTTTTCAAATTAAATAATCTTATATATTGTATTAATCGTTACATTATTATTAAGTATATCCTGCTTTATTAAATGTGATTAATTAATTGGAATTATATATAGTACCTGGCTAAATTCCTTCTTTTTCTAAACTCTAAATTCCTTCCACATAAGTTGCGGCTACCTCTGCTAGAATATATATATATATATATATATATATATATATATATATATATATATATATATATATATATATATATATATATATATTGGGATATCTTTTTGTGATATGTACCATCACCTTTGAGATGTCTCGCCTGGGATTGAATTTTTATCCAGCTATAAACTGTCTTCCTGATGCATCACAGGCAGGGCGAGGTATCAATGTTTGAGCCGTCCATCAGATGGAGGTCAACACAGGCATCCTGTCTGCCAGCATTATTTAGTGGATGTTAAAGATCTCATGGTGTCCTTTGTGAAGAGTACGTGAGGCACCTCTGACCAAATTCCAAATGCCTGTCATGACTGACCTCTGGGAGGGCAATGGCAAACCACCAGCATATCCCTTGCCAATAAACTGCTTGATCAGCACCATCACTCTGTGAAGAGTATGGTACAGGAGAGAGAGAGAGAGAGAGAGAGAGAGAGAGAGAGAGAGAGAGAGAGAGAGAGAGAGAGAGAGAGAGAGAGAGAGAGAGAGAGAGAGAGAGAGAGAGAGAGAGAGAGAGAGAGAGAGAGAGAGAAGAGAGAGAGGAGAGAGAGAGAGAGAGAGAGAGAATAATTACTGCAATCAGCGCATATTGTGTCTCACTCACTGCAACACGTTGTGTGTCACACATGCCCTCAGGGCTTCCATGCCTGTCCTACTACCATGCTTTACTGGCGTTAACACCCTTGTGGTTATCTCATCAATGTCTAGGTGAATGTCCCACCACTGTAATACTCTGTGTGCCTTGAATGTGTTTAGGGCTCTCCCTTCGTGCCTACTACAGCAATTCTTCAGGAAGCCCTGGCTGCTAATTGTCAGGAAGCACTGGCTGTTAATTGTCAAATTATTCAGGCAGCTTTAGTTGCTAATTGTCATCTATCCCATGACTTGCTATTTCTGTGTATACCTCCCAGTTTTCTCTCACTTCCAGCATCCTCCCATCAGGCCTGATCCAATTGTTACCTCCACCATCGATGGTGGATGGAGGTTATGTTTTCACCCCCCCTGTTTGTCTGTTTGTTTGTCTGTATGCTTGTGAGCAGGATATCTTAAAAAGTTATGGACGGATTCGGACAAAACTTGGTGCACAGGTTGGGTGCACGAATTGATTCGATTTTGGTGAAGATCTGGATCCAGATCCAGATACCATAATTTTTTAATTTTCGAAGTGATTCTTCATAATTGATAGATGGGGCCAAAAATGATATATAGCATAATATTTCAAAAAGTTGTGAATAAGTTATGACAAAACTTGGTGGATGAATTGAGTGGCTGACAAGAACAACCCGATTAGATTTTGGTTCCGGCGTGGATGCAGATCCAACCTATCAGTGGCTACCAAATGTATTGTTCCAGTGGAGGTATGCACCCTACCGAGTGCCATTCTCGTGGGTTTCGTTTTTCTTTTTCCTATTAATCCCTCCTCCCCATTTTATTTTATTCTGCTAGCTATTATCATTATGGTTGGTGATTGTCATCAATCATTTCTGCTCATTTGGTGTCTGTTATTGTATTTATAGAATAAATAATTTGTTTATAATCAAAGTCCATCCATCCATCAGGAAGGACCATACTCTGTGCAGAGCGTTGGTGCTGCCCAAGCAGTTTCCTTGGCTATTGAGCACAATCCTGGACGGGTCACCACTCCGACACGGGATACTAAGCTGGTACTCATTTTGCCAACCTTGGAAGGATGACAGGCAGAGTTCACCCCACCTGGTATTAATTCAACAGCCGAGTGAGATTTGAACTCAGGATCCTCAGATCCCAAGCCCACCACCCCAACCATTGAGCCAACACCAGGCATATATAATCAAAGTGATGTTACTCATTCACTTCCATAGTGGCATTAACCTCTAAATTTGTCAACCAGGTTAACAGCAATGTTGGCACCTGCCTGCTAATGGAGGATTGACCTGTCCAGGATAATTTCTTATCAACATTAATGTTCATGTCAATGACTGTGATCACAAAGTTGATGGACTTCGACACAATATAAACTGACTGTTACTGCTAATATACAGTACTTAATTGTAATTCAACTATTTTTATGATGCATTGTAAAATTTCCATTAGTGGTCACATTTCGGTTTGGGGAGAGGATGGGGTTGAATCATGAGGAATTGGTGTCATGGGGTGACAGCATGAAGAAGCTTCCAAGTGCAATAATGTAGAAATGCAGGTGCACTGGCTGAGCGGAACTCCATGGGGTTGATAAATCTTTGGAGATTAGGTGCTTCCAATTAGTTCATATAATTATCCGGACTCACCTGCTCTAAAAACATGCCAGGAGGACCTTGTTGCATGCTGTTTATACGGCTGCAAGTCTCCCAAAACAATGCAAAAACATTAAGCTGTGAACATGAGCCAAGAATGGAATGCCCTGTGGAGTTATCTCGGTACTGGAAACCAGTCACAGCTTCACTCTAAATTATTAAGAGCATTCATTATCTGATGTGCCTTATTGTACTTTACTTATACATTGTGATATAAGTATATCGTGAGTTCTATGGAAATATTTGATACATTTCACAAGTACAAGGTTACAAGTTGTGCCAAGTACTCGTGTATGTTTGCAAACGATCTAGATATGCCAGTACACAGAAAAAAATTCAGCTTATATTGTAACTGTATGTAGATCTAATAAATAAATGTCTTTTTCTGTCTGTCTGTGTGTAACACCAATCATGCCAGAAACTACTGGGTCAATTGCCACCAAACTTGACAGACAACCTACTGGGTCAAACTTCCCATAAATTTAGTTATTGCTGTTGTAATTCCCTTAATATGATTTATGTAAAATAATTCGCTGTTTCGACACAGAACCACTCCAAACTTAACTTGCCGAAAGTAAATATGAAGGAACGTTTTCACCAGTAGGTAGAACAAATATGAGTACAGTACTGTACAGCAAGTTAAACTATACAACACGGTTATTAACGTTTGCATCTGTTCCCGGTGCAAATGACTCGAGGTTATGAACAGGTTAAATTAAGGGAATTACAGTAAGAGTGGCTGGACTTACTGAGATGTTTGGGTTAGTTATGCTCATTTGTAGTTATGTTCTTTTCAAGTGATTCCTTTACACATTGACAAATTGCATCAGCAATTAATTTTGGCTGCAAACTGCAGGGGTGTTTGTGTTCAGGTGGAAAGGTTATATGGCTGGAGCTTGAGCACTGTTTACCACCCCCTCGGGATTGTGGAGTTCAACGGTTGTTGATCTGGTCCAACGGCATCACCCTACCTGCCTCTCTGGCTCAGCCACTGCCCACACCCCCAAACTAATGCTTCTCCTACCCCCCTCACTGCCCCCACCCCAGCCTAGGCCAACAAGCTCTCCTGCCCCCCCCCACCTCGGGTCCTCCAATTATCCTACCTCCGGCCCTCAAACTCTCAAACACCAGGAAATCTCCCACACCAGCAGCCTTCCAATTCTCCTATCGTCCCCACCCCCACCCCTCAATTTTTGTCCCGAGCAAAGCCAGGTACCCTTGCTAGTATATACTCTATCTCAAAAGGTTGGTGGACCGGTTGGGTATGTGACAAGGAAGAACTGATTTGAATTTGGTGAAGATCTGGATCCGAGAAGTTTTTAAGCGATTTGTCACCATTTGTCACCAAGCGAGATACCGTAGGACCAACAAGATATATAACACGATATTTCAAAAAGTTATGGACGGATTCGGACAAAACTTTTTGGACAGGTTGGGTGTGTGACAAGAACAAGCCGATTAGATTTTGGTTCAGGTCCGGATCCAGATCCGGTCTATCAGTGGGATACAAAATGTAAACTGTTCAGCCTGACGGAGGTATGCGCTCTACCGAGTGCCGTTCTCGTTATAACAGTGTCATTCCCAAATGTTCCATTCTTCCATTTCCCTCCTGTACCTGGTAAACACCCTTCCCCGACATCCCTCCCTTTTGTCACCTATTATCCTTTGCTCTGATCTCTTTTTTGTAATCACAAATTTTTCTCAATTCACCAACCTTTCAACTGCCCTCTATTTTTGCATCCTAGGTATGTAACATATAATTGTCCTACTCATACATGTCATGAAAATTATACAGCAAAATATTCGATGGCAGCAGCACAAAAGTGGCCAACTCATAACAAATTATATACGAGATAACCTTCAAGGTACACATCCTAAATTGAGGTAAGACAGATGGCTTTAAGTTCATGCATTCACATAATTACCAAAGAGTCATGAACCTATATCGCTCCATGAGAGTCCTGGTACATTATAGGACGAAGAAGAAAAAGAGGAAGAAGAATAATAATAAGAAGAAGAAGAGGCAGAGAATGAGGATGGCATGCGTCCTCATGCAGCAGAGCTCGTTGGCACTGCTCTCGAGGAGCAGTGTCATTTGATTAAATTCAATCCAGCAGTGGATCATTTACGTGATTAAACTGTTCATAGGTGATCAGGCTATCAAATGAGATACTTTTTACTCTTAAAATTAGTAACTCGAGACATTTTCAAGATTTTGGTCCCAATGTTATGTCGAGTAAGACACAGTACTGGTATTAAGGACAATAATATAGCCTGAAAGGCATTTGATGAAAAAGGAAGGTGGTGCTGGTGTTCAGATATATGACCATAAAATCAAAAGCCGTCTCTGTATTATGCACAAATGGGGGAGAGTGGAGTACTACAGAATTGAGAAAATAAAAAATGTGTAAAGTAAGAGGAGGGATGAGGACAGATGACAAAGGAGGACAAAGGGTGTGAGAGGCATGGGTAAAGAAGGGAAATGAGATTGAGGGTGAGTAGGAATTAAGGAGAGAGGAGTGCGGGGTGAAATGGGTGGGCAGGGATAATAAATAAATAGATTTTCCACAAATAATAAAGAAGCATTATTACACAATACAATTATTCATGACGAAAACCAACCCTTGTATCTGCCCCTCACGTCGGTCTTACTCACATGCCACTTCAAGCGAGGCATTGCGGCTGGTCGCTTCCCCAAGGTAGTTACGTGCTACGCACACGTATGAGCCCTCGTCGGATTTTGAGCGACGTCCATGGAAGATGCGTAGGAAGAAAAGGGCACCAGTAGGCAGTAGTGTACGATGCGAGCGCGGTTCCTCACGATCCGTCTCTACACGTTCCCCATCCTTATACCACTCAATGGATGGTGCCGGGCGGCCCTCGGCTTGGCAGTTCAGGGTTGCTGGGTTTCCCCGGGACACAATGTGGTCTGAAGGGTGTTCCACTATTCTTGGTGGGAAGTCATCCTGGCGTAGACGAGATCCTGAAGGACAAATGTCATTTTTAGTAATAATGCACTCAATTGTGTTGACCAATGACTGCAGTTATAAAATCAGGGTTTAGGAACAATGCAAAACATCAAAACCATAACCTATCAAAAAGTCATAATTGATAATGCCCTGCTTTCTTTAATAAACCCCAAATTACTGCATCATTCGTGAGATCAATACAATTATGCAATTTAATATCCGTTTGGTAAAATTGCTGCAAGAAATTATTGATGTTAAATTTTCATTTACAATTCCCCAAACTTTGCTATCTGATGTTAGAGCGTTGCTCTGGTCGCTCTTGCATTGCCCTCGGTGACCCATTCTGCCTAATTACTTTGGTCAGAGGGCCAGAAATATGGGCAGCTAATTACTTCGAACACAGCTATCTGAAGAGATACTGGGAAAAAAATATCGATCATGACAGGCAAATCCAAGGCAGGACAACTGCCATGGCTGGCTTCACTAGTTGGATATAGTGGTTTGGCAATCTTGGCTTGACTTCCACAAACCTGACATTTACCCTTGATATTCATTCCCAGACATGGCTGGCCCAGCAATCTGTACTCAGATCTGGCTTCCTGCCTTTGTTGCTGAGAAATTTACGTATATCGATTGCACGCAAAGAAAAACACATCCCATCCAGATGTTTCAACACAGCTGGCAGCTGAGAAACAACCAAATTGGCACCCAAATCACTCGCAATTGGCACTTCATGAAGGTAGTGAGAAAGGCGATTATGAGCCCAAGAGCATTACAGAAATATATAGCCTGGTTCACTCGATGACGCCGATATACAACAATTACAAATCATAATGATATTAATGGAAATCTTGTAATCAAAGAGTTAGCTTAATCATGTTGTTGACCCCCCCCCCTCCCCCACCTCCACTACTCCAGATAAAATATAAATTTTTATTGAGTTATCCATGAGAAACTCAGCACCTCATTAGCTTTTTCTCATCCAGATGGAGACTGGATCCAAAAGTACGTTTGCAATCACTAAATATTAATTTTGGTGTATTTGATTTGATCTCTCATTGGAAGCTCACATTGAGCAGACTTCTATGGCACAGCCATAAAAATCAGAGAACAGGAAATGCCCTAATGAAGTAAGGTTTGCCAACCTTCAGGACCATTACTTTCCTCGAAGAATGTGGGAAATGTGGAAATTAGCCAGGTACTTGAAAAAAATGTGAAAGATATGAAATGGGATCTTTTAATTCACAATGCAGGATCATGAGTTTTAAGGAATTTTGGCAAATTGTTTTGTTTTGCGTTGGTTTTTTTTTTGGCAATGTGAAGTAAGTGTAATTTGACTGGATCTATAAGAAAACAAAAACATTGCTTGAGCAGAATTAATGATGGGAATTGAAGATAAAATCTGTTTCTTATAATTGTAACATTGCATATCTGTAACTTTGAACTCATCTTAAGAACAGGTGATGCCGTCATCTTAAAATTTCCCTCACTGATTGTTGACAGTTTGTATAGTGGAGTGAAACATGGTTACCTGCCCTGTTTTTGGTTGCCAAAGCGATTTAAAAAGGGACTATGGTAAAAGTTATTTTTTGGACAGTGCTCAAGCATGTGCAGACATTATTGTGTTTAAAGTGACATCTCACCAGAAACTCTGCCCACTGTACTTCAGCAGAGACTATTAAGAGTGAGAGCCAACAAGGATGGAGAGTATGGCTATTATGGAGCACTGAATGAAACGAACAGAACTTTTATTGAGGTATGATGAGCATCATGGGGATCTGGAGCACAGTCAAGGATTCATTCTCAAGCTATTCCTGAATTTCCGATATCAATGCCTGATGATGTTTCTCAGCCAAAAGAAAAGGCAAATCCGAGAGCAGCATGTATGAAACATCAAAGCAGACGTGCAGAGTAAAAAAAAAATACACTGTAACATGTCCAACTCTTGAAATATTAAGATCACGCTCGACAAGATTTGGCCGCAACATTACCGAGCGGTGTTATATGGTAAAATCCAATAAAGTGAACAAATGTCCATGTGGCTTCTGCATTCACAGGAAAACCAGTGGTTCTTTCCTGACATAACTTTCCCAACAAGTCAACAGAGCATGAAGTCTTAGCTGGTCAAATAATAAATGAACAATAATGCTGATGATAATAATAATAGTAATAATACACACACAATGCACAACACTGTCGGAATCTCCATGCCGGACAGACATAAAAAATGAACAAGGAACTCAACCCTTCTCAATTGCCATGGACCATAAATAGAAGAAAATGGAATATGTAACTTGCCTGGATAAATAAATACAGAAAACTACACGTGATCGGTGGTAAAATGGTACCGCCTGGCGAATCCAAGCTTGGGGACCTCTCACACCTTCAGGTGGGCAATTGGAAGAGTTCTTGGGCAGGCTCTGCAGGCCCACGAGTCTTGCCAAGACTCAATATTGGCACCCTGTGGGTCTCAACCACACTTGGCAAACTACAAATGGAACCCGATCAACTCTCTTACCGACACTCAACCCCTGCCCTCACTCATATAGAGATGTGCCAAAGCGTTCTTGACTGACCAAGCATGACCTGCATGGCCAGCGATCACTCCACATAACCCCAAGGCCTGGTGTTTCTCCCCAAGAAAATGCAGCGTACCCTCATTATTGAATAAAACTATGAACAAATTGGAGGTGGGGAAGAAAGGGAATGAGATTAATGGGAATTGTGGCATACAACTCAACACCCATTATAAACTGAGACATGCATGCTCATTTACAAAGTATGCAGTACACAGACATTAGTGTTACCATTAATATCCTCTATATTGCAAAGCAAGTGTGTCTGTCTGTCCGTCCATCCGTCCCCGAACTACTTCCTCAGTTTTGGGGCTAGCCCCGTCAAGCCTTCTGTGGAACATTTGGGAGTCCCCGCGGATGTCCTAAGGCAGATGGGAGGTTTCATAAATACCTCGATACAATGATGAGTTTGACTTCCGATCCGTACAAAACTGCTCCCGATCCAGAAGTAAATGCAACAACGTGGTGAGGAGAAACATTCGCTGGTTTCATAATATCTCAATGCAATTGTGATTTTGAGTTTCCACACAAACAACCCGCTTTTATCCATTCCAAGGTGGGTGAGAGGTTTCATAAATTTCTCAATACAAGTAAGACTATCATTATCGAGCTGAACAAATTGTTTTATATGCATCCTTTAATGCCAGCAGATTTGGCATTATTGGATGTCATGTGAGAACAGCATCTATATTAGTTTACCTCTTGAGTGTTTGTATAAAGAGTGTATATTTGTTTACATCACGAGTGTTTGTATAAAGTGTCTATATTTGTTTACATCACGATGTGTTGTATGAAGTGTCTATATTTGTTTACATCACGAGTGTTTGTATAAAGTGTCTATATTTGTTTACATCACGAGTGTTTGTATAAAGTGTCTGTATTTGTTTCATACACGAGTGTTTGAATAAAGTGTCTATATTTGTTTACATCACGAGTGTTTGAATAAAGTGTCTGTATTTGTTTACATCACGAGTGTTTGTATAAAGTGTCTGTATTTGTTTACATCACGAGTGTTTGAAAAAAGTTTCTATATTTGTTTACATCACGAGTGTTTGATTAAAGTCTGTATTTGTTTACATCTTGAGTGTTTGTATAA
>CM068953.1:79525559-79540052 GCA_035128595.1 Eptatretus atami | reverse complement strand
AGCGGTTGCTGAGAGAGACTCAAATGAGATTTATTACCTGCATAGTCCGTGAGCCTCAACTGCAGTTGTATGGATATGTGGCTCGTTTTCCTGATGCTGATCCTGCTCACCAGATACTCTCAGTGAAAGAGCCTCATCAGTGAAGGAGGCTAATGGGCATGTGCCTCATGCGTTGCAGCAGGTTCATCAGCATCTCATGGAGAGGGATGGGCCAGGCATCTGCCTGGGGGATGGCCAGATGGAGGCCCCTGGAGTACCAGCGGAAAGTGGATGAAGCGACACACTGCTCCAGAATATGCTCCCATACCTGGCCTGACTGTAATTGCAGGATATTGAGTGAGCACCTCCTGGAAACAGGACACTTCATTTTGGTGTGACAAGATGCAAGTAACCCTTCAGTAGGCATTACTCTGCATGTGTTGAAGGAGCAGAAAGGCTGTAAAGACCAGGTATAATCAAAGTTCCTGACCAGGAAGCAAGAACTTAATATTTGTTCGGGTATTGGCGTACAATGCTGGGACTGTTTGGGAGGTTGGGCGGAGAGGTTTGGACTTTGTCTCATTGTCATGCAACAGCAGAAGTAGTGTGACTGCCTGGCTTCCTTGTATATTATTCCAATTTGTCAAGCCATAATACACTTGCCAAAATGTCGAAGTACGACTTAAAACGTGTTCATTGTCTTTATCGTTGCATTCAAAGCAATATTTTGGCACAGAAACAATATTGAAGAAAACAACTTGAGGCGACTTTTTTGGGGCTAAAGCTCTGTTCAGCCTTCACCCTCTTTTTTCCTTGGATTTCTGCAATTCATCCTCTCACACCCACCTTCCAGGAAACACTGGCCATGCAAAGCCACCCTTTGAGAGGCAGCGGAACGAGGGCCCGGGTCTCATCCCAAGGGCTGGCCAGCTGCATCGAGAATAAACCACAACTCCAGATAAATTCTGTCCCGCAGCAGTTTAATTTAGTCGAGACTAGAATTATTTATCCGTTTCATATGTGGAGCGCTCGTAGGATGCTGTCTGCCCTGGGACTGCCTGCAGGAATGACAGATTGAATTATTAATGAGAGGAGCGATGGAGGGAGAGATGGGAGTGGCTCTGTGCAGTGAGAGCAGCAACAGCAGCAAGAGAGGGAGGAATAAAGGAAGATGGAACTATGTGTCGATGCTGATGCGGCCAGAGTCGGCAATGTCGTGTATCTTAAAACCATGCGTGAATGCTTCTCCTGTGCAGCCTTCAAAAATGTTCCCATATATGTCCACTGTCCAGCCCAGAAATTAAACCATTTTTTAACTGTGCATGTCGTGTGGTTGTGAGGGTTGGACCATGAAAGCCTTTGTGAGAGATGGAGTACTTACTTTGGAGGTATTTTTTCTGGAGTAGATTGCTGACCCAATGATAAACTGTCAAATTGGTGCCCTGTTTTACAGTCTGGGCATTGCATAAATGAGTGCACCATCCCTTTGATGCAGATTAAGCTGGTTGTCCCATCTGTTACCATGAGTAGGTTGGCATTAAAGATCACAGAATGTCTTTTGAGAAGGGTAGGCAAATCATCACTGGCACGCTGAAAAAATTAAAAATTAATTTCCACCATCTTCAAAGGAACATCAGAAAAGACTTGGCCCCAAAACTTTCCCCAGCCAACATCAATGCGTATAACTAGGATCGTTCAATAAGTAGTTGTAGTCGTTCGTGGCTATGGTTTACTAGTTACCCTTACCGAAGGAGAGGGTATTGTGTTTGGGTGGGTTTGTCTGTTTGTTTATTTGTCCGCACAGAACTTTAGTGTTTTTCTCCGCAACCCCTTGTCGGATTGAGAAGAAATTTTCACCATCGGAGCGAATACTCGTGTAAGTTTTAATCATAATTGTTATGTCACAAGTCACGTGGTGTGGCAGCCATATTGGAAAAACGTGAAAAAACTTTGGACCTCAATCTCTGAAAAGGCACCAAGGAAAAAATGGAAACTTGGCACATGGCAAGGACGCCTCATGGGGAATGTGATTGTTTTTTTATGACATCATAGGTGCCTTCATTATGACATCATAATTGCACATGTCGAACACTACATCTGGACAGTATGAAAAATTTTGAAGGTCATTTATGGAAAAAATGGTCCACAGAAAAAAAAAATTGATGACGTCATCAGTCACGTGATTTGGCAGCCATATATATATATATATATTTTTTAACTTCAAAAATCTTCTTCTCTGAAATGGCTGAACAGATCGAGGCGAAACTTTACATGTATGACCGCCTATCCATGAGGAATAAAAGGTTCACACATATAACATCATAGGTCACATGGTTTGGCAGCCATCTTGGATTTACCTGAAAACCTATAAAAAAATTTCTCCAGAATGGCTGGACAGATCAAGTGGAAACTTCACACAAATGTTCCCCAAGCCTTGTGCGAACAATTTTTATGGAATAATTGATAGGTCACATGGTTTGGCAGCCATATTGGATTGAAGGTAAATATTAAATAATGTTTTCTCTGGAACTGCTTAATCAATTGACACGAAACTTCACAATTATAATCTCGTAATGATGAGGAATACATGTTTTAAATTTCAACTTGATTGGCTACATGATCTGGAAGCCCGAATTATTTAATTTTTTGTTCTGGATTATTTTATATTTTTGTTGTTATTTTTTTTTGAAGAAGACTCACTTGGCTGTGCCTGGATGTTTTTGAGGGTAGAGCAGTCGCAGCTGAAAAACAAATCCTATCTAGGTTCCTCCTGATGACTTCATTTTTTCTTTTTGCTTGTTCTGGTTCCTTCTGATGTCTCCAATGCAGGACTGCACCTACTTGGTCTTCCATTTGATTTGAATTGAATTAATTTTAATCCCATTCGAAATACCACACAAAACAAGTTCTGGTGAGGGTCCGCGATCTCTGATCGCTCTTTCTAGTTGCATCTTAATTGAAAGTTGGGCCAAAAGATGTACCGAGTGTCAGAAAATCAACAACACTTGGTGTGTTTCAAAAGAGAAAGAATGGCCTCCAACACCTCTGGAATTGAGCATGGTGATGCTCACTGTTCCTGTCAAATGGCCCTTGGATAAGCCTCTACTCTGCGAGCCATTGCATAATTGCAAGTGACACATGTTATAGGAGACATGCTGCCACACAATTTGTTGAGGTTGCCTGCCATACGATTGGCCATAATAGGGAGAGTACTCAACCGGTACAGACACGTATTCCTCCTCTTGCTCCTCTTCTTTAGTTTTACCATATATCATGAAAAGCTGAGAGGCAGCTCACAGCAATAAGTTTTCCTAGATGTGACTTCACCCTCAACATCTACATGTTAAACTCAAAATAAATGTGTAATCTGGGCAGGAGACTCACACTAGCCTACTCATTCCATATGATGCAATGAGATCTTTGACATTCAAAAGTGAATTCCAGCAGGTGGTATAACCAAATGAATGTGTCATCCAATGGACTGTGTACTTATTGGTGCAACACCCTGCCTGTGAAGCAGCAGGACAAGAGTTCATCATAGATCCCGGAATCAAACACAGGCTAGACAGATCAAAGATGAGTATGTCAAGCCTCCTGATTCTCCTGCGAACCTTGACACTGTTACTTGGCAAACATGAACATTTAAAAGGTGAAATAGTGAACACCTTCCCTATTTGATGAAATTTTTCACAATTCATAGCTGAGTTAACGATTTCAAGTATGATTCGAGTCTATACACTAATGCCGGTCCCACAGTGTATAAAAATATTGTTGGTGGGGTGATTTGGATTTGCATGATTAATCTCGGCCAACAGTTGCATTTGCTTTGAGAAATAACAATTGTGCCAATTTGTCAACATCTGGAGGAGATACATTTTCTCCAGACTGTTTCTCAATGCAGATGTTAAAAAAGACTTTGCTGAGAAAAAAAAAGATCTCACCAAAGTCAGAGATTCCGGGTTTTTTTTCTGAATACATAAAATTTAAGAATAGCGGTTTTCAATGTGACAGAATAACGACTCTTCCATCATTATGCAAACTGATTCAACATGCCCTCCCCCCACCCACCAACCATATCCCCAACAATTTTATAGCTGGTCCATTCCCACAAATGGCTTCACCTGACTCGACAGACTGCTAAATTAAAAATAGGAAAACTCTTGGCCCAACAAAAAAAATCTGTCGTATAAAACTCTTAATAGAGGCGAAGGTCATTTTAAGACCTCTTTCGATCGTCATTGTCAACATGTACAGTATAGCAGTATATGCATTGCATTGGACTGATGTTTTCAAAGCAAAACTATAAATTTTGATTTGAGGTGTAATCAAGAAGCTGTAAAAATGTCAGCTGTTATTTCAACCTGCATGGATTTTAGTTATTTACATCAAAATGCTTATACGAATTAGACCATTTATGAAGTGTGTGTGTGTGTGTTTTGATATATGTACTCCAAATACAGTGGTGTTGGTGCTGTTGTAGCAGTTTATTGGCAAGGGATACTGGATGGTTTTCCATTGCCTTCCTTACGTTGTTTGTCCATGCTCTATCCTTTTAAATGTTGAGTATCAAGCAAGGAACCAGCACGTACCATTTACAATGTTTTTGGTGTCACTCGGACGGGGTTTGAATCACTGACCTCCCATACTCATACTGGATGCTTCAACCATGACACCACCGCATGTGTGTGCATGTATTATACTAGCGTGGTGTGCTTACACATTGTGTAAGCATACAAACCATATTTCCCCATTGTCTCGGGTCGCTCACCTGCATTTGATTTTTCATTTATTTATATTTTCATTTCCAGATGTTTTCTGACGGTTCTGTGATTTTTCCTTGTGTATCGGCTTCGATGTCCATGGCACAGAAAATTAACGTGCTTCCCCGTTGTTTGGGTCATTCCCTTGCATTTAACATTAACAGGGTCTTGAAGGACAAAATAGAGGGAGACTTGGAACAAACAATGGGAGTGGGGTGGAATTTGGAAAAGAAGGATGCATGGGGTGGATTAGGATGGATACAGAAGGAAGCTATCAGGAAGAAAAACTGGAAATTTGGAAGGAGAGCTTTGGGGTTGTGGTTGTGGGGGGGGGGGGGTGGTTAACGAGGGTATAAAATATCATGGTATTGGATTGGGGATGATCTGAGATGGTGGTGGACAGATGTATTGAATACCTGAAGGGAACAATGAGATTGAAGAGAATGTGGAAGTTGATGCCACAGGCAGGAATAAGGAACAAATGAGTAGAAGCAAGCAGAGATCCTGGATTTTTGGAAGTTTCACCAGAAGGGGATTGATAGTGGACCGTGTGAGCCCTGCAGCAATCTGGGGGGACAAAGCATGGAAAGAGCAGATGGTGCAAGACCAGAAAGGATGCGGGAGAAGACAGAGAGACCATCGACCTGTCTGTGATGGTGAAGTGATAGACCCATCGACTCAGCTTCATCTTGGGAGATTTCAATTATCTTTAATGACTTGCTTTCCACAGCATCAACCTGAGCAAGATGTGAGGCAGGGGTGCCAGCCCTGAGGAGAGAGCAGTACACCATCAAGCTGCAGATGAAGGCCTTGTATGTGGATAGGAGTTCAGATGTGCCAAGGTTGAATATGATTTGTTATCAACAGGCAATTGAAAGAGGGGGGTATTGAAGGAGATGACTATGAGGACGTACCTCCTCACAGCAAATGGAAAAAGTCAGAGGCTGACAAATAAATGTAAATAACTAATACGTCGTACAAATAATCTATGGATAAAATCTATGATGATAGCTCCAGATAGCCATCTCAATGAACCGCCAGATGGTGTTCAGTCCAAGCAT
This sequence comes from Eptatretus atami, assembly GCA_035128595.1. Lineage (NCBI taxonomy): Eukaryota > Metazoa > Chordata > Myxini > Myxiniformes > Myxinidae > Eptatretus > Eptatretus atami. The sequence goes on along the minus strand of CM068953.1, from coordinate 79,534,252 downwards.
TAAACATAAACACAGTAACTGCAACCCCAAAGTCAACTTGATATAATCACATTCGGGGCACCTTTTCACATGAGTTATGAGGAAATGATGTAGGAGGAACGGAAGGTGCAGAGGAGGAGGGGGGGGAGGGGGGAGGGAAGTGAGGGTTGAGGACATTTAACAACCCCAAAATCAACATAGCATTAGCCATGCAATCTTGAGCCAGAAGCGGCGGAGAGAATGTTTTTTTGATAAACAAGTCACAAGAATCATAACAGTTAACACAATCAGCTTAGGCACCTAACATGGATGTCATGCCCCATTATTGTATATATGTGTGGGAGAACATATCGAAATTATGGGTAAAGACAGAGGTGGGGATTGGAATGTCGGTCTATTATGATGCACGGGTGGTCTCAGTGCAGGGTGTTTAGAGAATAGAAATGGGGGTACATGCTGAAGAGGAAAGAAAGGATGGATGGTATGAGGGAGGTGGGAGGTAGTGGTTTATGGTGGCTGCTGCAGAAAGTGGGGTATGGTGCTTTCTGCAGCACCCCTCCCCCTCCCCTCTCATAGGGGTATACGAGCTGGGAGGAGGAGGGGTTTCGAAGGAGACGACTGTTAAGGCCGGTGAGGCGTGAGGCCAGACTGGCAGCTGTGAAAGGGACTGTCAACATTTATATTTGCCAAACACCCACAGCAGACACAAAGGTTGATTGCATGAAAATTAACAGGCACCGTACACATGTTGATCTAAGCCTACTTTCTTCATGTTTTAACTCGTAAACTTGCATCCCATGCGTTTGTCATATGTGAGGTTAATTAATGAAAATCTCCCGAAAATTCATCCTCCAGCCAAGGACAAAGGCTCACAAATGGGAAGGTATCAATTCACGCAAATGTCGTGCTGAAACGCAGCGGAAAGCGAGACTGTCCAAAATGCCGATACAGGTGAGCGACACGGTTTGGAGGAAAGGCAACTACACGTACTTATTGTGGGTGTGGAGTGTACTCTGTGTAAATTCAGAATGAGTTAAGAGCTAGTTCAGGGTAGTGGTGATTCATTGTTAATTGGTATCATTCATTTAATGCAAGCAAAAGCAAAGAAGAGCTCATACAGTAATGCATGAGCTTTTGGTTCGAGTTGCACAGGATGTTCAAGTGCCATTTGATGGTGACACTGTCAGTCAAACGGCTGCTGGTACTCCACTGAACCCCAAACTAAACTACATATATATACATATATGTATGTATGTATGTATGTATGTATGCATATGTATGTATATATATATGTATATAATATATATATATACAGATATTATATATATATAATACAAATACATATATATATATATATAATATATATATACATACATACATACATACATATTATATACATTACATACATACATACATACAGATATATATATATATATATGTGTCTATATACAATTTGGCCATGGTGCCAGCGCTAGCTCACCAACACTTCACGAAGGACACCGTGTGATCTTTAGCATCCACCAACTAATGTCGGCAGATGGTACGCCCAGTTTAACGTCTATCCGAGGGACGACACACGCACTGATGAATGACCCTGTCTGTGAAGCACCGAGATCACAGTTTATAGCTGGGTCAGGATTCAAACCCAGGCTAGGCAGCTTAGGAACAAGTGTGCATACCTGTAGGCCATCCTGCGTGTATACGGATGCTGGTAGCTCATAATGAGCAAATCATAGTCATTATGCAGTGAAGTGCATTTCAGCATGCCTCCTCCGCTCGTGATATATGGCAGTTTGGAGTACCTAAACAACAGTGCATAACGGGCTGAGTCCCGACTGCCGACTACGCACCAGTTCCAAGCAATTAACGGCGTATGAAGGCGCATTTTAAAAGCGCTTTATTTCTCGGCCATGGCCATGGCTCCCTGCGCCTTGGTAGATAATTTTGGTCAAATCCCCCCACCCCCTCCCCCTTCCCCCACGTCGTGCGGCAATCTTCGCCAGTCACATTCCACGAGGTGGAGTGGAAGGGCTTTGCTTCCTTGCTCGATTATTTCTCCCCTCCTGCCAGAATCAGCCTGTTGGATGCATAATTTCAGGGTGCGGTAAAAGCGCTCAGTTAAGTAGTTGGTGGACGGGCAGAAACTGAGCAAAGAGATCCAAATAGTTGGAGGGAAGTGTTTTGGGTTCCCTTGTTGGATTGTCCTAACACATTCGGATTATTATAATTAAGGTACCATGAGTTACAGCGGATTCTTCGTCTCTCCTTAATGCACAGGAAGGGAATGTGCAATTGCTATACTGCTCTGTGGGTTAACCCAAAAGACATCTTGTGTTTTGCTCGCAGCTGTCTCAGACGGCATCCTTGCACATCCATCATGATGCCGACCGTCGCACTTCCCACGGACCCCAAAATGATGCTTGATCCCCTTTTCTTCACTGGTGGCCTTCAATGCTGATATATCCACACCTGCCCACTTCTAAATCGCACCGTTAGCAGGGGCGGGGAAACAACATGAGAAGGGAGTTTGACCCCGAAGAGCTCTGACCTTCGATTATCACCCATGATCTTCGAAATTAAAGCGCCTGATGCTGGTATATCAAATATCCCGAATGACCCTCATAAATTAGATATCGCACTTGCGTCGTCCAATCACACATGAAAACGCAACCCAAAGCGGACGAGCTGAATAAAATCTTCCACCCGAATTCAGCAATGGCTCAATGGCACGTTCAGCGCTTCATATGTCGATCCCCTTGTAAGGCAGGTGCAGATCTGAGCTCGCGGTGTAGAGGGGGGGGCACTGGACCCCGCCATTGGGCTATCACTTCAGGCAGGCACAGAACGCACTTTGTCATTCGCTGAACCCACCGCAACATTAACGCACTCTGCACTCGTGATAACTCACACGACGATGTGCACTTATACAATCATTACCATGTATATGCATTCCGTTTCTCCCATTATTCGGCTCCTGTATCTTCACCACTGGGAGAAGGTCTCGTTGCTACTGTGCTATCAAATCCTCCACAAATACTTACGACCTGTCACCACCTCTCGAGCTACTTCGAACGAGACTGCTGAACGGTATGAGTGAATACACTAACATTTACCCTCTGCACCATCGCCGTGTGGCAGGATGCACGCAAACAACACAAGGCCGAGCCGTACCCTACTTAGCAAAAGAACGACCGAGCAAGCGCAAACGGCTGCGCACCATTAAGTGAGCATTTCCATCAATATCGATCAAGGAGTGATGGTGGTTGCTCCACCACAGGAAGCTCTGAAACCGACCATCAGTTGTTATACCCTGGTACAGAATCTCCTGGGTGCGCACAAGGAGAGGAAAAGATGTGATCGGGAGCGAGAAAGGCAGCGATCGAGGATTCGCAAAGAAATGACCTTACCGTATATCTGAAGCGCTGCTCCACCAGCCAGCAACAGAACAATCCTGATGCTCATTGTCGCATCACTTTAATCCAGCAGGGAAAGGTAAACGTTGTGTGTGCGGCTGGTCGTGGAATGCCCAGAAGGGAAGTCCTCGTTGCAGTTTGTCGATATTGGGAGCCAGAAGATCTTGGACCCAGCCACGGATCTGGAAGCCCTGCTCACAGCCCCTCCTATGCCAGCATTCCGTGGTCACGCAATCTTGCAGGCGTCAGACTTCCTCCGAGCCACTCTTGCAACTTCTCAGTATGGTCTCTCTCCGCAACTGGCATCAAGTGTGTGTGTGCGCACCGCTTGTTGTCACTCCCACGGGGCCACCCGCGGGATCAAACACACGCAGCAGTGGCACAGAAAGCGGTCCCGTCGCCTCGTGATAAGGAAAAAATAAAAAGGTTAAAGAGGGGGGCGGGGGGCATCAGACGAGCACCACTCTTGCTTTATAAGACGTCCCAACGGCCGATGGTCATGGCGGCGAAACTTTGATTCGGCCTTTTGGGTTACAAAGTGCCAGCGCTGGGCCTCCGCGCCCCACCCCACTCAATGCGCCCCTCCCGCAGCTCGTGTGTGGGGCTGTGGCATATCCGCAGCAGCGAATACCAAGCAGCGAGCGGCGGCAAATTGAAGTCATCTCGCGGGCGGGATCGGAACCCGTGCACCGATCTTTTTAGCTCAGAATTGGCAGGCATCCCAGGTCATACTTCAAAAAAAAATAAAGAAGATAAATTAAAATAAAAACGTGGCAGGTTCTCCAAGGCTGTGGACTTTCAATTTGCCAGCATGCTCATTAGCCTTGCCCCGCACACCCAGCCCGTGGAGATGTGATGGCATCGTGGTCGCACCGGTGAGATTGATGGAGACCGATTGAGGAGCAGGGATTACTAGGTGGATTTAGTATGGTCACCGATCCAGGAAGATGCATTGTTTAGTACCAGTGGGTACACATAAGCCACTTGCCACACTATACTGTGTGATGCCCTTTAACAAGACTCAGAGGCATAAATGGTTGGAGTATCCACTCTGAGTCTGGACGGTTGGTGGTTCAAACCATGGCCGAGTTCATACCAAAGACTTTAAAAATGGTATGAGCTGCTTCCTTGCTTGACGTTCAGCAATTAAAAGGAGAGAGCATGGGCAAAGAATCCTCAATTGGCAAATTGGCAAGAGGATTTGATGGACCTAAAGGCCTCCTCCTGTGTCAAATTTCCTTGTAAGGGTACTCATAATATTATTATTATTATTAAAATAACTGTGAATCCCTTTGAAGTGGGTATTGAGTCCCCATGCGTATTGCAGATTTTCACCATGTGCTCACAGTCCCATGGTACTATCCGATGGGCTCTGCACGCCCTCTTGTGGGCATGATGAGGTGAACGTCTCGTTCAGTGAACAAAGGATGTGGGAAGAGCCATTGGAACCGACAAACGTCTGGTACGAACAATTAAAAAACGAAAATCTCAACAAAATATATATGTAGTTTACACATCGAAATCTATATTAACTTGTCGTTCTGCACTGCTTTATGAAATGCAATCATTCCATCACACACTGACACAGTCTGATAGCTATGAGCAAAACACAACAATGCCCTCTCTCTGCTGTTTAATTATGTTTTCTGAAAGGTTAAAGTCCAAACACATTTTTATGGAGACATCCTGTATATTTTTCAAGATCACAGGGAAGGGGGTAAAAAAAGAATCGAAATCGTCAAAACATGATGAAGGGTGATCAGTAAATCCATAGCCTGAAACAAAATGACCGAATGGACGTTGACAAAACTTTTTTTTTCTTCTATAAATCAACATTTATCCGAATATTATACTTTACAATGTATCTGAGGTGTTTGTAAACTTCTGAAGATATGATACACTCAGTAGTCCTAGTGAGTGGATACATTCATTGACTGTTAGCATTAGGCAACAGTTTATGAATTTGCCAATACACAACAAAATACAAATCTATTAATTTGACAATCCAGATCTTTGTCAATCCTGACATAAATATCTGAAAAGACAAAGATATTAAAACACAAACCAAGCTGGTGAATGGTCTGGTAAGCCTGGTATTCGCTTGGGATCTTAGGTAAGCCTGGTGTGGGCTTAGTGGTTCGGGTGGCTGGCTTGGGATCTTTGGGTCCTGAGTTCAAGCCCCGTTGGCCACTGAATTAACACCAGGTGGGGTTGACTCAGCCTGCCATCCTTCCGAGGTCGGCAAAATGAGTACCAGCGTACTGGTATGGGGCACAGTATCAGTGGCATAGTCGCACCCCAACAAAATTATAGTTGCCATATGCAAGAAGTAGAAGAAGCATGGTCTGGTATTTCAAGTCACAATGTATGGATGCGAGTTATGGACAATAAAAAAATTTGAAAAAAAGGAAAAAGATTGACAGTTTTGAAATATGGTTTCGGAGACGAATGTTGAAAAAATAAATTCCATTGACTGCAAGAAGAACAAACAAATCAGTGCTTGAATAAATTAGACACCTTTATACATGATAAGCACTGATGTTAAAACATAAACTGTCTTACTTTGGACACATCATGCATGCGGAATACCAAAGTCTGGAGAAGTCAACAATGTTGGGTATGATTAAAGGAAGAGGAGGAACAGGCAGACCGGGTCAGAGCTGGATGGATTGGGTAAAGACAGCAATCAAGCTGTCTCTGTCAGAACTTCAGGAATCAGTACAGGATAGGGATATTTAGAGAAACCTGATCATGAATGTCACCACAAGTCAGCCATTTCATGACGGAACTAGATTAAACAAGTGAGAAATGAACACACTGTGGTCGCAACCTGTGATGCAAAAAAACAAACCTGGGCAGAGTATAGTCAGCAGAGGCCGACATGCCTAAAGTGTTAGGCCCACAAGAAAACCAAGATGCTGGCCATATCATTTTGTCTGGGTGCCATGGTGGATGGAGTCAAGCGACAGATGGGTGTGGTTTCGACATCTATCCGACCAATGGATGCACATTTAACATTCTACCCCCAACAAGAAAACCACCACCACCACCACCACCACCACCATCAATGAGTAGCTCTTGTAGACATACAACATGATCTATCTATACAAATAAAAGGCAATGTGTGTGTCAGTGTATTAGTGTGTCTCCGCCATTACTCCAAAACTATAAAACCTAGCAGCCTGAAACTTTGCATGCAGACAAAGAAAACTACAAGGAAGTGCAAGAGTCAAAATTGTTTGGGTTAATTAAAACACCCCTTTTGAAGATAATTAATGGCCTTATTTAATTATATCCATCAGGCAATCCTTGGCCACCTCGCTCTCTTGGTCTTAAGATGTTTCCTGGGTAACCTCCCTGGGGTCTGAAGCCGCCATGTTTTTTGGCCTACTCAACCATGCCTAAAGTTGGAACAGGCCGCAACGATTTCTTAACGATAAAGTTGTTGTTCTCATTTTCTTCACTCCCATTATCAAATGCCTGTTCATCATAGCTACGAATCGCTGGATACATTGCAATGCTTATAAACATCGGGAGACGTCAGCGTCCATTGCTTGAATTTTTGGGTGTCTACAGGAGGTGTATGTGTAAGGTGTAGCTCATCGCATGCCAAACTAGCTGTTTCTACTTGAGCCACTTGGTGAGCACTCTCCAAGCTGCTTGGTTGTTCGTTTCATTCGTTTTGATAAAAGTATCCGTGCTCTCACGGGATCATCGATTAGACAGACATACGTTTATGCCTGTGTTGGGTCCTGCGGTGCTGTGCGGTTGGTGTCTCGGGAGTTGTCTCATCCGCTGAAAGTGTGCAATCTTATTTTTACAGGATATCGTTTTTTCTAACCTTTTGTGCGATCTCCTAATACAATCCAACCCTCACTTCAACATCGATACATAATTTAAAAATATACCCATCAGAGATGGGGAATCCCCCACCATTGAAATAAATGTTGACGCCCAGCCTGCCGGACGGACGGACGGACGGACGGACAGCCGGACAGACGGACGACCCGGGTGACAACAATATCCCCCTTCCGCCACGCAGTGGGGGATAAAAAATATACCCATCAGAGATGGGGAATCCCTCGCCATTGAAATAAATGTTGACGCCCAGCCAGCCGGACGGAACGGAACGGACAGCCGGACAGACGGACGACCGCGGTGACAACAATATCCCCCTTCCGCCACGCAGTGGGGGATAAAAAATATACCATCAGAGATGGGGAATCCCTCGCCATTGAAATAAATGTTGACGCCCAGCCAGCCGGACAGACGGACGACCGCGGGTGACAACAATATCCCCTTCCGCCACACGACGGGGGATAATAAATGTTGACGCCCAGCCAGCCAGACGGACGACCCGGGTGACAACAATATCCCCCTTCTGCCACGGCGGCGGGGGATAACAATAAGGTCCATCCGACCATGGTCTTGCCGTGATCTGTCTGTGAAGGCGAAGAGCAGAGATGGACATTTTGTGTTCTGTGCCTTGATAAATTTTTCAATTGAATTTCGCTAATTTCCCTCTTGAATTCCTCTTTCAAAGAACTCTGTTTAAAGATAAATCTTTGTGTTTGTCGTTTTATGTATTTTATGCATGTGCACGTATATAAACTGTATTACCTTTATGGAAGTGTGTGTGTGTGCGTGTGTGTGTGTGTGTGTGTGTGTGTGTGTGTGTGTGTGTGTGTGTGTGTGTGTGTGTGTGTGTGTGTTGTGTCATTGTGTCATTGATTGGTATCTTCATATGTGGGTTTCAGAATGTGGAATGGATTCTCCCAGGGTGGGCTCAAAGTATCCACCTCCATTCATGAAGGGGTCACGATTCATGGACCAAGCTGTGATGTTTCTGATGTCAAAGTTTTGTGCCGAGGCGCTTTTTCAGGATCGTCACTGAGCTGAGGAGGTCTTCCAACTGCACTTAGTTTGTAACAATTTCCCAGGGATATTTTTTTAATTTCTCTGGGAGGTTCTTCTTCATCATTCCCGTGAGGTTCTTCATCATCACTGGACAACTTTGGCATTCTTCAGCTTCCAGGATCTTTTCACTTCATGCTTCAGGTCTCGGTATTTGGTCATTTTATTGATTTCTGATATGTTAGTACAAAATCACTGAGATTAACACTCAATTTGCAATGCCTTCTCTCTTTTTTTGTACCTAAGTATTGTATCTGGTCGGCAATGCTTTGTTTGGATGTTCACGCTCGATGGGATCATGAGGTCGTATGCGAGTGGTACTTCAATGTTTTCAGTGATTGCTTTTCGTTCATTTTCCCACAAATGTTCTGGAACTGGACACATATC